>CM077000.1:45676039-45918539 GCA_039090855.1 Macrothele yani | reverse complement strand
GAGTTGCATTCTGAGAATAATCAGGAAAGATAAGAAGAAGAACCCATGGCCGCCCCGGTGGCGCAGTGGTCTAAGCGATGGCCTCTGATCATTCATTCGTCCGAAAGGAGTCCGGGTTCCAATCCCGGTGAGGCATTGATGTTGTGTTTGTCTTACGGCACTAGCTCTCTCAGTTCCCTGGAACCAGTGACCCTAAATTAGGGACGGGAGACTGCTTATAGCCCATTGAGTTGCTCACGGAGGTCGTTAAACTTTAAAAAAAAAAAAAAAGAACCCATGGATCAGGAAAATAATGGGAGTGGATGATATCGTGAGCAAGGCAAAATCCATAAAATCCCAATGGGCTGGCCCTATAGCTAGAACTGACCGCCGCTGCACAACTACGAGTAAAATACTAGACAGGATTCCAAGGGGCAGGGAAGGATCTAGAGAAAGACTGTGGGAGAGATGGATGGATGAAGACGAAAGAATGCTGAGGTGACATTCATCCAACAGTAAATTTATAATGGTTAATTATGAAAACTCCTCTTCCAGCAGTGAGTTAATGATGAAAACTCCTCTTCCAGCAGTGAGTTAATGATGAAAAATCCTTATCCAGCAGTTGATTGGTAATGATTAATGATGAAAAATCCTTGAAATGACAATGGGGTGGCTTTATTGCTAGAACTGAACACAGCTGGACAACTAAAATACTAGACATGTTTCCTAGGGACAGTGAAGGACCTAGAGAAAGACCGTGGGAGAGATGGATGGATGAAGTCGAAAGAATGCTAAGGTGACATTCATGCAGCAGTAGATTGATAATGGTTAATTATGAAATATCCTCATCCAGCAGTGGGTTAATGATGAAAAATCCTCATCCAGCAGTGGGTTAATGATGAAAAATCCTCATCCAGCAGTGGATTGATAATGATTAATGACGAAAAATCTTTGAAATGACAATGGGGTGGCCTTATTGCTAGAACTGACCACAGCTGGACAACTAAAATACTAGACAGGATTCCTAGGGACAGTGAAGGACCTAGAGAAAGACCGTGGGAGAGATGGATGGATGAAGTCGAAAGAATGCTAAGGTGACATTCATGCAGCAGTAGATTGATAATGGTTAATTATGAAATATCCTCATCCAGCAGTGGGTTAATGATGAAAAATCCTCATCCAGCAGTGGATTGATAATGATTAATGACGAAAAATCCTTGAAATGACAATGGGGTGGCCTTATTGCTGGAACTGACCACAGCTGGACAACTAAAATACTAGACAGGATTCCTAGGGACAGTGAAGGACCTAGAGAAAGACCGTGGGAGAGATGGATGGATAAAGTCGAAAGAATGCTAATATGACATTCATGCAGCAGTAGATTGATAATGGTTAATTATGAAATATCCTCATCCAGCAGTGGGTTAATGATGAAAAATCCTCATCCAGCAGTGGGTTAATGATGAAAAATCCTCATCCAGCAGTGGGTTAATGATGAAAAATCCTCATCCAGCAGTGGATTGATAATGATTAATGACGAAAAATCCTTGAAATGACAATGGGGTGGCCTTATTGCTAGAACTGACCACAGCTGGACAACTAAAATACTAGACAGGATTCCTAGGGACAGTGAAGGACCTAGAGAAAGACCGTGGGAGAGATGGATGGATGAAGTCGAAAGAATGCTAAGGTGACATTCATGCAGCAGTAGATTGATAATGGTTAATTATGAAATATCCTCATCCAGCAGTGGGTTAATGATGAAAAATCCTCATCCAGCAGTGGATTGATAATGATTAATGACGAAAAATCCTTGAAATGACAATGGGGTGGCCTTATTGCTAGAACTGACCACAGCTGGACAACTAAAATACTAGACATGATTCCAAGGAACAGGGAATGACTCAGAAGAAAGTATTGTGAGATTTTTATGGATAAAGTCGAAATCATGCCGTAGTGACAACTTGGAGATTTCTTTGAGACAGAAAGTTGTGGAAGAAACTTGAATATTCCTTCATCCAGCAGGGGTTTGATAATAGTTAATGATGAAAAATCCTCATCCAGCAGTGAATCGATAATGATTAATGACGAAAAATCCTTGAAATGACAATGGACTGCATTGGTTTGACGTCACACACGACAGCGTTGGAAACCAATAGGAAACTTTGTTTTCCACGTGACGTCACTAAAAGAGAGAAATGATCTCTCTAATGCCATGCATGGCCTTGTGTTTTCTAGACTGCATTGGTTTGACGTCACACACGACAGCGTTGGAAACTAATTGGAAACCTTGGTTTCCGCATGACTTCACTAAAATGGGGAACTCATCTCTTTAATGTCATGGCGTTGTACTTTCTAGATGGCCTTGGTTTGACGTCACACTCTACAGCGTTGGAACCCAATCGGAAGCCTTGGTTTCCACGTGACGTCACTAAAAGAGGGAACTCATCTCTCTAATGTCGTCGCCTTGTGTTTTCTAGACGGCGTTAGTTTGACGTCACACATGACAGCGTTGGAAACCAATCGGAAGCCTTGGTTTCCCCGTGACGTCACTAAAGGATGGAACTAATCTATCTAATGTCATGGCCTTGTGTTTTCTAGACTGCCTTGGTTTGACGTCATACACGACAGCTTTGGAAACCAATCGGACGTCTTAATTTCCGCGTGATGTCATTGAAACAGGGAACTCATCGCTGTAATGTCATGGTGTTGTACTTTCTAGGCGGTCTTGGTTCCATCCCTGGCGCCGGCAAATTTGTATTTTCACAAGGTCCTCTACCTGTATGTAAATATATAGAACCCTAGATACTTCTGGACAGTGATCACAAAATTGTCCTGCAGTGGTTTCAGCGATGGCCTCTGATCATTCGTCCGTAAGGGGTCCGGGTTCGAATCCGGTGAGGCATGGATGTTGTGTTTGTCTTACGGTGCTGGCTCTTTCCCTTCCCTGAAATCAGTGACTCTAAATTAGGTACGGGCGATTGCTAATAGCCCATTGAGTTGCTCACGGTGGTCGTTAAACCTCCAATCAAAAAAAAAAAATTGTCCTCTAAATGGAGGTGCCCGTTGTGCGGTAGTGTTTGTTAAGGAGATTTTGCTCTATTACTAAAGATGATGCTTTAATTATTTTGCTAAAAACTATGTATTAGGCAAAAAAACTGAGCAAAAAAGAGAATCAGGCTAGGGTTGCAACCACAGTGGAAGGGTGGAATCTGCGACTATAACATCTCTTCGGAGAGTTGTGTGAAAGATGAACGCAAAGAACGGAAAATTAAATTCAGTGCAAAGGACATTGTTCACTTTTATTTTAACACTTTCTTCTTTTGAGCTGTCGCGGAACGAAAGAAAAGTGGTCCCACTGCGTTTTACATTATTTGTGCAGGTCTAAAGTAAAGCGAAAAGAGTTTTTTTTTATTTTGCATTTGTTCTGCTGGAAAGCCACTGTGTAAAAAGAACTCTTTGACAGAAGAGGTATTTTCACCTCATCCAATTTTCAGGTTTTCTACAAATTTAACTTTCTCTTTTAAATCTTCGTCTTCTGTTTCTCCCCTCTCAGCTTAGAGGATGTCTTTAATTTTCTAACGAACTCTCTGTATTCCCTACATCTGAAGCATTTCTCTTTGTCCGCCGTGTCCTTCTAAGGCCGTGTTTACCAGCTGAAAGGAGATAGACTTTCCAAGCTTTAAAGCGGTTTTTTAAGTTATACAAGAATTTCTTTTGTCGCCTCCTTTTCTTGGTTCTCCTGACGACGCAGAATTATTTAAACATCGGTCCTATGGCCTGCTCAAACAAGCTTACTGCACTATCACAGCAATCTTAGAAGTCAACATCTTTGTCCAACAGCAATTCAACTTTCTATAGCTTGACAGTTTTCAAGAATCAGCAGAAATTTTACAAGATTTTGCGGCAACTGAAATGTGCTTAAACCGAAATACCGTCTACTTCTAAATTCTTCTTTTTTACCTTAATTAAACTTTGCGTTACTGTCAACAACGTGAAAATTGTGGGAATGAATCTTAATCATTCTTTTACCTTCAGTTGGTTTGAAAGAACTTTTTAGCATGTATTCTGGGAAAAGAAAAATCGCGAACACTTACATAAAGGAAAAACGACATTAGACGGAATTTAAGGTGGACGTCAAGTAATTTTGCTTCCTATACTTCCAATGGAAAAACTTCTGTACACATTTTTCTTCACAATTAATGCGCTTCCCAAAGATGAAAATTTGAACATCGATTAAAATAGCTTCATATTATAACTTGGAATACTTAATACTTTCTAAAACATAACCATAATTATATTAAAAATCAATAACTTTTCCTTTGGTGGTGCTGAAACCAGAAAAAAGATGGCGCGACCTGTACTTTGATGACGTCAGTAGACAAACAAGTGTTTGCATAATTATGGTTATGTGTTAGAAAATATTAAGTATTCCAAGTTATAAAATGGAGCTATTTTAATGGATGTTCAAATTTTCATCCTTGGGAATGCATTAATTGTGAAGAAAATGTGCACAGAAGTTTTTCTATTGGAAGTATAAGAAGCAAAATTGGTGGCGTCCACCTTAACTGGTAGGAAAAGAATATTATCAATTATGACTTTTAGAAATGGATATGTCTTGGCCGCCCCGCTTCCGCAGTGGTCTAAGCGATGGCTTCTGACTGTTCGTCCGCGATGGATCCGGGTGCGAATCCCGTGAGGCATGGATGCTCTCTCTGTCTTACGGCCCTGGCTTTCGCCCTTCCCTGGAACCAGTGGCCCTAAATTAGGGACGGGCGACTGCTCATAGCGCACTGAGTTGCTCACGTTAGTCGAAACACTCCAATAAAAACAAGAAAGATGACACCGAATTTTCGGGTGTAATAAGCAAGTCTTTTAAATCCGTTCCGACGCAAATTAAATTTAGCAAAGCTATTCAAAGTCAATGGAACCGACATGGAAAACAACAGTATCTATCGGAAGAAAGAAGTTTTTCAATCGATTTTTTAATCCCTCAGATTTTGCTGTAAACGGAATTGCGAGCTTACGCCCTTTGGTAGCAGACTTGTGCGTTAAGAAAAACATGAATTTACATGAGAACCATTTCGCACCGGAAACGTTCTCCAACATAGAAAGAATTTTTCAAATCGGACTCTTCGAAACAGAGATATCGACAAAAATAAGATGTGACTGTACGTCACCTAGTGGGAAAACCGTGCATTATTTAAGGAAGAAAGTATTCTCAAAAGGTTTTTCCGTATGAGCACTATCGGTCCAAGAAAAAATATTTTTAGTCGAGTTTTCAGGAACCCAGATTTTGCTACAAATACATCAGAAGCAGAAATTAACACTTATGCCCCTGGTGGCCAAATGATTCTTTACCATTAGAAATTATGTGAAAAATATTTTACATCAGGTCTTGTATGTGATACAGGAAGAATTTTTCAAATCGGAGTTTTAGAAGCAGAAATAACGCAGAAAACGCAATTTACCTTTGTGCCCCCTAGCGGAAAGTCTATGATTTACATGAAAATTTTGAATTTATAGGAAAAACATTTGGCATCGGAAACACTATCCAACGAAGAAGGAGTTTTTTTAAATCGGGCTCTTAGAAGTAGAGATATTGACAAAAATAAGATACACATATACGCCCCCTGGCGTAGAAGCCATGCATTATTTCAGGAAGAAAATGTTCTAAAAGGTTTGTCGAAATGAGTAGTTTCGGTGAACAAACCACTTTTTTTTTCAATCGAGATTTTAGAAGCTCATAATTTTGCTGCAAATACATCAGAAGCGGAAATTGAGACTTACGCCACCTGGTGGTCAAAACCATTTTTTTCAAAAATTAGAAATTGTGTGCACAGGATTTTCCATCAGGAGCTGTATCCGATGCAGAAAGAATTTTTCAAATCGGAGATTTAGAAGCAGAGATATAGGGGGAAAATCAATTTATCATTACGCCGCCTAGCGGAAAGTATATGAATTAATTGAAAATTTTGAAATTATATGAAAAACATGTCACACTGAAAACACTATCCAACAAAGAAGGCATTTTTCAAATCGGACTCTTAGAAGTAGAGATATTGACAAAAATAAGATATACATCTACGCCCCCTGGCGTGGAAACCATGCATTATTTTAAAAAGAAAATGTTTCTAAATAAAAGGTTTGTCGACATGAGTACTATCTGTCTTCAAAGTCGAATTTTATCAATCAAGAATTTAGAAGCTCATATTTTGCTGCAAATACATCAGAAGCGGAAATTAAGATTTGCTCCCCCTGGTGGCCAAACCATTTTTTAACAAAAAATAGAAATGATATGCAAACGATTTCTCATCAAGAGCTGTATCCGGTGCAGAAATAATTTCTCAAATCAGAGATTTAGAAGTAGAGATATAGTGGGAAACACAATGTACCTCTACGCCCCATAGCGGAAAGTCTATGAATTACTTGAAAATTTTGAAATTATATGAAAAACATGTCACACTGGAAATATTATCCAACAAAGAAGGAATTTTTCAAATCGGACTCCTAGAAGTAGAGATATTCACAAAAGTAAGATATACATCTACGCCCCCTGGAGGAGAAACTGTGAAATATTTTAAGAAGAAAATATTTCGAAAATGTTTATCGATGTGAGTGGCATCAGTCCAGGAAAGAATTTTTCAATCGATATTATAGAAGCTCAGATTTTATGGCAAATACATCAGAAGCAAAAATTAACACTTACGCTTCCTGGTGGCTAAAGTATTCTTCACCAAAAATTTGAAATTATATGCACAAGATTTTTCATCAGGAGATGTATCCGCTGAAGAAAATTTTTTTCAAATCGGAGTTTTAGAAGAAGAGTTATCGGGAAAAATGTAATTTACTTTTACGCCCCCTAACGAAAAAGCTATGCGTAATTTGAAAAAGTAACTATAACTAAAATATTCTTCGACGTAAATGGAATCGAAAGATAAAATAATTTTTTCAATCGGATGTTTAGAAGCAAATATGTGGAAATAAAACGTATTTTCGAATTCGACATCATCTGCATTTACGCCCCCTCGCGGCGAAATTGTACATCGTGAAAAAAAAAAAACGATATAAAGAATCATCATTCGGATATTTCAAGCTTCCTAATGCAAAAAGAATTTTTCAAATCGGACTAATACACTGCCGGACAATTGCTAAGGACGGATGACAATAGCAACGATAGCAACCATAAAATGGAAGGCAGGAAAATGTGGAAATTAGCATAAGTGCGGGATACAGTAAGACGTGTTGTGCGTATGCAAATTTTGGATTGCCGAACTTGTTCGTGACGTCATAGCGCTGATAAGAGATATAAAGGATTTGACGCGTATTGACCGTTGTTGTTCAAACGCAAAGTTGAAAGGGAAAGAATCAATTGACGGACTTGCAATTTTCAGTATGTCTTCCCGACATCACTTAGATGATTTTACGCGTGGCCGTATTATTGGCAAGATTGAAGAAGGGCGAAAAATAACAGATGTTGCCAGGGAGTTCGACGTCAGCCACAGTGTTGTTTCAAGGCTCTGGAAATCATTTCAAACAAATGGAGAGTGTAGCAAACGTCACGGGGGAGGTCGTGTTTGCAGTACGACAACTGCAGAAGATCGGTACATAGTGCTATCAACAAAAAGACACCGGCGCAGCACAGCTAGTGAGGTAGCAAATCAGTTTATGGCTGCTACTGGCAAGCGGATCTCCTGAAAAACTGTCGCCAGACGTTTGCATGAAGGAGGACTATACGCCCGCAGTCCTGTTGTGTGCATCCCATTGTCCAGACGTCACCGTACCGCCCGTTTGCAATGGTGCCATCAACATCGCAATTGGACTGATAACGACTGGTCTGCTGTCCTCTTCTCAGATGAGAGTAGATACAGTCTATCGTCTGATTGTCGACGACAACTGATCTGGCGTGATAGTGGTACTGCATATTGTCCAGCAAACATACAGGAAAGGGACCGATATCCGACATGTAGTGTCATGGTATGGGCTGGCATCATGATCAATGGCCGTACGTCCCTCTATCTGCTTCCAACTGGGACTATGACTGGCCAACGATACATTAATGATGTTCTGCTACCTCATGTTTGCATGTTCCGTGGTGCTGTCGGTGATAGATTCATTTTCATGGACGACAACGCAACATGTCATCGAACAGTCGCTGTCCAGGAGTGTCTTGAGAGCGAGGATATTCAACGCCTCGTATGGCCAGCACGTTTTCCAGATCTGAATCCCATTGAAAATGTGTGGGATGCTTTGGGGAGGAGTCTTGCTGGTCGCCAATGCCCTCCAATAAACAAGGACACCCTCATCCGTGCACTGACAGAGGAATGGGATAAATTACCCCAAACAGCTGCTTGATATTGTTGTGCAAAGCATGACACGACGTGTGGAATCTTGCATCGCCCTCCATGGTGGCCATATCCCGTATTGACATCTTATGCCGGAACGCCTGCGGACGGTAATTGCATTTTTTTCACGTTTACGTATTCTGCACAAAATGGCCTGTTTGTCCCTTGAACACGTTCCAAAGCCTTCTGGATTTCAGAGCACAATAAATTGTCTTTCTTGTAATGTCCTGGCATTCTGACATTATTTTATTTCACTTGGCATCCAACCACACTTATTTTTTTATGCGCTATATAGCCGTTTATGATCCGTCCTTAGCAATTGTCCAGCAGTGTAGTTGCAGAGATATCGTGGGTACAAACGGACGGACAAGCCGGTAATATAAGCACGATCTTTTTTTACAAAAGACGTGCTAAAAAAGAGAAATATCATGTCAAACAAATAGATGGACAGAGAGATCAGAATAGTACTATTTTATGAGACAAAGAAAGTGCTTATTTTTGCAGTGTTATCTCTAGAAGCGGTGATAGATATCTTTAGAACACAAACAAGGTGAAAGCACACCGTAAACAAGAAACACGGCACGGAATCTTCGGGTCGTAATGAGCACATCTTTTGAATAAGTTCTAACGCGAATTAAATGCGTCAAAGGAATTCAATGTCAATGGAACCAGTATGGAAAACAATAGTATCTAACCGAAGAAAGAAGTTTTCCAATCGGCTTTTTAGTCCCGCAGATATTACTGAAAACGGAAATTTCATCTTACGCCCTCTAGTGGCAGACTTGTGCGTTAAGAAATATTTGAAATTACACTCACGGGCAATGAAATTTGCCCACTAAGAAGGAAGCTTCGGATTGAACTGAAATTTTATGGACGTAATGGTACAGATGAATGATACAACATGATGTCAAAAACAGAGCTGCAAGATAATTACATAAAGATCTGTGGTACGCAGTCCGGTCATCTTCAGCAGCGCATCGCACCGCATCTTGCGGCGATACGTGCTACAATACGGTCCGTCATGGAGACGAACAGACGCCTGTTGTTGTCCTGCGGCATACTGGCCCACACGTGTTGGACGGTGTGCTCGAAATTCCAGATAGTGCGGCACGGCGGCATCTGGCGTTTCAAGGGGTCGACACATGCTCGATAGGGGACATGTCCGGGGAGCGGGCAGGACATGGAAGTGTCTGGAAGTGACGTAGGCAATCCTGGGAAACCCGAGCCGTGTGCGGGTGGGCATTATCCTGCTGGTATAGCGCACCTGGAATCCCAGCCAGGAATGGGAGCACATGGGGCTGTTGGATCTCATCCACATGCAAATGTGGATGTGATTGTACCACTACTAGGGCTGATGTGCTATCGTAGGCAATGGCTTCCCAGACCATAATGCCTGCAGTGGGGGGGGGGGGTGGCGCTCGATAGCGAAGTTGGGATTGTGCCATTGACCCGGGGACCTCCACACTCGGACACGATGATCGTCTGTCCCCAAAACGAAGCAGCACTCATCGCTAAACAGCACACGTTGGCAGTCTGTGGCGTTCCACGTCCCTCTGGTCTGGCACCACTGCAGACGGAGTTGTCATTGTTCCGGTGTTAATGACAGCACACGTAAAGGGCGCTGGGATCGCAGATTCGCTTCCGCGAGGCGTCGGGAAACGGTTCGTGGGCATACAGGAGACTCTGCATCTGCCTGTATAGTGGACCGGGTCCTAGTGGTATCCGTTCGTGACTGGCGCACAATCCGTCGATTATCTCTCTTGGTGGTCCTCCTGGTCCGTCCGGAGCCGCTCCGCCGTGTTGTAGTGCCGTCACGTGTCCACTGCTCCCAACACAGTCGGACGGTATGGTCAGAACTATCCACGTGGCGGGCCATACTGCGCACCGACCACCCTGCGGTTTTTCAGCCCGATGATCCGGCTTCTCTCAAAGTCCGTAAGTTGCGTAAATCGACGTCTCTGGCATCTTCCCGGCATTCTTGTCGCTCTGTACTCTTGCTTGCGTCGTCCGGTGCTTTCCGCTTTCATGGGACATCCACTACACGCCGGTTTGCAAGGCTGCCAGTTCGTGATTGCAGCGCCACCACACGGTGTGCGGTCATGCGCAATCGCACCAAACGTGGATCATTTGCATACCAGCACGGACTCTAGCGATTTGCAAAGTTTCGCGGTTGTAGCATGTTTTCTTCTACGTGCACATATTCCATTGTCCGTGAGTGTATATGAGAAGCATTTTGCAGAAGAAACTTTCGAACAAAGAAATATTTTTTTAAATCGGACTCTTAGAAGCAGAGATATCGACAAATATAAGATACACATCTACGCCCCCTGGCTGAGAAACCATGCATTGTTTTAAGAAGAAAATATTCCGAAAAGGTTTATCGACGTGAGTCTAGTATCGGGCCACAAACAAATTTTTTCAATCAAGATTTTAGAAACTCAGATTTTGGTGCAAATACATTACAAGCAGGAATTAATACTTACGAGGCCTGGTGGCCAAAGCATTATTTACCAAATATTCGAATTATATGTAAAATATTTCCCATCAGGAGCTGTATGCGATACAGGACGAATTTTTCAAATCGGAGTTTTAGAAACAAAGCTATCGGGGAAAACACAATTGACTTTTACGCCCCCTGGCGGAAAGTTTATGAATTACTTTAAAATTTTGAAATTACTTGAAAAACATGTTGTGGCGGAAACTATCCAACAAAGAAGGAATATTTCAAATCAGACAGTTAGCAACAGCGATATTGGCAAAAATAAGATATACATCTAAGCCCCCTGTCGGGGAAACGATGCATTATTTTACGAAGGAAATATTTCGGAAAGATTTATCGATGTGAGGGGTGTCGGGGTACGAAAATAGTTTTCAATCGAGATTTTAGGAGCTTAGAATTTGTTGCAAATACATCAGACACAGAAATGAAATCTTACGTCCCCTGGAGGCCAAACCATTTTTTATCAAAAATTAGGAATCATATGCAAAATATTTCCCATCAGGAGCTGTTTCCGGTTCAGAAAATGTTTTCTAAATAGGAGTTTTAGAAGCAGAGATATCGGGAAAAACGCAATTTACTTTAAGTCCCTAGCGGAAAATCTATAGTGACTTGAAAAAGTGACTATACTTAAAATATTTTTCGACAATACATGGAATCTAAATGTAAAATGTTTTTTTCAATGGCGTGTTGCGAAGCAAATATATGGAATAAAATGTATTTTTAATTCGATATCATTTGCATTTACGCCTACCCGGCGGCGAAATTGTGCATCGTTAAAAAATAAAATTAAAAAGGGAGTGAAGAATCATCATTTTTACATTTCAAGTTTCCCAATACAAAAATAATTTTTCAAATTGGACTAACAGTTGAAGAGATACTGTGTCTACTGATGGACCGTCAAACCGGTAACATAATCACAGATCTTTTTTACCAAAGGCTTTAAATATAAGTCATGAAAATTCACGTTAAATAACGTGGAACAAAGTTACCGGCATGTGCCCGTATTTTAACGACGTTTTGGTTTCGAAAAGTTTCCGTTTCTTCTAACTAACTTCTATTTCTGGATGTTTTATCTACAGTCGATAAAACATCCAGAAATAGAAAGAACTACTTATTTGTATGGTTGCGGTTATGGAGATGAATGGAAAAAATAAAGTGGATTGAAAAAATTACCAATGATGAAGTGTTGCAAAGAGTTGAGGAAGAAAGGAATGTTCTAAAGATCCATAAGAAACAAAAAATATAACTGGACAGGACATGTGTTAAGAGGAGACAGCTTATTAAAAAGAATTAAGGAAGGGAAAATGTAAGGAAAGCGACCAAGAGGAAGGAGACGACTAATGATGCTTGATGATATCATGGGCACAGGAAGCTATCAATTATTGAAGAAGGAAATAAGGGACAGAGAAAACTGGAGGAAGAGAACTGGTTGAGTTACCGTTGCACCTGTCAAGAGACAGAACACTAATGACGATGATGGCTCACTTCCGCGTGTGGCTAAAAAGTATGTTATTAAAATAAAAAAAATGGCGCACGGAAAGTTTTCTCGTAGCAGAATTAGTTTCAGATACAGAGAGATTTACAAATCAAACATTTAAAAGGATAAAAATAGAAGGAAATACTTTATAACTCGACGCTTTCTAGCCGAAGAATTTTGCATGACGGATAAACTGAAAATAAGCGAAAAGTGTTTTTCATGGCAAAAGCTATGCTGAGGAAAAATAACTTTTCAAATGCATCTCCCGGAAGGAGAGACAGCGAGAAAAGGTTTTGACATTTACGACCCCTAGCGGAAAAGCTGTGCATTACTTAAAGAGGATAATGCTCCCCATCTTTGTTGTAGCGAATGACATACAAAAAAAAATCTCAATAGGGTTTTTAGAAGCGGATATGCAGTTGCAAACAAAAGTACACCACCTAGCCACAAAACTGTGAACTATAAAACTCCTCAAATACAAATCTAAAGTGTTCCACAAGGTAAATGGTATCCGTTGCGAAAATAATTTTTTAAGCCGAACTTTTAGAAGCAGAGATATTGAGAAAAATAGATTAAATATTTTCGCCCCCTAGTGGCGAAATTGCGCATTATTTGGGGAAGAAAATACACACAGAGTTTTCATAGTTAGTATATCAATAAAAAATATACTTTCCAGTGGGGTTTTTAGTCCCGCAGGCATTGCTGTAAACCACAAAAAAAAAAAAAAAAAAGAAAACATCGCTGGACAAAAAAGAAACAAAAAAAAATGCATGATGAAGAATGAAACGTTGTTAAGCCTAATGATTCATGAAACTTTGCTTAAGCCTACTGTGTATGATAGTCAGGTGATACAACTCCTCATAGAGAGAATTTAGTTGATGGTTCCAACTAAATTCTCTGCCTTATATTTCCAATGATAAAACTTCTTTACATATTTTCTTCCCAATTAATCTATTCCTAAGGATGAAAATTTGCACATCGATAAAACTAACTTTAAGTTATAGCATGGGATACTTAATACTTGATAAAACATAACCATAATTATATTAAAAATCAATCATTTTTCTTTGAGTAATGTTCAGATTGTTAATAGATGGCGCGACATGTACGTTGATGACGTCAGTAGACAAACCAATGTTGGTTTGCTTAGTTCATCATCATCATCATTGTCAACCATTATCAATCCACTGCTGGACGAAGGTCTCCCCAAGTTTCCTCCACAACGGTCTGTCTTGTGCCAGTCTCCTCCATGTCACTCCCGCATATTTACGAATTTCATCCACCCATCTCCCATGTGGTCTTTTTCTGGGTCTTTTCCTGTCCCTTGGAATCCAATCTAAAATTTCGGCTGTCCATCTATGGTCTGTCCTTCTGGCAGTATGTCCAGCCCATTGCCATTTCAGGGATTTAAAATGGTTGCTTAGTTATGGTTATATTTTAACAAGTATTGAGTATCCCATGCTATAACCTGAAGTTAGTTTTATCGATGTGCAAATTTTCATCCTTGAGAACACATTATTTGCTTAGAAAATATGTAAAAAAGTTTTACCATTGGAAACATAAGGCAGAGATTTTATATGGAACCACCTTAAGGCTCTACGAGACCCGCCAACTTGTATTGCTGCCTTCTCTTGTGAACCAACGGGCAAGCGTATTTCACAAATTGCTCGGGCAATTTTGCACATTTTGGAACACCGTTTGTGGCTAACGCAAGATATATGATAAATAAAGAGTTCCCTGGTTTCAGAATTTTTTATTGACCTTTCCCTTCATTTTTTATCTGCAGCGAAAGTCGCACCAAGGCGTCTTCCATAGTTTTATTAATTAATAAAAAATACTTAAAGAGTCCAAAATGAAAATCTGAAACCAGGGAACTCTTTATTTATCATATATCTTGCGTTAGCAACAAACGGTGTTCCAAAATTTGCAAAATGGCCCGAGCAATTTGTGAAATACGCTTGCCCGTTGGTTGACAACAGAATGCACAATACAAGATGGCGGGTCTCGTAGAGCCTTAACAGTTAGAACAAGTTAGTAAAATCATGCAATGCATTGATTATAATACGCTTTCCAACATTACAGAAATCATTACTCAAGTTATGAGAATAATGGCTGTGGAATAAATCTCGGTCCTGTGCCCTGACCTTTGATCCCATTTCGATGATATTCAACAGAACCGGCTTGGTATACCTCCGAAATAAGATGATAAAGTTTTGTCGCAATCGAAGCATTTTTACGTAAGTTATGATGCATAAGGGCTATGGAATAGATCCCGATCCTGTGTCCTAACCTTTAACCCCATTTCGCCCATTTTCAAAAAGGTTTGTCGCCAAGTGGTCCCCTACCACATACTAAAATTTCAGCGAAATCGAACCTTTTTTACGTTAGTTATGGCGCATAAAAGCAGTGGAATGGATCCCTCTCCTATGTACTGACCTTTGACCCCATTTCGTGCACTTTAAATAGGGTTCCTTCCCAAGTGATCCCCTACCAGATACTAAAATTTCATCCAAATCGAACGATTGTTACGCGAGTTATCGTGCTGACGGACATACGCACACAACGCGTGACCTAATGAGGCAGATGGAAATCGCGACCATCTGCCCTCCGCAAGAGTGTGACGTCATAAATCTTTAATAGGATCCACACACAACGCTTGAAGTAATGAGACAGATGGCTCGACCGCGCGCCAAAATTCTCAAACGCGAGTTGTGACGTCATAAGAGTTCTAAGCATTGGTAACATTAATGGAACAACGCCATCACTAAAAACGTTATAATTCGGGGTGGTTATTTAACCAACTAAACGAATTCTTCTAAAGTCGAGATCAAGCTAAATTGATTTCTAGTACCAGAAAACGATAGGTTAACGACTTTCATCAAAATTCTTAGAGCTGTTTTCAAAATAAAATGTACATACATACATACAAGAATTGCTACTTTAAGGTGGACGTCAAGTAACTTTGCTTCCTATACTTCCAATGGAAAAACTTTTGTACACATTTTCTTCACAATTAATGCGTTCCCAAGGATGAAAATTTGAACATCGATTAAAATATCTTCGTTTTATAACTTGCAATACTTAATATTTTCTAAAACATAACCATTATTATGCAATTCAACATTTGTTTGTCTACTGACGTCATGAAAATACAGGTAGCGCCATCTTTTTTCTGGACAATTAATGCGTTCACAAGGATGAAAATTTGAACATCGATTAAAATAGCTTCATTTCATAACTTGGAATACTTAATATTTTCGAAACCATAAACGTAATTATGCAATCCAACATTTTTTTGTCCACTGACGTCATCAAAGTACAGGTCGCGCCATCTTTTCTCCGGTTTCAACACTACCAAAGGAAAAGTTATTCATTTTTAATATAATTATGGTTATGTTTTAGAAAATATTAAGTTTTCCAAGTTATAATATGAAGTTATTTTAATTGATGTTCAAATTTTCATCCTTGAGAACACATTAATTGTGAAGGAAATGTGTACAAAAGTTTTTCCATTGGAAGTATAGGAAGCAAAATTACTTGACGTCCACCTTAATAATATGGGATAAGGACAATGGAATGGTTCGCAATCCTATGTCCTAACCCTTGACCACATTTCGTCCATTTTCAATAGAGTTCGTCCCCAGGTGGTCCCCTACTACATACTGAAATTTCATCGAAATCGAATCATTTTTACGCACGTTATGACGCACAAGGGCAATGGAATGCATCCCTATCTTATGTACTGACCTTTGACCCCACTTCACCCATTTTGAATAGGGTTCGTCCCCAGGCGGTCTCCTACCACATAGTAAACTTTCATTGAAATCGAACCATATTTGCGCAAGTTATGACGCATAAGGGTAATGGAATGATCCTGCTCCTACGTTGTGACCTTTGACCCCATTTGTCCCATTTTCAATAGAGTTTGTTCCTAGGTGGTTCCGTATCACATAGTAAACTTTTATTGAAATCGAACCATTTTTACGCAAGTTATGACGCATAAGGGCAATGGAATGATTCCGCTCCTACGTCGTGACCTTAGACCCGATTTGTCCCATTTTCAATAGGGTTCGTCTCAGGGTGGTCCCCTACCACATACTAAAATTTCATCGTAATCGACTCATTTTTACGCCAGTTGTCGTGCGGACGGACGGACGGACAAAGCTGGAGAATATACGCTTCTTCAACCTACGGTTGGAAAGCGTAAAAAATGTATCATTAATGCCATAGCTGACCAGGAAACGTGCAGGAGTAGTGGACCGACTGTTTACCCTAATCGTCATAGGAATACATAGTGTTTATGATTTTATCAGTGCTAAATCTGTGTTTATCACAAGTATTTTTTATTAATTACACTATATAGTTGTGTGGTATTGAAATTCCAGAAACGCGGAAATTTCTTTACAGCAGTTAAAGCACTTCAACTTTGTTTAATTTAGAAGGAAACTAAAATTTATTGTGTAGCTGTGTGTCGGACTAAAATCTGCTTAATTCTTAGGTTTCTGATATGGGGCGAAAGTGTTTGTATATCGAACAGATTCTTCCGCAAGTGAAGAACGTATATCAACTTCTAAAGCCCCAGCAGATGAAAGACAATCACTAAATTTATCCTTTGGTATCAACAGAACTCTGACAGTGTAAGTTGTTTACATTATACTTGCCAGCCGCCGTTTTTTACGCTTTCCAACCGTACGTTGAAGAAGCGTATATGCTCCAGCCTTGTCCGTCCGTCCGTCCGCATGATAACTGGCGTAAAAATGGTTCGATTTCGATGAAATTTTAGTATGTAGTAGGGGACCACCATGGGACGAACCCTATTGAAAATGGGACAAATGGGGTCAAAGGTCACGACGTAGGAGCGAGATCCTTCCATTGCTCTTATGCGTCATAACTTGCGTAAATATGGTTCGATTTCAATGAAAGTTTACTATGTGGTAGGGGACCACCTGGGGATGAACCCTATTGAAAATGGGACCGATGGGGTCAAAGGTCAGGACGTAGGAGATGGATCATTCCTTTGCCCTTATGCGTCATAACTTGCGTAAACATGGTTCGATTTCACTTAAATTTTAGTATGTGGTAGAGGACCACCTGGGGACAAATCTTGTTCGAAATCGGTGAAGTGGGGTCAAAGGTTAGGACATAAGAGCTGGATGCATTTCATTGCCCTTATGCGTCATAACGTGCGTAAAAATGGTTCGATTTCGATGAAATTTCAGTATGTGGTACAGGACCACCTGGGGACGAACCCTATTGAATGTGGACGAAATGGGGTCAAAGGTCAGGACATAGGAATGCGATCCATTCCATCGCTCTTATCCCATATTATTAAGGTGGACGTCAAGTAATTTAGCTTACTATACTTCCAATGGAAAAACTTTTGTACACATTTCCTTCACAATTAATGTGTTCCCAAGGATGAAAATTTGAACATCGATTAAAATAACTTCCTATTATAACTTGGAATACTTAATATTTTCTAAAACATAACCATAATTACATTAAAAATCAATAACTTTTCCTTTGGGGGTGTTGAAACCAGAAAAAGTATGGCGCGACCTGTATTTCATGACGTCAGCAGACAAAAAAATGTTGGATTGTATAATTACGGTTATGTTTTAGAAAATATTAAGTATTGCAAGTTATAAAATGAAGCTGTTTTATTCGATGTTCAAATTTTCATCCTTGTGAACGCATTAATTGTCCAGAAAAAAGATGGCGCGACCTGTATTTTCATGACGTCAGCAGTCAAACAAATGTGCGGATCATATTAAAGTTTTATGACGTCACACTTTTGCTAGCAGATGGCCGCGATTCCCATCTGCCTCATTACGTCACGCGTTGTGTGCGTATGTTCGTCAGCACGATAACTTGCGTAAAAATCGTTCTATTTCGATGAACTTTTAGTATGTGGTAGGGGAACACCTGGGAAGGAACCCTGTTGAAAGTGAACGAAATGGGGTCAAAGGTCAGGACATAAGAGCGGGATCCATTCCACTGCTCTTATGCGTCATAACTAACGTAAAAAAGGTTCGATTTCGATTAAATTTTAATATGTGGTAGGAGACCACCTGGGGACAAACTCTATTGAAAATTGATGAAATGGGGGTCAAAGGTCAGGACATAGGAGCCGAATCACTTCCATCGCTATTATGAGTCATAACTAACGTAAAAATGTTTGGATTTGGATGAAATGTTGGTATGTTGTAGGGACCTTCCTGGGGACGAATCCTATTGAAAATGGGCGAAATGGGGTGAAAGGTTAGGACATAGGAGCGGAATCACTTCCATCGCTATTATGAGTCATAACTTACGTAAAAATGTTTCGATTTGGATGAAATGTTGGTATGTTATAGGGACCTTCCTGGGGACAAATCTTTTTGAAAATGGGCGAAATTGGGTGAAAGGTTAGGACACAGGAGCGGGATGTATTCCATAGCGCTTATGCATCATAACTTCCGTAAAATTGCTTCGATTGCGACAAAACTTTATCATGTTATTTCGGAGATATACTGAACCAGTCCTGTTGAATATCATCCAAATGGAGCAAAGGTCAGGGCACAGGGGTGAGATTTATTCCACAGCCATTTTCCTCATAACTTGAGTAATAGCTTGAGTAAAGATTTCTAGTATATTGGAAAGCGTATCATAATCAATGCATTGCATGAATTTACTAACTTGTTATATGTATAAATGGCGGCCCGCATGAAACCAGAGCAATCGCTCATAAATAAAAAATTCGTTTTGTTTTCTAATTAAAAGAACCCAACTATTTTACAATGTAAAAGAAACTATTGACCGTCGCCTTAAACATGCTCTTCTACATATGAAAAATGAAATTTTCCAACCTAAAGGTGTGGAAACATGAAATACAGTGCTTTCCTACTAATCAACAGTGGAGTAACTACCATCCCGCAACTGCGGGGGGCGCATGTAACCAAGGGGCGTACCGCAGCCTCCAGTTATAGTTTATCGAAAACATTCGAATACGCACAAAGACAAACAAACAAAAAATTAACCCTATAGTTTATATTTTCTTTTAAGGTACATTTAGCTTTGCCTAAATAAATGTCAAGTTTCACTTTTAAAGCACTGGATGTCCTACAGATTAAAGCTATTGGGCACTTTGGCTCCGAGATGTAATGCGATCACTCTCCAATCGCCCTCTCTTTCTGCGCTACTGAGGAAAAGCGCGAGACTACATGGGGATTTCCCATGGAGGATGTGGGGAAACAGTCAGTCATACACCGAGGATTACGTACACGACAGGTTCCAACGTTTATTCACGGCAGCCGCAGATCTGCCGTGTACAAGAGGGTGATTTTTTCAAGTGATTTATTTTAGGTTTCTACAAAATAATTACATGTATTGTTAAATCTATTACTTAAAAAGTTAAAAGCACAGAGCTTTCCACGGAAAACGCATCCTCCCTCGTGTTCGAAATCCTAGGAAAATTACTGCGCTTATGGGCGCTGAAGTAAATTGTGCGGGGGGGGGGGGGCACGTTGTGCTAGTTTGCTAGTTACGTCACCGCTAATCAATGCCATTATCAAACAAAAATATGTATGTAATTGCTATAATTGATGACATCCCACCTAGTAGACACAAAAGTGCATGTTTATGAAGCGTTTCACGTTTTGTTTTTTCAATACGAAGCAAAACAATTCTTGAAACACTAAAACTTCTGCTTCTTCTTCCTATTAGAAAGCATAGATTGTGTCCAGTCATCGGCCCACACGTTGGTCACGCCATCAGGTGACAAATAACATTAACGGTCGTTTTTTGTTTCCAGAGTTGTACCACCTGACTATCATACACCGTGCTTAAGCCTAATGATACATGAAACGTTGCTTAAACCTACTTAGTTTCGCGGGAACTATTATGTTTGCAATAAAATAGTCTAGCTCATCAATTCATAAAAAGTATGCAACCTAAATTAATAAAAAAATATTTACTTCTCTTCTAATCCTCATATCGCACATAAAGTCTTGAGCACTCTCAGTACAAGACAAACGCCGAGCAAACAGACCGCTTCTCGATTTCAATCGTATCAGGTTTGGTTTGTTATGACCCGGTTGCTGATGTCACAAACGGGAAAATCGCGTAGGTTTAGACATCTAGTACTTAAGACGGTTTTGGTCAGAAAAAGAACTTCTGGGAAACACAAGGCCATGACATTAGTGAGATGATTTTCCGCTTTTAGTGACGTCACTCAGAAACCAAGGCTTTCGATTGGTTACCAACGCTGTCATGTATGACGTCACACACGACAATGACGCATCAGACCGTGTAACGTGAAAGTGACGTCACCAGTGGAGGGAACTCATCTTTCTAGTGTTGCACGTTCTACACGGCTTTGGTCAGACAGCCATCATCTGCAGGATTTGTTCTTAAAGTTATGTGAAATCCCTTTTTCATGGTGAGTATCGATTACAGACGATCACGTGACACAGTGCATCTCGTATTATATTTCTGTTGGTTGTTTAGTTGTGCTATATTTTATTGTGCACATGTGTATTATGCCATTTTATTAGTATCGTGATATATCGCTAGTTTTCTGTAAAGCTTTTTTATTGTTAAGGTAGACGTCAAGTAATTTTGCTTCCTATATTTCCAATGGAAAAACTTTTGTACACATTTCCTTCACAATTAGTGTGTTCCCAAGGATGACAATTTGAACATCGATTAATATAACTTCATATTATAACTTGGAATACTTAATATTTTTTAAAACATAACCATGATTATATTAAAAATCAATAACTTTTCCTTTGGTGGTGTTGAAACCAGAAGCCGCCCCCGGTGGCGTAGTGGTCTAAGCGATGGCTTCTGATCATTCGTCCGAAAGGGGTCTGGGTTCGAATCCCGGTGAGGCATGGATGTTGTGTTTGTCTTATGGCACTGGCTCTCTCCCTTCTCTGGAACCACTGGCCCTAAATTAGAGACAGGCGACTGCTTCTCTGGAACCAGTGGCCCTAATTAGGGACGGGCCCATTGAGTTTCTCACGGTGGTCGTTAAACCCCCAGTAAAAAAAAAATGAAAAAAAAAATGGCGCGACCTTTTCTTTGATGACGTCAGTAGACAAACAAATGTTGGATTGCATAATTATTATGGTTATGTTTCAGAAAATATTAAGTCTTCCAAGTTATAAAATGAAGTTATTTTAATCGATGTTCAAATTGTCATCCTTGGGAACACACTAATTGTAAAGGAAATGTGTTCAAAGGTTTTTCCATTGGAAGTATAGGAAGCAAAAAAAAAAAAAAAAAAAAATTATTAGCCGCCCCGGTGGCGCAGTGGTCTAAGCGATGGCCTCTGATCATTCGTCCGAACGGGGTCCGGGTTCGAATCCCGGTGAGGCATGGATGTTGTGTTTGTCTTACGGCGCTGGTTCTCTCCCTTCCCTGGAACCAGTGACCCTAAATTAGGGACGGGCGACTGCTTATAGCCCATTGAGTTGCTCACGGTGGTCGTTAAACCTCCAATAAAAAAAAATCAAAAAAAAAAAAAAAAAAAAAAAAAGCAAAATTACTTGACGTTCACTTAAGTTGTGGTTAAACTTAGATTAACTGTTGCACGCTTTTTTTTCTTTTTTCTTTTTTTATTTTGTTGACTTTATACTCTTCTGATTCTTATTTTATTAGGTTGTGCCAGGTTTGTGAGAGGTTAAATGGAGCATGATTATTGCAGTTCTCGTCAGAGGATTTTTCGATACAGACTGATTCTGCAATAAGGATTTCGTACTTTTTCTTGTGTTCAGAAATGAGATTTGTTTCTTCCCAGATAGGTTCAAAATCCCTTTCAAGGCAATACTGAATCATGGAGGTTCTTGGATCTTTGTTATTACAAACCTTTCGGCGCTCCTAAAGTCTTGATTTAAGGGCTCATTTTAGTACTCCCTATATAGTATTTGATATCGTTATATTAATATAATTTTTATTGATTATGAAAATGCCTTCGATTCTGGGAAACCATTAGAAGTTATAATAGCTTTGAAATTCAGAGGTATTGAAGATGCATACATTAGCATTATTAATAACATCTATGAAAATGCAAGTGGAAAGGTTCGAATATTTGAGGATACAGCACTAATAAAAATTGGAAAGGGACAAGATGACGCCATATCTCCCAAACTCTTTAATGCCATATTGAAAAATGTCTTTCAATCATTTAATTGGGAAAACAAAGAGTATAAAGATTAATAGAGTTTATTTAACTCACCTTCGTTTTGGTGATGCCATATCCATTTTGCAACTATCCCTTCGGAGCTGCAGTGTATGATACAGGAACTTGCCGACAGCACTAAAGAAGTGGGATTAAAAATGAGCTTTCAGAAGACAAAAATGATGTACAATGATGCTTTTACAAGAAAAGAAGATTTGTTGATTGATGGAGAAAAGCTTGAAACAAGCGATACCTATATTTATCTTGGGCAGCAGATATCAAGTGAGGGTCACATTGATGAAGAAATTAATCGGCGTATAAAACTTGGATGGAAAGCTTTTGGAAGAAACGGTACAATTTTTAAGAGCAGTATGCCATTATGCCTTAAAAGGAAAGTGTTTAATCAACGCATCCTGCCAGTGCTTAGGTATAGAGCATAGACATGGACCTTAACTCAAAAAACAGATATACAAAGACTGCAGACAACCCAAATAAGCATGAAGAGATGCATGCTTCGTGTAACCAGGAAATATAAGAAGAGGAACTTGTGGATAAGGAAAACGACAAGAGTGGACGACATCATGACCAGAGTGAAATTACTGAAATGGTAATGGGCTGGACATGCTGCCAGAAGAACAGACCACCGATGGACAACTGACATTTCAGACTGAATTCGAAGGGACAGAAAAATACCCCGAAGAAGACCCCATGGGGGATGGATGGATGAAATTCGAGAGCATGCCGGAGTGACATGGAGGAGACAGGCTCAACAAAGACAATTGTGGAAGAAACTTGGGGAGATCTTTATCCAGAAATGGATTGATAATGGTTGATAATGATGATGATGATCGTTAATATTCTCTGACTTCAGAGGTATTTGATATACACCTACTTTTTGAAATGTTGATTGTTGGTTTTCCTACACGATATTTCATGTTTGGTATTCATTACGATATCGGCAAAAATAGGTCCCTTTTTTTTACAGTGCTAGTAATCCTGTATTATACAACAGGGCTCCACAGTATTTTTTTAGGTTGGTTTTCTTTTTTTATTATTATTTTTTTTTTGATTGGAGGTTTAAAGACCACCGTGAGCAACTCAATGGGCTATAAGCAGTCGCCCGTTCCTAATTTAGGGTGACTGGTTCCAGGGAAGGGAGAGAGCCAGTGCCGTAAGACAAACACAACATCCATGCCTCACCGGGGTTCGAACCCAGACCCCGTTCGGACGAACGATCAGAGGCCATCGCTTAGACCACTGCGCCACCGGGGCGGCGGTTTTTTTATACTCGTTTCAGTAGATTGATCTGATTTATATTTAACAATAAGTTTATTTTTTTTTTTTCGTTGTATCCATTATTTTTGGCTGCATTTTTTATCCAGTTTATTTGCTCGGTTATTTTTTGTTGCTTGACGAATTCGTGAATGCGCCGCCCCGGTGGCGCAGTGGTCTAAGGCGTTGGCCTCTGATCATTCGTCGGAAGGGGTCCGGGTTCGAATCCCGGTGAGGCATGGATGTTGTGTTTGTCTTACGGCACTGGCTCTCTCCCTTCCCTGGAAAGAATTCGTGAATGCTCTTTCCTTGTAATAGCTGAATGCAGCATATCTATACAGCGTGTTTACAAGTGGTGGGAACATTTTCAATAACATATTGCTGTTGGATTAAGAGAGATACCATTTACTTATCTATATCATGTGACAGGCAAAACATGATAATTTCGCCGTTCTTGCTGCAAAAGCGTGTATTTCATCATTCACCACCAGTTGACGCTATTAATGCAATAGCTGAGGGGGGGGGGGGGGTCCTGTATGCACTTAAGTGCCCCAACTATACTCTTTAGTTTCTTCATCTACAACACCTGAAGTGTCCGAAAATTCATGGCGTTCATCACGATTCAACATAACAACTATGACAACAATACTGGCAGAAAACGGTCAGTGAAACTTAAAAAAAAAAAAAAACCTAATTTCGGCCATAGGCTTAAATTAGTCCACTTTAGAAGGATTTACGTGTCGACCAAACATGTAGCCCTACCTTTCATTTCGCATAAAGATACTTCAATTTGGTCCAATGGAAACGATACTAATGTCAATTAAGTGCAGCACCAGTAGCAACGTCACGACGCTGTTTTTATGACGTCATTATTTCCGCTATTGCCATGAATCCCGATGAACACCCTGACTTTTTGGACACTCTAGCTGGTGTAGATGAAGAAACTAAAGAGTCTACTAGGGGACAATTAAGTACATACAGGATCCCCCTCAGCTTCATAACTATTACCTGCCCTACCTCTTCTACCATGCGAATAGCCTTGTTGGATGATAGCGATCTCCGAACTGAGCTCCGTGTGATATTTTCCTGTGGGGGCTACACGAAGGATCTTGTTTATGCACCACCTTTGCCACGTGACGTCCAGGAACTGGAGCAAAGAACTGAAGAAGCTACCACAACGGGCACAGAGGATGTGCTGGACAGGGTATGGCAAGAGTTTGGTTACCGTGTGGACATTTGCCGTGTTACACGTGGTTCCCACAATGAATCGCTGTTAAGTGATGTGATGTGAAAAAAAAAGCTTGGACATTTTCTCTGTCGCAAGGTACGTATAGGACACTAATATCTGTCCTAGCAATAAATCACTGAAAGTGTTACTACCATTTATAAACGGCCTGCATTTCAGTGTGCATGATATAAATTTGTTGATATGATTGCTGCTACCAAAGTCGGTTTTCGGTAGATCTCATACCTCATATTCAATTTCAGTTGCTAAAAGAATTTTCCGCTCCTACGTTTAACAGAGAGAGAGAGAGAGAGAGAGAGAGAGAGAGAGAGAGAGACAGACAGACAGAGAAGAAGAAGAAGAGAGAGCGAGAGGGAGAGAGAGAGAGGGGGGGCAGAGAGAGAGGTAGAGAGAGACACAGAGAGAGAGAGGAAGAGAGAGAGACAGAGAGAGGGGAAGATACGGAGAGAGAGGGAGACAGAGGGAGAGGGAGACAGAGGAAGAGGGAGAGAGAAAGGGAGAGAGAGGGGGAGAGAGAGACAGAGGGAGAGGGAGAGACAGAGGGAGAGAGGGACAGAAAGAGAGAGGAAGAGAGAGACAGAGAGAGAGGGAGAGAAAGACAGAGAAAGAGAGAGGGAGAGAGAGACAGAGAGAGAGGGAGAGAGAGACAGAGAGAGAGAAAGACAGAGAGAGGGAGAGAGAGAGAGAGACAGAGAGAGGGACAGAGAGAGAGGGAGAGATAGGGGGAGAGAGAGAGACAGAGGGAGAGATAGGGGAAGAGAGAGACCGAGGGAGAGGGAGACAGAGGAATAGACAGGGAGAGGGAGGGAAAGAGGGAGAGATGGGGCGATACAGAGGGAGATAGCAGATAGAGAGAGAGGGAGAGAGAGAGGGGGAGAGGGGGAGAGAGAGGGGAGAGAGAGGGAGAGAGAGACAGAGGGAGAGGGAGACAGAGGAAGAGACAGGGAGAGGGAGCGAAAGATGGGGGCGATACAGAGGGAGATGGGAGATATAGAGAAAGGGAGATGGGAGATATAGAGAAAGGGAGATGGGAGATATAGAGAAAGCGAGAGAAAGAGAGGGGGAGATAGAGGGGGAGAGAGAGGGAGATAGACAGAGGGAGAGGGAGACAGAGGAAGAGACAGGGAGAGGGAGGGCGAGAGGGGGCGATACAGAGGGAGATGGGAGATATAGAGAGAGGGAGAGAGAGACAGTGAGATTGGGAGATAGAGAGAGAGAGGGGAGAGATGGGTGATAAAGAGAGAGATGGGGAGATATAGAGAGAGAGAAAGGGAGAGAGACATAGGGAGAGACCGAGAGAGCAGGACAGAGACAGAGAGAGATGGGGAGATACAGAAAGAGAGGGAGAGAGAGACGGAGGGAGAAAGAGGGAGGAGACAGAGAGATGGTGTGAGTGTCAGAGAGAGATGCTGTGCGTGCGTGTGTGCATGTGTCAGAGAGAAAGCGACATAAGGAGAGAGAGAAAGAGCAACAGGATAGCCATATAATAGATGAAAAATAATCGTTCTCATGCTTACAGCTGTCCAATACAAAGGGAAATTTTCTAATCCGAATTTTGGGAGATGATATAACTGAACGGGATAACGCAAATGTACATTTACGCCATCCCGCTGGCAATTTTATGTCAGAAAAGTTTTTAAATATGTACATGAATAATTCTGGTCATGTTTTTTTATCTAATTTTTTTGTAAGAAATTTTCGTCCGGAATGTCATTGATCCATATTACAGATTTATAGCGTCCAGAGCAAGTGTTTGAGATGGTATAACATTCTTTCTGGAATCTCGGGGGAAACTTGAAATCTGGGTTTACTAGTATTTTTATTACATAACTTGCTGGTTTCACTTGTGTTTACTGGACCCCAGGAAAACTGCAAAAGCGTTGGAGGCATCACAAGCGAGTATAACAAACTTTTGTGAACATAAAAGACAGAAGTTAAGAGTGTCCTGATTTTGTTTTTTACATATTGCTCAAATAACCAACAGTTAAGAAAAAAATGACGATTTCGCATTTTACGTATGCAGAATCTTCGCGGAAAGGGAGAGAGAAATGCCATAGCACAAAAGATATGAGAAAGGGACCTCAGGTTTTGTCTCCAAGGGCGTTACTTTGAATCAAATAAAATTCCACAAATCTAACGCCACACATTCGTCAGCGAGGAAGCCTGAAGCGCCGTTCTTCCTTAATCTCAGAAACTTTCGTAGCGATTCTTAAAGAGAAGTCATCTCCGGAATAACTATTTTACCGGAGAGCGACCCTGTGCTTTGAATACTTTGTATGGCAACCTACGATTCACATTCACAGACTTTGACTACTGAGCCCGCCTTTGGCATTTGCTAAGGAAAAGAAAAAATAATAATAAAAGAAATATCTCTGCTTCCTGCTCGTAGATTAAACGGGATCTGAGCTCTATTCTACTTAGTTTCTTTCCCTATTTTCGCGCGTCAGCGAAGGACATTTTCTCGTTGTTTTTGCTGTTACATTTCTGTTGTTAAATCTGTTTTCTGCTTTTGTTGCTTTCATCTCCTCATTCTCTGCAGGAATGAGTAATACCGACTGCCGAAGGGTTTCTTTAAAAATTTTTAATTTCAAACTCATCTGTGACTTTGCGACGACGTGTTCTCTAGATGTGTGCACCTAAATCAAAAATACGAGATAGCCACGACATGGAAAATGTGTGCGCATAAATAATGATTTCCTGAAAATAAATAAAATAAGAAGACCGGAAGTTATACCCAAATGCATCAAAGTTTTATAACGAAGTAAATTTCTCCGTCATTTTTAGTTCACGTCGAGGCTCGAACCCGGGTCCTCTCATTCCGGAATAACTCACTCTACCAATTGAGCTACGCGGACGTTCGTCTGACTGCTATCTGCCTTTATGTCGTGGGCGTCCTGCTGGTCAGGTACATCCCCCCCCCAAAGAGGGCCGGGGGCATGGCCCATGGGTCAGCCGTGACCGTGAATCGTTGCAGACAGCCATCCGCTGTAGAACGTGCACTTGAGAATTCCCAGTCAATCTGGTGTGTGGAATGCAACGTCACACACATTTATTTTTGAAGCGCTGGAGAAGGGATTCTCTGATTTTTCCTATCTCGCGGTGTGGAACTAATATCACACCATTGCGAGATTTTGAACGGCCGGGTCATCCGGAAAGTTCGGGCGCCATTATAACGAAGTAAATTTCTCCGTCATTTTTAGTCCACGCCGGGATTCGAACCCGGGTCCCCTCATTCCGGAATAAGTCACTCTTCCAATTGGGCTACGTGAACATTCGTTGTGACTGCTATCTGCCTTTATGTCGTGTGCGTCCTGCTGGGCAGGTACGTCACAGGTTGCCAAAGATAACTGGCTTGAAAACTCGTAGATGCAACACTTTGCGGAGCTGGTTGGAACCTGCTTGGACAGGAATCATATTTATTTCTTTTTATTATTCTTTTATTCATTTTTTGAAACCTTTTTGAACGAAAGACTGAATGTGGAAACTGACGTGCGAAACAGAATTAACGAACGAGAGAGAGAGAGAGAGAGAGAGAGAGAGAGAGAGAGAGAGAGAGAGAGGGAGAAACAGAGGGAGAAAAACAGGGAGAAAGATTTGATAGACACAGGAAGGAGACAAAGACAAAGCGAGAGAAAAAGAGACAGAGAGAGAGAGTGACGGTGATACAGAGAGAACGAGAGAGATAAAGAAAGTGAAGGTGAGAGAGAGACAGAAAGAGAGAGAGAGAAAATAGAGAGGAGACAGAGTAAGAGAAGAAAGAAGAGAGAGTCAAGAGAGGGAGGGAGAGATAGATACGGAAGAAGAGAGAGAGCGAGAAATAGAAAGAAAGAGGGTGATAGAGAGAAGGAGACAGAGATTGAGGAAGAGGGAAGACAGAAATGGAGAAAGAGGACAGACAGACAAGGAGGATGAGGAGAAAGCATAGAGGGAGAAAGAGTGGGAGACAGACAGGGAGAAAAATTTTAGAGCCATTGGAAGGAGCGAGAGAGACAGAGAGAGAGAGAGAGAGAGAGAGAGAGAGAGAGAGTGAGGGAGAGAGACAGAAAGGGAGAGGATATAGAGAGAAAGAGACAGAAAGGGAGAGGATATAGAGAGAAAGAGACAGAAAGGAAGAAAGAGGAGAGAGTCAATGGAGGAGACACAGAGAGATAGAGTCAGAGCGAGAGAGAGCGAGAAACAGAAAGAGAGAGAATGAAACAGATAGGAAGAAGAAAGGAGAGAGACAAGGAAGAAGAAGACCGAGCGGGATAGAAACAGAAGGAGAGAGAGAGCGAGAAAGGTGCTAAATCCTTAATCTGGAAATTTCCATGACGTGGAACAGTGACCAAAGGCAAGAACTTCTGATAACGTGCACTACTGGACTTTCCTTCGGCCGACCTTGTGGCAGAGTGATCTGGCTTCTGACCAGCTGACCTAGACGAGCCAGGCTTTGGGTCCCAGATAAGGCATTGGCAATCTGCCTATCTGACACCCCTGCCTGCTGTTGGGATTGAGTAACTCATGACTCTGTACTTTGCGAAGCATTATCTTAGCAAAAGCAACACATACCGTCTGATATGAGAAGTTGTTCCGTCTTGCACAAAAACATATATTTTAAGACATCCCTTTCGCGCCTTCCCAGTGGCGCAGTGGTCTACGTGATGGATTCTGATCATTCGTCCGAGATGGGTCCGGGTTCGAATCCCGGTGAGGCATGAATGTTGTGTTTAACTTACGGCGCGGACTTTCTCCCTTCCCTGGAACCAGTGGCCCTAAGTTAGGGACAGGCGACTGCTTATATCCCACTGAGTTGCTTACGGTGGTCGTTAAACCTCCAATAAAAAAACCCAAAAAAACCCCCATCCCTTTAACTGCAGTTGCTGTGTGAGAAAACTGTGTAACATGTGAGGTTTCAATGCAGGTGACAGATCTAATTGTGTGTGATTTCCTTTGAAGAGAAATGATTTGATAAGAAATGTTGCCGTAAACAAAAGGCGAACTTTTATTTACATATTTTCTTTGTTTCGTGGTTCAGTAACAACCGTGGGCAAATAAATCTAAGGACTATAATTAGTCGCTCGTCACCAATTTTAGATTTTAGGACATCGGAGAGAGCCAGCGCCTTAAGATAAAGACCACTGCGTTGCCGTGGCGGTCGCAGATCCTTTAGAAAAACAAAGCTTTGCTTGTTTGATTGTTGCCATGTTTAAAGACCACAGTATGTAATGATATAAAGCTGCTGCGGTGGGCAGTGGTCTAAGCGCTGGCTTCTGACCATCCCATTCCTTCGACATGGGTCCGGGTTCGAATCTTGGTGAGGCAAAGATGTTGTGTTCGTATTACCGTGCTGGCCGTCTGCCTTCCCAAGAACTAACGTCCCTAAGTTAGGGACGGGCGACTGCTTGTAGACAATCGAGCTGTTTCCAGTGGTCGTTAAACTCCTAAGCAAAAAACTGATAGAAAGAGTTATGTCCCTAATTTGGAAAGCCTATTGAGTTGCTCACGGTGGTCGTTAAACCTCCAATCATAAAAAAAAAAAAATTGGGACTACTTATTCCTGAGAAGTGACAGATCTAGCTTCGAAGAAAAAATACACCATACATGCTTTACCTGGACCAAATCCCGAACCCGGATAGGAAGATTACCAAGATGCCATTGGAGCGGATAAAATGAAAATTTCAAATCTGTATCTTTCGTACTTTGGCATTCAGTAGCAGAAGAGTGCGTCATTCACTTTTTTTTTTTTCGCAGTTTAACGACCACCGTGAGCAACTCAGTGGGCTATAAGTGGTGTCCCCGTCCCTAATTTAGGGCCACTGACTCCAGGGAAGGGAGAGCGCCAGCGCCGTAAGACAAACACAACATTCATGCCGCACTGGATTCGAACCCGGACCCATCTTGAACGAATGATCAGAAGCCGTCTCTTAGACCACTGAGCCACAGGAGCGGTGTCATTCGCTTCGTATCGTTCCTGGTAGAGGAGACGAAGTTAAAATTAAGCTCGCTTTGAACCTGAACGTACCTTCTGTCAGGAGTGAATTTCTTTTTTTTTTTTTTTTTTTTTTTTTTTTGATTGGAGGTTTAACGACCACCGTGAGCAACTCAATGGGCTATAAGCAGTCGCCCGTCCCTAATTTAGGGTCACTGGTTCCAGGGAAGGGAGAGAGCCAGTGCCGTAAGACAAACACAACATCCATGCCTGACCGGGATTCGAACCCGGACCCCTTACGGACGAATGATCAGAGGCCAGCGCCTTAGACCACTGCGCCACCGGGGCTGCCGGAGTGAATTTTCTAATGAACAGATCATATAGAAAACAAAGTTTTATATGCATAAAATAATTCTCACGCCATAGTGTTAATGTAAGACAATTTATTATACTCCCAGGATAGATACATATTATGCGTACCTTGACATTGTCTGCTTACTCTGCTCATTTCATACAAAGCAACAAATTTATCTGTTTACTAAATCCAACAACAACAAGTGATGAGAACACAAGTGCAGCTCCAAGTATTTTAGCTCCACCAGGAACGTGGCGCATAATCAGAATCTGTAACAAGAACGATGCCAATATACAGCACGAGAATCTAATTGTGGTCGCTGGACTTGCTTCCATAAACTTTAATGACAGAAATAATGTAATTTGGGCTAGGTTTGAGAGAACTAATAGTATTATGAGATCTTGCTGAAGACTTTTGTGGTGGTAATTAAATTGTTCAGAACGTGCTGTAAGAACCGAAGCCACAATTAAAGATACAAAGCTTCCGTTGAAAGTCAAAGCAGATTCATGAACCTTTCTTATCTTCTTTCATATGAGAATGTTCGCGGTAGAAGTAACACTCCACCAAATGCTGCTAATATGCCATAAATGTCTTCCGTGGAATAAATTCTGAAACCTTGGAAGATAGCTTCGTGAAGCCCAGTAATTAAAATTCTTCCCACTAGAGTCGTTATTAAGGTAACCATATGCGTAACACTCAGAGATTCCTTTAGAAACAGCTTTCCGACAAAAGTAACGAACACTGGAGTTGCACCTCCTATAACAGATGCTTCGACAAGAGGTAGATAATGAACCGCAATGAAGACTAACACCATGGCTATTACTGCAATAAATGACCGGAGCAATACGATACTACGGTAGTTATGAGGACCAAATATTTGCTCTTCTGGGTAGATCACCCATGGTAAAGAAAATGACACGGAAGCCCAACTCATGTAGGCAACTAACTGCCACGGATGAATATTTCCGAGGACTTTAATAATGGCAGTACAGCCGGCAGTAATCGTACCGGTCATAAAAGAGTTCAGTAAGCCTTTAGGGAAAGAAACAACGTCTTTTGATGGTAAGAGTGCTGGTATACCTTCTGTCTTCATTCTGTACGAGAAACTGTCCTCTTAGTTGATACTATCGAATTTCGTCAACCTGTTTAAATAAAACAAAACAATAAAACACAGAGGAACACTGAAGAATTCAATACTTTTATAACAAGGTCATTTCATGGTATTAATTATTTGTTTTACATTGCATCTTATGTACGTATATTACTTCCTTCTTCTTCTTCTTCTTCTTAGCCTGTTAATGCACACTGCAGGGCATTAGGCCTCCCACAGTCTTTTTCCAACTTTCTCGATCCTTACACTGTTAAAAAGTATCTACTTAAAAATGAGAACCTGAACCTACTTTTTTTTTTAAGTACAATCGTATCGTAAACGAGTACATGACATACTCAAACATAAGTAACCATACGTACTTACAAATAACTGGGTCAATAAATTGATATCATCATCATTGTCAACCATTATCAATCCACTGCTGGACGAAGGTCTCCCCAAGTTTCTTCCACAACGGTCTGTCTTGTGCCAGTCTCCTCCATGTTACTCCCGCATACTTTCGAATTTCATCCACCCATCTGACATGTGGTCTTCTTCTGGGTCTTTTCCTGTCCCTTGGAATCCAATCTAAAATTTTGGCTGTCCATCGATGGTCTGTCCTTCTGGCAATATGTCCAGTCCATTGCCATTTTAGGGATTTTACTCTTATTATGATGTCTTCCACTCTTGTAATTTTTTTGATCCACGAGTTCCTCTTCTTATCTCTCCTGGTTACACCAAGCATGCATCTCTCCATGCTACTTTGAGTTGTCTGTAGTCTTTGTATGTCTCTCTTAGTTAAGGTCCTCGTCTCTGCACCATACGTAAGCACTTACAGGATGCATTGATCAAACACTTTTCTTTCAAGGCATAATGGCATATTGCTTTTGAAAATTATACTGTTTCTTCCAAACACTCTCCAGGCAAGTTTTATACGCCGATTAATTTCTTCATCAATGTGACCCTCACTTGATATCTGCTGTTCAAGATAAATGTAGGTATTGGTTATATATAGCTTTTCCCCATCAATCGATAAATCTTCATTTTTTGTAAAAGCATTGTACATCACTTTTGCCTTCTGAAAGTTCATTTTTAATCGCACTTCTTTACTCTTGTCAGCAAGTTCCTGGGTCATACTCTGCAGCTCTGATGGGGTAGTTGCAAAATTGACTACGTCGTCAGCTAAACGAAGGTGAGCTAGATAATCTGCATTAATTTTTATCCCTTTGTTTCCCAGTTCAGTGATTAAAAGACATTTTCCAATGTGGCATTAAAGAGTTTAGCAGATATAGTGTCACCTAGTCTCACTCCCTCTCCAATTTTTATGGGTGCTGCATTCTCAAATAGCCAAATCTTTGCACTTGCATTTTCATAGATGTTATTAATAATACTAATGTATGCATTATAACGAAGTAAATTTCTCCATCATTTTTGTCTACGCCGGGGCTCGAACCCGGATCCCCTCATTCCGGAATAAGTTACTCTATCAATTGAGCTACGCGGACGTTCGTTCTGACTGCTATCTGTCTTTATGTCGTGTGCGTCCTGCTGGCAGGTACGTCACATCTCCCACGCGTACCAAGGGTCCCATTTCAGTCCACGTAAGCAGTCCGCAGACGAGAATGCCAACCCCACCAGCTTGAAGAGTACCCAGCTGGCAAGAAGGATCCATCGCTTCATGTGGTTTGCGCCGTACTCGTATCCTGCCATCCGCATGTACCAACGTGAATCTCGACTCATCAGTACAGGCAACATTTTTCAACTAGGGTCCAGTAGCGATGTTCCCGCGCCCATGCTAATCTTTGCACCCTGTGATGTGTGGTCAGCAGCGGTACCCTCGTTGGACGATGGCTTCTGTACCCCAAAGCGAGGAGATGGTTCTGAATGGTGTGGCTGCTTACACGTCTTTGTGCACCAGCGTTAAATTGCTGAGTGATTTCTTGCACTGTTGCCCGTCTAACCGCTGTTACAATGCGAGCTAGCCGACGATGACCCTTCTCATCCACACGCTGTTGTCCACGGCAGTTGGCCCTTGCAGGGATGGTTTTACCGGATTCGATGTACTCACGGTGCACCCGTGACACAGTGGCTAGTGAAAAACCCAGTGACTGCACGACTTCCGAGATGGAGTGATCCAATCGTCGGGCCCCGACAACTTGCCCAAGATCAAATGCGCTTAGATCCTTCGTCTTACCCATACTGCGTCCGACTGTTACTGATTCCCGTCGCATCACTCCTTATATTGTCGGATCTCTGCATACGTCATGTCGTTTCCGTTTACAGGGCCGCCCACAGCGCCACATTTGCATAACGCCAGATGTCTCTAATTCAGTTGCTCTTCAGTGTATATGGCACACCCTTTAGATGCAGCCTGGCAGACTATTCCCCAGGACGATACCCAGCAAAAACACAAGTGCTGGAAAACTGCTGCCCACCAGCTGGCAGTGATGTCTCACTGCTGGCTGAAAGCTGCAGCTAACAGCCCAGTAGCGGTCCTTTGGTGGCAGCGCTATCCGTTGGCGAGCCATTGATGGCCCTGCAGCGTCGCCGTGAATTGTGGGCTTCCAAGCAAGTGCCACTAGTGACCCGTTGCTGGCAACCAATGCAACTCCAACAGCAGGTGGAAGCAACGGGACAGCGCATGCGCAGAAGCAACACTTGCTGTGTCTCTCATGGTACCAGTTAGTTGAAGACGACGCTATCGCCATCGTGTTATTTTAGTGGATGTTAAGAAAAAAAATTCCATATGTAGAGAGGCGAATTAATTTCCAAATGAAATTCCACGTCGACGAAGATATCAGATTAAGCCATGAAATACTAGATTACAGCCATGAAATACACCCACTCCATAATAGAGCGGGTGAATAACAAGAAAAATTTTGAAACCGCTTGAAACAAATGTCCTGGAAAACCATTAAAAAAACGCTAGTTGAAAAAAAAAGAATTATACGGGTACAAAATGTATTAATTATTTGAAAAAAAAAAAGCAACGCTATGTGGATATAATGTACTCATTCATGAGTTGAATACACAAGACTGGTAGGAATTCGCTTCTAAAAATAACGAGAAGTAAAATAATATATCTTTCCTCTTTAAAACAAATGTAGTTTCGGACAACGGAAAGGAAAGATACAACGTTAAAAATGTAACAGAATGTGACATGAACCCGGGTAAATATATATAAATTCAACAATCTCCTTTTAAGGCGACAAGGACAGTACAAAACTTTGGAAAGCTACTCTAAGTATGTACACTCCGTGAAAATGAGTGAAGTTCCCTTAAGGTAAAAAAAAAAAAAACTATCGTTACGTTGAAAAAATAAATTTATGAATTATATGAAACTAACTTTTATGAAAATTACCTCGCAATATTGTAAAACGAAAGAGGGAACCATTCAATTGCACATTCCGCACGAAACAGACGGCTTCAAGCACGCGCTCGTGCGTGGCAAATTAGTCCGGTAGCGCCAACGGCTCTGGCTCGTATCCACCCAGATCCAAACGGGAATTTTTCCGGTCTGTTGAGAAAATTTTCCCAGCGCAGTGCTTTAATTCACAAGTTTCGTAAGGAGAGAGAAAAAGAAAAGTTGTAGCTTTGGGAGACTGCGGTTATCCTTGATTTTTTTTTTATGGCTACTACTGGGAAATTGGCGGACAAGATTCGGCAAGCCACCAGTTACGTCCCGTGGTTGCCGGCTGCCACTACCGGCAAACTAGCGGACCACATTAGGCAAGCCATAATTTCTGGCACGTGCTTGCAGGGCCGCTGAAGGGCCACTTGTGGCAGCTACTGCCTGTGATGGACAACTGATGCCCCTGTTGTGGCATATGACAACTGATGGGGTGCCAACTGTTGGCCAGCGGTTGGCCTGAACTGCTGGCCCTCCTGTTAGTGGCCCGGATATTTTATTGACAGTTCGGCAGCGGCCAGATAGTTCTGGGCCATTGCTGACAGTGCTGGCTGCCAGCAATGGCCTAGTGCCGGCCCAGCAAGACTGTTTTTGCTGGGTATCGGAAACCACTTCCATTGAATGCCACACGGTGTAGAGGTTGTTATTGTAGCTCGAGGTGACCACACGATACTTTTGAAGCAAAAAATCTTGTACAGCTCTAGAAATGTAATAAGTTTTCTCCTGTAACATGAGAATCTGTGACATAAATTTCATTTGAAGAGCGCGATTCTTCCTCGGTGTTGCGATTTCCTCAAACACTAGTGTATGTATCTCCTCTAGGTTGTTAAAAGCATGAACTACATATAGCAGACAGTGATTCGAGGAACGTAAAACTTTCGGCTATTTGCAAGTAGATTGTCGGCAGATGTAAAACTTTTGATAAAGCTTTACGGTTGCACAGCGTAATTTTGTTTTATAGAGGTTGATGATAACGCACTTAGTACGAAGGGCAAATTATGAAAGTTCTCGTCGCAAACTGCTCAGTTATCTTTTGAGGATGCGGAGCGTGTCGACTTAGAAAGTGAACAATGGACTGCTGGCTAGCAATAAAGATGGCAGAAATGTTCTTTGACGAATCAGATATGCAGGCGCTCGTTGAGATATATCACTTCCAATTCCTGCTCAATCCTGAATACGCCGACTATTTAAATTTGGAAACTTCTGTTTCAGTAAGTTCTTTCATGTATTATTATTGAAATTTATAATTGGCCAGTATGCGATGACCAGAGTCGTAACTATCAAGGGCTGTTCCGGTGGCGCAGTGGTATAAGCGATGACCTCTTATCATTCGTCAGAAAGGGTTTCGGGTTCGAATCCCGCCCCCAGTTTGAGGCATGGATATTGTGTTTGTCTTACGGCACTGGCTCTCCCCCTTCCCTGGAACTAGTGACCCTCAATTAGAGACAGGGCGATTGCTATAGCCCATTGGGTTGCTCACGGTGGTCGTTAAACCTCCAATAAAAAAAACTATCAAGGGACTAGGGAGGCTTAGCCGCTAATTCCCGCGCAAATCAACAAGCTCCTCTCCCCTTGAAAAATGGATTGCTTTAAATTCTCTTAACTTTTACTTTCTGTGGTTTATGAAATTATTTTCGTCTTTCATTGTAAACAAAAATACGTTGCCTTATTTTTTCACGTATTGTACTTTTTTCATAAAGGAAAATTGAAATGATACATCGCCGCCCCGGTGGCGCAGTGGTCTAAGCGATGGCCTCTGATCATTCGTCCGAACGGGGTCCGGGTTCGAATCCAGTTGAGGCATGGATGTTGTGTTTGTCTTCCGGCACTGGCTCTCTCCCTTCCCTGGAACCAGTGACCCTAAATTAGGAACGAGCGACTGCTTATAGCCCATTGAGTTGCTCACGGTGGTCGTTAAACCTCCAATCAAAAAAAAATAAAAATAAAAAATAAAATGATACATCACGAACGATGGATAATTAAAAAGAAATTGCATCTAGATGTGAATCAGTAAGAACAGCAGCGTCATGGATTATCTGCCCGTGTGCCAGATAATTCCTGAAGCACTACACTTTTGGTGTTAACGGTAAGAAAAGTGACAATATTTACAGGGTGTCTATAAATGAAGTACACTGAAGTGCCAGAAAAACTGGTACAGACGAGCTGAGACCTTCATTCAGCTGTGGATAATGGTTGGCAATGGTGAATAACGATATCTTTGTTTTTACTTTTAATTTAAAATATACCATAAATCTTCGTTGTTACTTTTAGTTGTAAACATACTATATACTAAACTGTCATTTAAACTTATTAAAACATATGTTAAAACTGTGACTCACCCCTGAAGATTTATCAAGAAAGTTCTCTTTATTAGTTTTTATTACTCATTAACACATACCAATTATGAAAATTATAAACAAGGTGCTTTGTATGCAATAATCGATGCTTATGTCTCATTTTATTTTATCTTTGTACACACATTCCAAATATTAAGCTTGTGACCTAAAATCTGCCCAATTTACTACTAGTAAAAGGGAGGGAGCCTTATACACTGTATAGGCACTTCCGCATTAATACTAGTATGCACTTTATTATTTATCATTTTACATACACGAAATATTTAAATCGTAAATTACAGTTTACTAAAAAGGTATGCTGCCCAAGTTTTAAGAGACCCACGGATTTATTTCGGTTAACCAAAATTAGAGCAAGCATGAATTAGGGTAAACGCAAGTATGTATGTCTAAAATGTTCATGCATGCATATATATATATATATATAATTCAGTATTCTATTAAAAATGCGATAAAAAACTTGCTTTAAACGTCAAGAGACAAGATAAGTGTTAAAATTTGTTAAGTCAGATGATAGATGGCGCCAGGTGTCTCATGCAATGAAAAATCTCGTCAAACACGGGATACAACAGACATGGCTTTCCCAGTGGAGAAAGCAGCGTGTGTGTTTTGGTTTGCGGAGTCACAATCTCTCTAACAACAGTTCAGCGTAAGTTCAGAACGAAGTACAACAGACAGCCGCCGATACAAAGGAGCATCGAACAATGGGAAAATAAATTCAAAGCAGCGGAAGGGTCTTGAAAGGAAAAAACACTGGGAGACCTTCCATTTTGGACGAAAAGGTGGAAAACATACGTAAGGCTTATATAAGGAACCCAAAGAAGTCCACCCATGTTGCCAGTCGTGAACTCGAAATACAGCGAGCAACAGCTCACAAGGTTCTGCATAAACGTCTACGCCTATACGGTTTGTCTTCGCCGAACCAACCGTTACTGGCTTAACGTACCGGGACATGTTAGAACAATTCGCAATACCACAACTCCAGGATATTAAAAACATCATTTACCAACAAGATGGAGCTCCTCCGCACTGGTCTTCGGATGTAAGCAGATCTTTAAATCAACATTATCCAGGGCGTTGGACTGGACGTGGGGGTCCGATGGCATGGCCACCTCGTTCTCCCGATATTACCCCATGCGATTGTTTTTTCTTTGGCGCTTTATTAAGGACATTGTGTACAAGAAAAAGGTTACATCAATCACTGAGCTGAAAGAACGCATTACTGCAACCTTCCTCCTTGCTACACTTGACATTCTGCAACGTACGTGAGTGGAACTGTCTAAACGTTAGTCCACTCAACGTACGTGAGTGGACTAACGTTTAGACATCCTGCGAGAAACCAACGGATCACACGTGGAGACCTACTGATATTTTTAAAAAAACCTTCACAGTTACCAATGTGTTTTGACATTAAAAGTAAGTTATCAGAATGACAAAGCGTTCCATGAACACTAGTTGTAAAGAGCACGTGCGAAGTGTCAAACAGGACATGCAGAATACAGCCCTCGCCAGAGAAGTCATGCATTCCTCGGCTGCTGCTCAATGGAATAATATTAGAAAAATTACCCCATACACAAATTTTAAAGAGACTGCCATCAGGGAAGCAGTCGAAATCCTATCCTGAAAACTAGCGTGCAATAATATAGTTTCTACTGAACTACCAAGAGCTTGGCATGCGTTTTAAAAAGATGGAAGCACATCGCGACGCACCGTATAATTGTGATATGCTCATGATGCCACCCACATTACTTTCAAAAATCATCTTTGTTCCGTACGTGTTCCAATTACCTGCGTTTTTATGTCTACCATTGTCTTGAGAAAGCCTCCCAGCGGAGTGCGAAAGCTTGGCGAGTCTTTGTACTTACTACACCACAAATATAAACGGAATTAATACGCTATATGCGTTTCTTGAGTGTTCACAGTGTGGTGTATTTATAATTACGTTACTCTATATTTAATTCATGCGATAAAATTAGCGCTTCGTGAAGTTCCTAGAGAGCGAAATTCCACCCTACTGTTAACTGCAGCTCCAAGCATATCAGCACGGCGGAATGAGGAAGACTCCAGGCAAATAAACACTGCATTTCGTTTCATCAGAAATTGGAAGAAGTTAAAGGGAAAGAATATGCGTTGACAGATGCGACAAAGCAAGATACCTTGTGGCCGAAGAGAAGGGTAAAATAAATTGATCAGTACTGCTTTTGGGAAAAAAACACTCCTTGCTTTTGACTATGAGGCAAAATAAGGCTATAGGAACCGCAGAAATGTTTTATTTTTTCCACACAAGATGTTCAATATTTAAAGTTTTCAAGAGTTGCGTTTTCAAAGGCGCCATCCTCTTCCTTAGAGAAGACGCACCGATACCTTGCTTGTCGGATTCAGCCGGTTCCGTCTAAACCTTCCAAAACAGGCAAAGTTAACCAAAATGCAGCGGAACTCTAATTATCCGGACTCCAGATATCCGGAGCTCCAATTATCCGGATCGCTCGTTCTTCTTTCAAAGCCAAGTAAAAGTAACATTTTCCTTGATTTGTTTACGTGTTTTTAGTTTTTTCGTTCATTTAAAGAATACAGCATGATAATGCAGTACATTAGATGTTTATTTTTTTAATTGTGTAACATTTATTATTATAAAATACGATAAACGAAAAAAGCAAGTTCCCTCACTTCAATTCATAAACACGTATTTGGCCTTCAGAAAAAAGGCAACCCAATTTTCCAGATTTTCTGAATATCCGGATGGGCTATGGTCCGAGTTAATCCGTATAATTGGAGTTCTACTGTATATTTAATTTGAGTGGCATGTGTCGTATGGCCGAGAAAAGACTTCGGATATACACTATCTACCAACAAGTAATTGGACACCCATGCAATCGACGATATCTGTGGTCCTGATACACGTCACGGCCGCCGCCGTTAAATATCGTGTGGGAAACAACACCGCAACCAGTCGCATGCAAGATGCCACGCAGTTCGGAGCTCTCTGATTTCGAGAAAGGTGTAATCGTCGGGTATCACAGAAAAGGACGATCCATACGTGACATATCCAGCCAGTTGAAGTGCCCAAAATCGACACTGGCCTACGTGATTGGCAAGTGGAAGATGAGAGGTGACTGTCGGAATGTGCCCCGACCCGGCAGACCCACAAAACTGGGAGTTAGAGACCGACGGGTGCTGGTCAGAGAAATTCGGACGAACCGCATCAAATCGATGGGCAACATCCGCGAGGAGTTTCAACAGGCATCCGGGAGTGTTCTTTCTATGAATACCATCCGTAAGGAAGCCCATCTACTCGGTTATCATGGGCTTGCTGCCGCCCACAGGCCATTGATCACCAAGTCCAATAGCGCTGCTCGGCTAACGTGGTGCAAAGAACGTCGACAGTGGACCGTTGAACAGTGAAAACAGGTTCTCTGGAGCGACGAATCATGGTTCACCCTCTACCGTTCGGATGGGAGGGTCTGGGTTTGGCGTCTGCCTGGAGAACGCCTCCTGCCGAAATGTATTGTGCCAACTGTGAAGTTCGGAGGCGGTGGAATTATGCTATGGGGGTGTTTCTCCTGGTATGGCACGGGACCCTTGGTCGCAATTCCTGGTAGACTCAACGCCGAGACCTACTGCACCATTTTGGATGACCATGCGCTTCCTACATTGTGGCAGTTTTACGGGGCGGACCCATGTTACTTTCAGGATGACAATGCCACCTGTCATGTTGCGAGGTCCACCATGGCGTGGTATGGTGACAATGGGGTTAATCGCATGTACTGGCCTGCGCACAGCCCGGACCTTAACCCTATCGAGCACCTCTGGGACGAGTTGGAGTGTCGACGTAAGGGCTGCCCCCACCGTCCGAAATCGGTGAAGGAACTGACCTGTCTTCTCCAAGCCGAGTGGAAGAAAATACCGCTAGCCATCGTACAACGCCTGGTTGAGAGTATGCCTCGCAGCTGTAATCGCCGCTCGTGGAGGCTCCACCAACTATTGAAAGTGAATAAATTTCGTTTTCCTTTGCTATCACAGGTGTCCAATTATTTATTGGTAGATAGTGTAGTTGTTATATTCTAAACCATGTTATCACAAAATAACTGCAAACTTCAGCGAGGGAGGTGCCAGGAATGTCTGCACCAAGACCATCATAGCGACAGTGGCACAAATCCCTGCAGACTTTGAAGAGGGAGGCGCCAGGAACGTCTCCACCAAGACCATCAGAGCGGCAGTGGCACAAAACACTGCAGACTTCAACGTGGATTGTGACAGAAAAGTCTCTACCAGGACCAGCAGAGCTACAGTGGCACAAATAACTGCAGACTTCAGTGTGTTAGGATTACGGAAATAGACCCAATTTTCATCGCACGTAACAGGTCTCTTAATGATGCTTACATGGCGCGGGTTTTCAAGAATTTTCGTGCACGCTTCCACTTGGAAGTTTACTTCAGCTGGCATCAGTTCGTGAGGGACAATGCGGCAGCTCCTGTAGACCTTGCCGATGTCCTGAAGGTGACAGACCACGGTGGTCTGTGATATGCCCAGCTCGCCTGATAATCTCCGAGTACTGGTTGTCGGATTTGCCTTTACGGCCTGGCTCACGGCCTCCATACCACGGTTCGCGGCCTACCTGACCTTGGCTGATCGTCGAGGTTTCTGTCACCTGAGCGAAATTTTTTGAACCATCTGGTTACGGTGTTGTGGTCCACGGAACCATCCCCTTTCAAATGACAAATGTTTTGTGTTGCTTGAGCAGCGCTATGGCTGAGTTCAATCTAGTAAAACAAAAGCTCCCTAATTAGCCGGTATTGGCTGTCCATCTCTTAAGCGTCCCAATCACAGACAGAACGACGACATGCAATGCTGTTCACAGCAACGACTACCAATTTATATCCCTTTCGAGTGACTGCAGGAAGTGATTTGAACTAGTTTAAACACGTGACATACCCGCCGCCGCAGCACATGCATTTATGCAAATATTGCAAAGGTTTCGACTCACCTTCTGCAGTAACACAACACGTATACTCTTAAGTCTATTGGAAAAATTTGTGTTTGCATCCCCAAAACGTTAGAGAGCTTGATAAAACCCTGTGTGTGCTGCAAAAAATTATTTTTCTCATAAAATTTAGTGAGTTTTCTTCAAATGCCTGTTTTACAAATATCCTCTTTTCAGGAATTTCTGAACCCTTGATTCTGCAAAGAAATAATTTGCAATACAGAACGGAAGTTAAGACCAAAGCTCTGATGAGGCTTCTAGGATGGGTGTCATTCATTTGGAAATTTGTTAATATTTTTCAGAAAATCGGCAAGGAAATATGCTTGGGATAAACGTGATATGTATTATATTACTTTTCGTTAAATGCTACGCAAAATATGCAAAGGAGATCTTCTGATTACGCAAACGGAACTTAAAAAAGAGTAAATGCGATGATTGCTTAACGCTATCTTTTTCTCCCTGATAAAACACTAGGAATTTGTGGGATTAAAAATAAACTTTCAGAAAACAAAACTCATGTACAACGCTTTTACAAGAAGTGAAAATTTATCAATTGATGGGGAAAAGCGTGGAGATTACCAATTCCGACATTTACCTTCCTTAGACAGCAGATATCAAGCGAGGGTCACATTGATGACGAAATAAATTCGTGTACAAAACTTGGTTGGAGAGCTTTTGGAAGGAACAGTACAAGTTTTAAGAGCAATATGCCATTATGTCTTACAAGAAAAGTGTTTAATCAATGCATCCTTCCAGCGCTTACGTACGAAGCAGAGACATGGACCTTAACTGAAGAAGACACACAAAGGCTGCAGACAACTGAAAGAAGCGTTCAGAGATGCATTCTTGGTATATCCAGGAGAGATAAGAAGAGGACTTCGTGGATTAGGAAAGTGACAAGAGTGGAAGACATCATGATAAGAGTAACATCCATGAAATGGCAATGGACTGGACATATTGCCAAGAAAACGGACCACCGATGAACAACCGAAATTTTAGACTGGATTTAAAGGGACAGGGACCCAGAAGAAGGTCACGTGTGAGATTGGTGGATGGAGAGACTGGCTCAAGACAGACCATGGTGGAAGAAACTTGAGGAGACCCTCACCCAGCAGTGGATAGATCAGGATTGACAATAATGATAATATATTTGAATTTATAGCTCAAAAGAGATTTGCCCGGGTCCGAAATTGTTGACCCCTTTGCAACTCTGTTTAAAACGTGTTGCTGATATTTCTAAAAAAGTTTAACTGCATTGATTTGAAAATCTCCATATTGATATGGTCTAGGATCACTACAGGTTATGCACCATCGTGTTTGTACAATGTACACCATTTTAAAAATCTCGGCAATAGCAGTTGGGAGTTCGAGAAGATTCCAAATTTCGCTACGACTCGCAGTTTTCATAGCATCGAAAATGTATTTTTCTAGTGGAATTTATCACATTTAGCCTGAGGTTCCCGAAATTTATGCAGATTGCAATGCGATATTGTTACATTTATGTAAAACGTGATGAAATAATGTTCGACGACAGTTTAGTAAAATACAGGCTGTCCCTCTCGCTACAGAACCCGACATTCCTTTAATAATATTAACACCAATGAAGATATTGAAACGAAATTTCAAGTGGATTTACCTCATTTCGTGAGACATCTGATGACATCACAACATGTGCTGGAAGTGGACGCCATTTGCGTCCAGACAGCATTGAACCCGGAGCACCATATTGTGGAAAGTTCTTGATAGTATGTCCGCCGTCACTGATTGAATTTCTTCGGTGATTTTTGCTTTCAAGGCATCTATAGTTCGCGGTTTCTTTTGGTAAACTCTCCCTTTTAGATATCCCCATAAAAAGTAATCAATAGGCGTCAGATCGGGCGAGCGCGGTGGCCATAGACCCCTCGAAATGACGCGGTCACCGAAAAAGGACTGAATTTCAGCCATACTGGTGTGTGATGTCGCTCCATCATGCTGGTATTATCCAATGGAGAGTTCTTCGTCGTCCAATTGATTTACAAAGGTGTTGAATATTCCCATACATGCCGCTGTTGGGATGGTTTTATCGAAGAAGACGGGACCAATTATGCGGGGCCAAGTCATCCCACACCAAACACCAATTTTCTGTGAATGAAAGTGTTCTTCATGTATCGCGCTGGGAATTTTACTGGCCCAAATACGGGAATTTTGAGAATTGACGTATCCGGACAGGTGAAATCAAACCTCGTCCGAGAACCACGTGTAGTCCACAATGCCCGAATTTTCCTGAATCTGAAACCATTGACAGAATGTTCACGTGGTCAGGCTTTTTCAGTTGGTGAACCACGGAGATACGGTACGCATGAAGCTTCGCTTTTTTTCACAGCACGTTGACAAGTGCTTTTGGACAATCCTGTTTCCTGTGACAGTCGGCGAAGTGACTTCCTGGGAGACGCAAGCAGTCGGAACTTTGCATTCTGGATCGTCTCCTCGGATATTTGTGGACTACCTCCTGCATGGTCGTCAAATAAAATCCCCTTGGTTTCCAATTTATTCGACAATGCCCAAATGGTGGACTTGCTCGGCGGATGTCTGCCTGCAAACCTCTCCAGGAATTGCTGTTGACAAGACTTTATCGATTCTGTTTTTCAATAAGTGCGAACAATAAACACTCGCTCCTTCAGAGTATACCGATACATTTTCACACGTACGCGAACATCCGCGAGCACTTACTAGCAACAACCGTATTGTGTAGACACGCTCAGCGAAACGGCATAACAAAGCAGCAGAGAGGCGCGCCATTTCGAAGGGTCTATGGCCACCGCGCTAGCCCGATCTGACGCCTCTTGATTACTTTTTATGGGGATATCTAAAAGGAAGAGTTTACCAAAAGAAACCGCGAACTATAGATGCCTTGAAAGCAAACAGCACCTAGGAAATTCAAGCAGTGACGGCGGACGTACTGGCAAGAACTTCCCACAATATGGTACGCCGGGTTCAATGCTGTCTGGACACAAATGGTCGCCACTTCCAGCACATGTTGTGATGTCATCACATTTCGCACGACATGTGGTAAGTGCACTTCAAATTTCGTTGCAATATCTTCATTGGTATTAATATTATTAAAGAAATGCCGGGTTGACACCCGGTATTTTGTTAAGCAACAATGAAATTTACTGTTGTTACGTCGCTTCATGGGACAGCATTCAGATATCGGTTTTGACTGCTTCCGTCATCCATTTTCGTTACATCGGAAACTTATGCATGACATTTACTTTACTGCTGTCGGAAAAGATGCATAGCATCAAAAATCAAGTATTAATTCAATTTCTACTTACAGATATAATTAAATGTCGCCCGTCCATAATTTAGGGCCCTGCCGCGGATGACATAGTGGTTAGTGCTTCTGGCTGTCACCGAAAGGACCACGGATCGATCCTGAGCAGGGAGAAACATTCGAACGACTGAATAACTGCCATGTATCGGACGAGCACGTTAAGCCGACGGATTGGGTACTGGATGCCGGGAATGAAATTAAGGGCGTCTGTGCTTTCCCCTTTCTACCTTGCTTCGGTGTCACTTTCCTATCGGGCACTCTAGCCCAAATCTCGTATCTTTCTACTTCTAAGGGCTGTTTAAGACCTGGGATCAGATATTACCTTCCTAAAGTCTTCTACATCAATCTCTGAGAAAAATCTCTAATTTAGGGCCTCTGTTTCCAACGCTAGGGCCGTAAGGGCAAAACAGAACCGATGCTTTACGCAGGATTCAATGCCAGACCTATCTCTCATGAAGAAACTGCGAAGAGCAGGGAAACTGTAGGCGTTTAAACTGAAATGGAATGTCAGATGGGACGATTGAAATGTGTGAAATAAAAACATGGTCTCTTACAACATGTCTCGCAGTGACATTTGTCACGAGCCTCTTATAGTCAGTGGTGTTCCACTGCATATTGTTGGTCTATTTACATTACGCCGATATAAAATAAATGAAGTCCTAAAATTTAGTGGGGTAATGCGCTAAGGAGGGATTGCAATGTTAAGCTTTTGATTAGCGAAATGCAAGAAATTCGCATTTCATTCCTTTCATTCTATTTGCATTTCATTGAAATACACGGGCTAGAAAATAACAAGAAAGATGAAACCGAAATTTCGGGTGTAATGAGCACGTCTTTTGAATCCATTCTGACGCAAATTAAATTTATCAAAGCTATTCTAAGTCAATGGAATCGGTATGGAAAACAATAGTATCTGACGGAAGGAGGTTTTCACCCGGGTTCTTAATCCCGCAGATATTGCTATAAATGGAATCGTAAACTTACGCCCTCTGGTTGCAGACTTATGCGTTAAGAAAAACTTCAATTTATATGAGAAACATTTCGTAGAAGAAACGCTCTCCCACAAAGAAAGAATTTTTCAAATCGGACTTTTCGAAGCAGAGATATGGACAGATATAAGATATGCATCTACGCTTCCTGGCGGGAAAACCATGCATGATTTTAGGAAAAAATATCCTCAAAAGGTTTTCCGATGTGAGAGTCCAAGAAAAAAAAATATTCGAGTTTTCAGCAGCTCAGATTTTGCTGCAAATACATCAGAAGCAGAAATTAACACTTATGCCCGCTGGTGGCCAAACCATTATTTACCAGACATTAGAAATTATATGAAAACATTTCCCATCAGGAGCTGTATGCGATACAGGAAGAATTTTTCAAATAGGAGTTTTAAAAGCAGAAATAACGCAGAAAACGCAATTAACTTTTGCGCACCCTAGCGGAAAATCTATGATTTACTTTAAAGTTCTGAATTTATATAAAAACATTTTGCATTGGAAACACACACTATCCAACAAAGAAAGAAAGTTTCAAATCGGACTCGTAGAAGTAGAGATATTTACAAAAGTAAGATATACATCTACGCCCCCGGCGTAGAAACCACGCATTATTTTAAGAAGAAAGTATTCCTAAAAGATTTGTCGACGTGAGTAGTATCGGTTCACAGACGATTTGTTTGCAATCAAGATTTTAAAAGCTCAGATTTTGCTGCAAATACACCAGAAGCGGAAATTAAGACTTACTCCCCCTGGTGGCCAAACCATTTTTTACCAAAATTATAAATTGTATGCAAAGGATTTTCCATCAGGAGCTGTATCCGGTGCAGCAAGAGTTTTTCAAATCGGAGCTTTAGAAGCAGAGGGAAAACGCAATTTACTTTCACGCCCTCTAGCGGAAAGTCTATGAATTACTTGAAAATTTTGAAACTATATGAGAATCATGTCACACCGCAAACTATCCAACAAAGAAATCATTTTTTTAAATCGGACCATTAGAAGCAGAGATATTGACAAAAATAAGATATGCATCTACGCTCCCTGGTGGAGAAACGATGCAATATTTTAAGAAGAAGATATTCCGAAAAGGTTTATCGACGTGAGTAGTATCGGTTTACGAATGAATTTTTTCAATTGAGATTTTAGAAGCTCAGATTTTATGGCAAATTCATCATAAACAAAAATTAGCATTTACGCCCCCTGGTGGCCAAGCAATTTATTACTCAGAATTATAAATTATCTGGAAAAGATTTTCCATTAGGAGATGTATCTGCCGAAGAAATCTTTTTTCAAATTGGAGTTTTAAAAGAAGAGATATCAGGGAAAACGTAATTTACTTTCACACCCCGTAGTGGAAAATCTATGCGTAACTTGAAAAAGTAACTGTACCTAAAATACTCTTCGACATAAATGGAATCAAATGATAAAATAATTTTTCCAATCGGATGTTTAGAAGCAAATATATTAAATTTTCTTCTAAATATGGAATGGCAAGAATGGAAGACATCATGATCAGAGTAAAATCCCTGAAATGGCAATGGGCTGGACATATTGCCAGAAGGACAGACCATCAATGGACAGCTGAAATTTTATACTAGTTCTAAGGAACAGGAAAAGGCCCAGAAGAAGACTACATGTGAGATGGGTGGATGAAATTTGAAAGTATGCGGGAGTAACATGGAGGAGACTGGCACAAGACAGACCGTTGTGGAAAAAACTTGGGGAGACCTTCGTTCAGGAGTGGATTAATAATGGTTGACAATGATGATGATGATATAGAATAAAATGTGTTTTGAATTCGACATCATCTGCATTTACGCCCTCTAGCGGCGAAATCGTACATCATAAAAAAAAAAAAACGAAATGAAGGACCATCATTCGCATAGTTCAAGCTTCCCAATGCAAGAAGGATTTAATAGATCGGTTATCAGCGTGTGTAGCTACGTCATATGTAAATTAGCCTCATGACAACATTGCACGTGTGGTGAGAGCTACGATAAAAGTGCCCCTCGAGAAGTGGAAAACAGGTCGTTTCACTGCTTGGTCTAGAAGTTTGCTGAATGTATTGCCTTTAGTGTCGCATTGACTTGAAATGTTGTCCAGACCACGTTTAAGCATTGACAACAGAAATATAGCTGTTGGCATATTACAGGTACGGCAGATCGATGTGGCTGCTACCTTAGGTGTTTCGCAAAATGTAGTAAGTCGGCTACATACAAGATTTCTATGGCATGGAAATGTTACAGATGCACGCAGGAATGGTCGCCCGAGGATGACCACCAGAAGGCAAAAATCGCTACTTGACATCAAGTACTCGAATAAAAATTAGTATCACTAGTAGCCAACTAGGACATGCTTCTGGTGTCATAGTATCTACGCCAACGGACGAATCCGTCTTCACGAGTACGGACTCAGAGCAAGGAGGCAGCTGAGATGTACAGCATTGTCATCAGCTCATCATCGTAAGGAGTGAGATGTATAGCATTGGAATCAGCTCACCACCGTCAAGGGGTGAGATGTATAGCATAGACATCAGCTCACTATCGTCAGTTCATGCCATGGAATTCAGAGTGGCACCATGTACTTTTCACAGATGAATCCCGTTTCGCTCTTTATCCTGATACTCGACGAGAACACGTGTGGAGGAGATCCGGCACACAAATGCAACCACACTATGTGCAGAAAAAAGTATTCTAATCGAAAAAGCAATTTGACTTACTAATGAGTATTAAGAAAAACCCAATTTGGGTTCCCAGAACATGATTTGATTATTTTCGTGGTGGTGGGGATGGTGTGTGTGTGTGTGTGTGTCTCTGTGTGTGGTTTGTTGTCGCTATAACTCAAAAACTACGAGGGTCCAAAAAAAATTTCTGCGCACGTTAATCTAAAACGGAAGCGAATGCTGCAATCGGGAAAATGAGTGCATCATGCCAAGGTCAGACTCTCAGCAACGCAGTGGTGTCAGAACGACGCGCTGACCTTTTGTGTCTGGACGTATTAGGGTTTCGAAATGGAAGCGTGCAGTTCCTCAGGTCGAGTCACGGCGTTAGACCAGCGCTCGTACATGAAAATAGAAACTCTGTGTGGACGTGGGAGGGTTTGGAAATGGAAGCGCGCAGCTCCTCAGGTCGAGTCACGTCGTTTGACCAGCGCCCTTACGTGAAAATAGAAACTCTGTGTGGACGTGGGAGGGTTTGGAAATGGAAGAGTGCAGCTCCTCAGGTCAAGTCACGGCGTTAGACCAGCGCTCATACGTGAAAATAGAAACTCTGTGTGGACGTGGGAGGGTTTGGAAATGGAAGCGTGCAGCTCCTCAGGTCGAGTCACGGCGTTAGACCGGCGCTCGTGCGTTGAAATAGAAACTCAGCGGGAAAAAAACTCCGACACAGATCCACACTGCCTTGCAAGAAGTTTGTGGGGAAGGAACTCTTGATCGAAGGACAATTTATCACTGGGCATCGCGCTTTTTAGGGAGGGCCGAAGCGGCATCAAAGATGGTCACCGCTCAGTCCGACCCCAAACGGCGACAGACAAAACATCTGTCACCATTGTTGCAACGCTTCTCGAAGAGAATCGTCGTTTGACAGTTGAAGAGATTGCTCATCAGGCAAATTCGTCCACCATGTCTGTTCACAGGAGTGTGGCCGCCTTACTGGGAAAAGAAACAATTACCGCGCTCTGGGTGCCCCGTCAACTCACCCCCGAGCAGAAGGCAGCCAGAGTGAGCATCGCACACGATCACCTCCACAGTTTCAAAAGGGAAGGCGACTCTTTCCTGAACAGAATTGTCACAATTGATGAAACTTGGACTCGTGATTTTGACCAGGGAAATGAAGTCACAATCAGTGGAATTGAGGCATCCAAGTTCCCCACACCCCTCAAAGTGTCGTCGGGAACAATCCAAAGTGAAGCAACTGATGTTTTTTTGCGTACGATGCCCAGGGTGTTGGGGTCTCTGATCGAGTGCCAGTATGACAAAATGTCAACCCACAATATCATAGTGACTTTCAGAGGACAAAGTTTAAACCGAAAATCCGTCAAAATCACCCCAACTTTTTGGAAGCGGGAGCGATCTTGCTGCATAATAACGCATCGTGTCAGGGTGCAGCGTCAGTACGGGGTCTTTTGTCGAAATATAGCCGCGAAACTTTATCCAATCCACCATACAACACTGATCTCAGTCCACTCGAATATGATCTTTTCCCAAAGTTAAACAACAAAGATGACACCGAGTTTTCGGGTGTAATGAGCACGCCTTTTGAATCCGTTCTGATGCAAATTTAATTTATCAAAGCTATTCAAAGTCAATGGAACCGGTATGGAAAACAATAGTATTTGACGGAAGAAAGAAGATTTTCAATCGGGTCTTTAATCCCTCAGATATTGCTGTAAACGGAATCGTGAGCTTACGCCCTCTGGTTGCAGACATGTGCGTTGAGAAAGACATGAATTTATATGAGAAACATTTCGCACCGGAAACGCTCTTCAACACGGAAAGAATTTTTCAAATCGGACTCTTAGAAACATAGATATCGGCAAAAATAAAATGTGACTTTACGTCCCCTGGTGGGAAAACCATGCATTATTTTAGGAAGAAATTAGTCTCAAAAGGTTTTTCCATATGAGCGGTATCGGTCCAAGAAAAAAAAAATTGAGTCGAGTTTTCAGGAGCCCACATTTTACTACAAATACATCAGAAGCAGAAACTAACACTTATGCCCCCTCGTGGCCAAACCATTCTTTACCAAACATTATAAATTATGTGAAAAATATTTTGCGCCAGGTGTTGTATGCGATACAGGAAGAAATTTTCAAATCGGAGTTTTAGAAGCAGAAATAACGCAGAAAACGCAATTTTCCTTTATGCCCACTAGCGGGAAGTCTATGATTTACTTGAAAATTTTGAATTTATAGGAAAAACATTTCGCATTGCAAACAGTATCTAACAAAGAAGGAATTTTTCAAATCCGACTCCTAGAAGTAGAGATATTGATAAAAATAAGATATGCATCTATGCCCCCTGGTGGAGAAACCATGCATATTTCAAGAAGAAGATATTCCGAAAAGGTTTTTCGACATGAGTAGTATCAGTCATCAAACGACTTTTTTTTGCAATCGAGATTTTAGAATCTCATATTTTGCTGCAAATACATCAGAAGGAGAAATTAAGACTTACGACACCTGGTGGCCAAACCATTTTTTACAAAAATTAGAAATTACGTGCAAATGATTTCCCATCAGGAGCTGTATCCGGTGCAGAAAGAATTTTTCAAATCGGAGATTTAGAAGCAGAGATATAGGGGGAAAAGCAATTTATCTCTACGCCCCCTAGCGGAAAGTCTACGATTTATTTGAAAATTTTGAAATTATATGAGAAACATGTCACACTAGATACACTATCTAACAAAGAAGCAATTTTTCAAATCGGACTCCTAGAAGTAGAGATATTGACAAAAAAATGATATACTTCTACGTCCCTTGGCGGAGAAACTGTGGAATATTTTATTTTTCCAAAAAGGTTTATCGATGTAAGTGGCATCACTCCACTAAGGAATTCTTTCAATCGATGTTTTAGAAGCTCAGATTTTATGGCAAATACATCAGAAGCAAAAGCTATCTCTTACGCCACCTGGTATACAAAAAACCAAAAATATGAAATTAAATGCAAAATATTTTCCATCAAGAGGTGTGTATCCACTGAAGAAAAAAATTTCAAATCGGAATTTTAGAAGAAGAGGTATCGGGAAAAATGTAATTTATTTTTACGTCCTCTAGCGGAAAATATATGCGTTATTTGAAAAAGTAACTATATTTAAAATACTCTTCGACGTAAATGGAATCGAAAGATAAAAGAAGTTTTTCAATCGGATGTTTAGAAGCAAATATGTAAAATAAAACGTATGTTTGAATTCGACATCATCTGCATATACGCCCTCTAGCGGCAAAATTGTACATCATAAAAAAAAAAAAACGAAATAAAGGATCATCATTCACATATTTCTAGGTTCCCAATGCAAAAAGAATTTTTCAAATCGGACTAATAGTTGCAGAGATATCGTGGGTACAGACGGACGGACAGACAGACGGACTGACGGACGGACGAACAAACCGGGAACATAAGCACGATCTTTTTTTACAAAAGACGTGGTAAAAATCGGCTACGTGGCATCTGCTACGAATCGCTGGACGAACTTTGGACGTGACCCGAGTAATACGACAGCTGAACAAAGATGCCGGACGATACAGGACCTATCTCATCGCTGGCAAGCTGTCATTATAAAGTTTCTCCTTTACTTCACACTTTTTCGAAAAATGGACAGTGTGCAGAACTTTTGTTAGGACCCCCGTATCCGCGTAGTTGTTCCATTTATTTATGAAGAATATGTCTTCCATAATTTCAATATCTGAGATACTGGTGATTTACTTAATTACGCTAGGATCAAGCATCGGATTGGTTAGATTGGCTAAGATTTGAAGTTGTACAGATTCCTTATCTTCAGCTACTTGAAACTTCGTTGTCCTGGGTAATGAAATCGGTAGCATAAGGAAATCTGAAAAATTGAGTTCGTTCCCAGCTCCTAGAGATGCAGGTAGCCTGTTCAAGAAAGACTTGCGCGTTTTTTGCGCTTTCCAACCGTAGGTTGAAGAAGCGCATATGCTCCAGCTTTGTCCGTCTGTCCGCACGATAACTCGCGTAAAAATGGTTCGATTTCGATGAAAGTTAAGTATGTGGTAAGGGACTACCTGGGGACGAAGCCTACTGAAAATGGACGAAATGGGGTCAAAGGTCATGATATTGGAGCGGGATCCATTCCATCGCCCTTATGCGTCATAACTTACGTAAACATGCTTTTATACCTACAAACCGTAGGTTGAAGAAGCGTATATGTTGTTCCGGAAGTATACTGAGCCGGTTTTGTTTATGAATGAATCTTTCTTAGCCGTTGCGTTGCACGTGATCTTGAGCAGAACGCTGTCAAGAAGCGTCTGTTTGCGCCAGCCTCTCAGTTGAGTCATGGACATCACAGTGGAACACCGTGGAGCTTTGAAGTTCTGTTTTCGTTTAAGGAAATCAAATTCGGAAGCATACGAAATGTTGTTGCAGGCATGTGGTGAGAGAGTGATGCCACATTGTACAGCACAGTGGTGGTTAAAAGAATTTCGCGAAGACCGTGAATCGTTTCAGCAACAAGGTGGACCTGGAGTGTCGCCAACAGGCTTCACTCATCAGATGGTAAGCACTGCTATTCGTGGGGTTCGTCGGCTTACAGTGAGACAAATTGCAGAATGTTTACAGATTTCAGCTGACGCTAGTCAGTCAGTGCAAGATGGATTTCCCTGTTACTGAGCCTGAACAAAACAAGTGCATGTTGAGGTGTGTTAATTTTTGAAGCAAGAAATTGCTTCAAACGAGGACTACCTGAAGTCAGTGATTCCAGCCGGTTAAACATTTCTTCATCACTACGTCCAGAGAGCAAACAACAGAGCTCTGTATTAAAAAGTTAGTAAAATTATGCAATGCATTGATTACTACACTGGCGTGCAAAAATTAAGGACGAGACGGTTTTTCGAATGTAACGTCGTGCAGAAGTGTTCCACATCCACTCAAATCATACCATAAGATCCCCAAGATGTAAGAATATGGGACAAGTGAGTAAAACCGTCCAAACAAGGAATACAAAGAATACAAAGGCACTTTATTGAAAAGGTAGCTTCGAGCACAACTGGACAGAATACAGAAACGTCCATGTGACAGGCGGCTGCCAAGCAAAATCCAGTCTTTAGTAGGGGATATGATCACCCCTGACTGCGTTGCAGGATTTACAACGTCTGTCCATGCTGAGGACGAGGTTGTCAAGGAGCTGTTGAGGCATCGCAGCCTATTCCTCTTGTAGCGCCAATCGCAGCTGCGGAATCGTTGTTGGCGGCTGGTGACGTGCTGCCAAGCGTCTCCCGAGAAGGTCCTACAAGTGTTCGATTGGATTTATGTCCGGAGACCTTGCGGGCTAATCCATGCGTTGAATATCTTCATTCTCCAACAGCTCTGCGACAGAACTGTACGATGAGATGTAGTGTTGTCGTCCCTGAAGAGGAACTCAGGAACCACAGCACATCTAAACAGACGCACGTGAGACAGCAGTAGAACCTCGGTACAATAGCGGACACCAGTGAATGAACGTCCTTGGAAGATGTGGAGGTCAGTACGGCTACCAAGCATGATACCGCCCAAAACAAGAACTCCGCCACCTCCAAACCGGTCCCTTTCGATGATGTTGGAGGTGTGATTGCGTGTTACCTGCTCTCTCCAGATGTGTATACGTCCAGAATCGCTAGTCAGACTAAATTGGCTCTCATCCGTAAAGAGAACTCGACCCCATTGCTGATGTGTCCAGTTCTTGTGTTCCTGGCACCACAGAAACCGCCGTCTCCGATGAGCAGGCGTTAATGGCACACACCGTACTAGTCGTCGTGCAAATATACCACCATTGTGAAGCCTTCTGGCCACGGTAAAACGCGATAACGGACGTCCAGTTGTCTGTTACATGTGCCTTGCGATTTCTCCCGCTGTCTGCCGTCTGTCCCTTCTTGCCTGTAGGACAATATACCGGTCGTCCGCCACCGTGGTTGCTCGTAGGCGACTACTGCTAAACTCTCGGACAGCTGTTCGTGTCGTTTGAAATGCTCTCCAAGCTCGTGAAACGATGCTGTGAGCGATCCTGAACTCCTCGGCCACACTAGTCACTTTGACCTTCTTCCAACTTCCCAATGACGCGACCTTGAGTAAAGTCATCCAGATGTCGTCTACTGGATTTCCTGTTGGCCATATCACACGGTGGCAGCAACTCGATGTCGTTCAAACCGATGTACACCGTGCAATAGCTTCCACCGTATTGCTGAGCGTACACCGCCCGTGTGCTTTATACACTTCCGACACTCTCCCTTCGTACGTCATGCTGTATATTTGCGCATGCCCTACCGTACCGGACCCTAGTCTATCTCCTGAGTGGTCTTTCGATCCGTTCTGCCTGCTCGTTCCGCTGTTATGGTAATTTCTCGTCTTCGTCCTTAATTTTTGCACACCAGTGTATATGCTTTCCGACATACCAGAAATCATTATTCAAGTTATTACTCAAGTTATAAGGAATATGGCTGTGCAATAAATCTTGTTCCTGTGTCCTGATCTTTGATCCCATTGCGATGATATTCTACAGAATTGTTTCAGTATACCTCCGGAACAACATACCAAAGTTTTGTCGCAATAGAAGCATTTTTACATTTTTAGTCAAGTTATGAGGATAATGGCCGTGGAACAAATCTCGCTCTTGTGCCCTGACATTTGACCCCATTTCGATGATATTCAACAGAACCAATTTTGTCGCAATCGAAGCATTTTTACGTAAGTTATGACGCATAAGGGCAAAGGAATGAACTGTGAAAGAGTGGCTCTTGAGAAAGTGGATCAGGTGCGACTTGACATCCAGTCAGTAACTAAGTGCACAGAATGCAGTGGAAAGTCCAGGGTGATAAGAGTGGAGGAGATTCCGGACTTTAGAACACAAGGCCTGGTCTTCTAGGAGAGAGGTATCTAGCGTCCAGGAGCGAAACTCGGAGCGTTAACGGAAAGATGAGATGAAGGTGACTACAACGGCACAAGGGTCAGAAGAGGCGGTGGGTATGTGCAGACAGTCCGTAACTACGGGTAGAAGTAGAGCGGATGCGTAGAAACGGTCAAGTCCAGCGGAAGAAGAAGAGGAGGTAGCTGAAGCTCTTCACGTATGGGGGACCGTTGTAGGATATATTTGTCGAAAGACATCCCGAAGATCAAACTCCGTGATGAGGGAGTGTAGTTGCTCCACTAGGCGGAGGCGTAATTCCTTATGAGTTGGAGCACGGATATAACGTGCAATTAAAGTCGCCGCCGATCAACACGCGATCCGACGGCAACGTTGACTGAAGAGCTGAACGGATCGCCATAAAAAGTAAGGTGTGATGTTGAGGTGTAAATGGGACATAAATGTTGAATACGACGTAGCGTTGCTCGTCAAAGACAAAGATGAAGCGTTGTAACAAGTCACGACAGGGATTCTGCACTGTCACCGATGATAGTGGGTGATGGAACTGAGAGTGGATGCCTATGGCCAGACCTCCGACAGTAGAGTGTCGAAAAGCGTGGTCAAACAGATAGTCTCACTTTCGCCACCGATTGAAGGGCGTTGTGAACAGGCAATTTGTCTCTTGGAGCAGAAGGATGTCTGCTGTGAGGTGGTGGAGATTCTCACGAGCGAGCGAGTTCGCCAGAGGGGAAGAAAAACACCTACAGTTCAGTGTCGCTGTCTTGAACAGATAAATCTGACGGTGTTTCAAGAAGCTTGCCAGCGGCACGTTGGAGCAGAGAGAGACGATCGCAGATTTTCTTGTGACATCCGCTATCTCTAAAAGTCGAGGATGGGATGGCTTGGAGGTGAGATCGAACAACCTCCGCTTGCGTCATGGTTGCTGCAAGCTCAATGAGGTTGGATTGGAGAAAATCATGAGACATGGTTTTCCTCTGAGGACCTATGAGAAAGGAGTATAACTCCGCACCAGAAATTGGTGTCCGTGGGAGTGAGGAAGCTTCCAGTAGCTTTTCAAAATCCTCCAGAGTGAGTGGGGCCGTTGTGCTGTCCTCAGAGTCGGAGATGGAGATGACAGAAACGTCAGATGGGAGTTAACGACTTTCCAAACGATCACGTCTTCCTCGAAAGGCGGGAGATGTGCGTGTCTACTTATTGTGACGTCGAGTAGTCCGACGACGCTTCGGACGTACACTCTGATGATCGGGACCAAAGGCAGAAGGGTCTGGCACTCTGAAGGTGTCAGGCGTAACGGTCTCAATTTCGGCCTCAGAAGGGTTCTGAGGAGCAGTTGAAGAAACCAGCGAAGACGTCAGATGGTACCCGGTCAAAGAAGTCTCTCGCTGTGGACTCGTCTGGAGTGTGGAAGCTGAGCTGGAATTAGAAGGTTGCGACGAGGTCACGCGTTGATGAAAGGCTTTATCGATACTTTCATTACAAGTCTGCTGCCGCTGGTGAGAGGCGCTACATGAAGATGCCGATGGGTCAGGTGAGCGCTGATTAACCTATACTGAAGATTTGGAGGCAGTGGCTGCACGATGAGGGCATAGGACACTAGGGTGACCAGTGCTCTTACATACCGAGCAAAGGGTGCCCACAGTGATGTCAAGGCGCCGATTATGTGTGTCACAGCGCACGGTGAGTACAGGTGGAACACGTAACATGGCTTCCTCCGAGGGAAAAATTACACGCACGTTTCGGCGAAAGCCAAGGAGATAACGGTCCACGGGCACTCCCGAAAGGGAGGAGTATGTGATGACCGGTCCAACAGTATGTCCATAATTTTGAGCGACAGACAGTAAATAGGTCATCGGACACTTGAGGTGGTACAGGAGCGAAGCTGACAGGCGCTTGTGTGAGCGGCGTTGCAAGGAGATGGCGATCGCCTACGGAAATTCCTTCAGTCAGAACCGAAGGGCCAAGGCAGGAGTTGAAAGGTAAGCAATAACTTCTTCTATCCACGTGAGTAATAGCTTACTTTGGAATAATCTGTCAAAAGGCTGCGCTGTAAGCAGTCAGCTTGGTGTTCAGGAGGCTTCGGAAAAATACACTCAGGCCGATCTTGTCGAGAAAAAGCTGACCCTAAGGGCAAGTTGTCGCAACATCCACATAGATCTGGTCCGCGCCATACGTCATCTGATATGGGCACTTTGAAGAAGAGGACTGACGAGAAGAAGAAGTTGACACACCCGAGGTGACGGCAGCATACGAAACGCCTGGCGCACGCTGCGATGACGTGGATATAGCTGGTGGAGGTGTGACGTCCATGACGTCATTAGGAGGTGGCAGGGAAGACAATAATTCACCACTCTTCTTCGGAGGAGAAGAAGAGAGATCCATGGGCAAGGCAACTGTATCACGCCGAGGAGAGGAGGGGCCTGTCAAAGGAGGCTCTCCATTGGTGGATTGATCACGAGGAGTTGATAGAGATAAAGAGTCACTTCCGGTAGTGAGGGCTGAAGTTTCGCTCCTCCAGGAAGCCGCCATTTGCAATGGCGATAAGACAACTAGCCTTGGCCGACTGGCCAAGACAGTAAAATGAAGAATACAAAACAAAAAGGTCACTTACCGACCTGGTAGGGGGATGAAAATGAGGACGACACCTTCACAGAAGCCGTACACACAAAATTGCAAGCTGTGAACTCCGAATATAGCACACACGAAACAAAAATCACGAGAACAAAGTAAACAACGTACCTCCACTAAAGTTTGGTCGCAATCGGAGCATTTTTACGTAAGTTATAACGCAAAAGGGCAATGGAATACATCCCACTCTTATGTCCTGACCTTCGACCCCATTTCGCCCATTTTCAAAAGAATTCGTCCCCAGCTGGTCCCCTACCACATACTGAATTTTCATCGAAAGCGAAACATTTTTACGCAAGCTATGACGTTTAAGGGCTGTGGAATAGATTCCACTCCTATGTCCTGACCTTTGAACCCATTGCGCCCATTTTTAATAGAATTCATTCCAAGGTGGTCCCCTACCGCATATTAAAATTTCATCGGATTCGAACAATTTTTACGGAAGTTATGAACTATAAGGGCAATGGAATGGATCCCGCCCCTATGTTTTGTCTTTTGACCCCATTTCGCTCATTTTCAATGGTTTGTCCCCAAGGGGTCCCCTACCAGATACTAAAATTTCATTGAAATCGAACCATTTTTACGCAAGTTATAACGCAAAAGGCAATGGAAAGGAACCCGCTCCTATGTCGTGACCCTTGACCCCATTTGGTCCATTTTCAATAGGGTTCGTCCCCAGTAGTTCCCTACCACATACTAAAATTTCGTCGAAATCGAACCATTTTTACGCAAGTTATGACGCATAAGAGCAATGGAATGGATCCTGCTCCTATGTCGTGACCTTTGACCCCATTTCGCTCATTTTCAATAGGGCTCGTGCTCAGTGGTCACCTACCACATACTAAAATTTCATCGAAATTGAGCCATTTTTACGCGAGTTTCCGTGCGGACAGACGGACAAAGCTGGAGCATATACGCTTCTTCAAGCTACTGTTGGAAAGCGTAAAAAAGTGCCCGGCACGACCCGTGATACGTGCTAGCCCAGTCGCTTAAAAAGATTTATGAAGTGCTGCGCGCGAATTACGACGCTTAGATACTCCCTCGTTCAAGTATCGATTACTGTCCCAAATCCCAACACATACAGTAATGTATTACGCCTGTAGTTTATTATTATTATTTTTTGATTGGAGGTTTAACGACCACCGTGAGCAACTCAGTGGGCTATAAGCAGTCGCCCGTCCCTAATTTAGGGTCACTGGTTCCAGGGAAGGGAGAGAGCCAGTGCCATAAGACAAACACAACATCCATGCCAGACCGGGATTCGAACCCGGACCCCTTACGGACGAATGATCAGAGGCCAACGCCTTAGACCACTGCGCCACCGGGGCGGCGTAGTTTATTACGTGTACGGTTTTAATAGAGCTGTAGTGTAAGCATTCTGTGCCGCCCCGGTGGCGCAGTGGTCTAAGCGATGGCCTCTGATCATTCGTCCGAACGGGGTCCGGGTTCGAATCCCGGTGAGGCATGGATGTTGTGTTTGTCTTACGGCACTGGCTCTCTCCCTTCCCTGGAACCAGTGACCCTAAATTAGGGACGGATGACTACTTATAGCCCATTGTTTAGGCTGCGCAAGGCAGTGAATTCTATTCCACAGACAATATTTAAGAATCATTCAAATGAAAACGAGCCAACGGACATAGCAAACTGCCAAATGTTTTTTGTTTTTTTTGAGTGGAGGTTTAACGACCACCTTGAGCAACTAAATGGGCTATAAGCGGTTGCCCGTCCCTAATTTAGGGTCACTGGTTCCAGGGAAGGGAGTGAGCCAGTGCCGTAAGACAAACACAACATCCATGCCTCACCGGGATTCGTACCCGGACCCCTTTCGGACGGATGATCAGCGCCATCGCTTAGGCCACTGCGCCACCGCGAGGCGGCCCAAATGGGTTTACCGCAGCAGCGTCAACACAAAACATAGGTGGCACCACTATAGTGTTATGACGCAGTGAAATGTGCCGCTGCGATCGCGCGACGACGGAAGCAGTTGGCCTTTTTACAAGACCTCGTGCAGGTGTTCGGTCCAACCTGTCTGTGACGTACTTACAGAGGTAAAGCACGTGGGAAGACGACAAATCTGCAGCGATACATTCCGTCCGTGTAGCTTAGTTGGGAGAGCAATTCACTCCGGAATGAGGGGGCGCGCAATCGATCTTCCACGGACAAATTTGTGTTTCCACAAGTCATAATTGAAGCAACGAACGTTGAACAGAGAGCAGTTTTCCGATCACAAAGTCATCCTATTGACTGAGTTTCTCGCCACAGGAAACACCGTAAACCCTTCCCGGTATGCGGACACACTCAGATATCTGCGAGCAACACTCAAGTGCAAGTGCTGATCACCGCACGAGTTATTCTTCTTCATGTCAACGCCCGCCCCACACTACGAGAATCGTCCAGGATTACCTTTCCAAATTCAGGTGGAAAACACTACAACATCCGGCATACAGCCCAGATTTGTCCCCCTGTGATTTTTACACTTTCGGGGAGCTTAAGAAGCGTCTGCGGAGTCACAGATCGGACGAAGAAGTGCAGGACGCTGTTCGAGAATGGTTCCACCAGCAACACTCCGCCGTTCACGTATGAGGAATCGAAAGTCTAGTGTCACAGCGGGATAAATGCTTTAATATCTACGGGGACTACTTTTAAGGAAAGTCACAATACCTTTCTCATATGCTCTTTGGCTCGTTTTTATTTGAACGACCCTTATATCAAGCAGTATATCCATGCTAATGACGATATCTTGTCTAAGAAAAGCCATATAGATGGTGTCGTCGCCTGCGTGTAGGTACGAGTCCAATAGCAACGTAGTTCGTTGCTTAGCAACGGTCTCTCATAGCTTGTCGAACAACGCAGTCCATATCACAGAAGTCGACGCAGTCTATTCGTGCTTTCAGCTTTTGGGTCGCACTCTATACGTGCTTTCAGCTTTCGTGTCTATTTGTGCTTTCAGCTTTCGGGTCTATTTGTGCTTTCAGCTTTCGGGTCTATTTGTGCTTTCAGCTTTCGGGTCTATTTGTGCTTTCAGCTTTCGGGTCTATTTGTGCTTTCAGCTTTCGGGTCTATTTGTGCTTTCAGCTTTCGGGTCTATTTGTGCTTTTAGCTTTTGGGTCTATTTGTGCTTTCAGTTTTCGGGTCTATTTGTGCTTTCAGCTTTCGGGTCTATTTGTGCTTTCAGCTTTCGGGTCTATTTGTGCTTTCAGTTTTCGGGTCTATTTGTGCTTTCAGCTTTCGGGTCTATTTGTGCTTTCAGCTTTCGGGTCTATTTGTGCTTTCAGCTTTCGGGTCTATTTGTGCTTTCAGCTTTCGGGTCTATTTGTGCTTTCAGCTTTCGGGTCTATTTGTGCTTTCAGTTTTCGGGTCTATTTGTGCTTTCAGCTTTCGGGTCTATTTGTGCTTTCAGCTTTCGGGTCTATTTGTGCTTTCAGTTTTCGGGTCTATTTGTGCTTTCAGCTTTCGGGTCTATTTGTGCTTTCAGCTTTTGGGTCTTTTTTGGGTCTACTGTCACGTCTTCGTAATGACTTGTATTCTGTCGTTAAATATATTTTCTAAGAATTTGTTGTAGGTCATTTTCCCCGCTCCTATAACTTCTCTAAGAAAAGCCATATGGACGGTGTCGTCGTCTGCGTGTGGGTACGAGGCCAATAGCAACGTAGTTCGTTGCTTAGCAACGGTCTCTCATAGCTTGTCGAACAACGCAGTCCATCTCACAGAAGTCGACGCAGTCTATTCGTGCTTTCAGCTTTTGGGTCTTTTTTGGGCCTACTGTCACGTCTTCCTAATGGCTTGTATTCTGTCGTTAAATATCTTCTCTCAGAAAAGCCATATAGACGGTGCCGTCGCCTGCGTGTGGGTACGAGGCCAACAGCAACGTAGTTCGTTGCTTAGCAACGGTCTCTCATAGCTTGTCGAACAACGTAGTTCGTTGCTTAGCAACGGTCTCTCATAGCTGGTCGAACAACGCAGTCCATCTCACAGAAGTCGACGCAGTCCATTCGTGCTTTCAGCTTTTGGGTTTACTATCACGTCTTCTTAATGGCTTGTATTCTGTTTGACGTCTCTCTGAAAAACACGCATTAAATATTTTAACTAAGCACAACTGACAAAAAATTAGTCACTCCTGTTAGAAATTACCTAATAACGGGTGACGGTGCCTCTTGCCTTAATAACAGCATGAATACGGTGCGGTAGAGACCAGGGCCGGATTAAGGGGTTCCATAGGGGCTATAGCCTTAAGCACACCATGACCTAGGGCCCAAGAGGCATGGCTGGACAAGTAAGTGAGAGAGAGAGAGAGAGAGAGAGATTTCTGATATAGTTTTAATTTTGTCTCGTATAATTTCCACTTGGTAAGAAACAGAAGCCAGAAGACGCACATGTTTCAAGACAGTGGCTCACCAAGGCTAAAGGTTTCATGTCGCTGTAGTCAACTGCAAGGGCGAGACAGTTTCAGCTTTTTAATTCCCATCCACCGACACGTCCTAATTTACACTTGGAACCATTAATGATCGAAGTCTCCTTTGGCTTCATATTGCGCTTAACAGAAAAGATAAAATAGGAAAGGTATACAATGGTAAATCAGTAGAAAATCCAAGACAAAATCTAGGAATCTTAAGCTTTTAACTCATGTTCTTGTGAGAATAATGAAAAATACAGTTACTTATTATGAGAACTCTACATATAATTCAGTAGTTACAGTTTTGTGTTTTAACGGACTTCATAATAGTTCTCCGTCAAAAGTTCTTTCGAGGCCCACTCAAATGTCTCAGCCTAGGGGCCAACTAAGGCCTTAATCCGGCCCTGGTAGAGACTCCACGAGGTTGTGGATGTATTGAACACCGATTTGCAGCCACACGTGCGTCAATTGGTTCCGAAGTTCCGCAAGAGTACGTGGGTGTTATAACGAAGTAAATTTCTCCGTCATTTCTGTCCACGCCAGGATTCGAACCCGGATCCCCTCATTCCGGAATAAGTTGCTCTACCAATTAAGCTATGCGGACGTTTTATTCCGATTCCTATCTGCCTTTATGTCGTGTGCGTCCTTCGGGCAGGTACGTCACATCTCCTGGTACGTTACATCATCTCTCCCTTATTTTTTTTTTTTTTTTTTTTCGAAGTGCTAGAGAAAGGATTCTCTTATTTTTCCTATCTCGCGGTGTGGAAATAACATCACACCATTGCGAGATTTTGAACGGTCGGGTCATCCGGATAGTTCGGGCGCCATTATAACGAAGTAAATTTATCCGTCATTTCTGTCCACGCCAGGATTCGAACCCGGATCCCCTCATTCCGGAATAAGTCACTCTACCAATTGAGCTACGCGGACGTTTTATTCTGATTCCTATCTGCCTTTATGTCGTGTACGTCCTTCGGGAAGGTACGTCACATCTCCTGGTACGTTACATAATCTCCCCCTTATTTTTATTTTATTTATTTATTTTTTTTTTTTTTTTGAGGTGCTGGAGAAGGGATTCTTTTATTTTTCCTATCTCGCGGTGTGGAAATAACATCACACCTATGCGAGATTTTGAACGGTCGGGTCATCCGGATAGTTCGGGCGCCATTATAACGAAGTAAATTTCTCCGTCATTTTTGTCCACGCCAGGATTCGAACCCGGATCCCCTCATTCCGGAATAAGTTGCTCTACCAATTGAGCTACGCGGACGTTTTATTCTGATTTCTATCTGCCTTTATGTCGTGTGCGTCCTTCGGACAGGTACGTCACATCTTCTGGTACGTTACATCATCTCTCCCTTATTTTTTTTTGTTTCGAAGTGCTGGAGAAAGGATTCTCTTATTTTTCCTATCTCGCGGTGTGGAAATAACATCACACCATTGCGAGATTTTGAACTGTCGGGTCATCCGGATAGTTCGGGCGCCATTATAACGAAGTAAATTTCTCTGTCATTTCTGTCCACGCCAGGATTCGAAACCGGATCCCCTCATTCCGGAATAAGTTGCTCTACCAATTGAGCTACGCGGACGTTTTATTCTGATTCCTATCTGCCTTTATGTCGTGTGCGTCCTTCGGGAAGGTACGTCACATCTCCTGGTACGTTACAGTGTCTATTCCGCCGTTTCACCTTCCGTTCCAAATGATCTCACAGATTTTCAATGGGATTTGAGGGATTTGGCGGGCCAGTCGAGGTGAGACAGTGTTACTGATTGTTCGTCGTAATACACAGTTTTAGGCCTCTGCAGATGGCAATTGTTGTCTTGGAAGACAGGAGTGGCAATGTGATGCTGCTCCTGGAGATATAGGGCAAAGGGCAACACTTAGACATTCCGAATGCGAAGGTAAGCATGTTGGTTCAAATTCATCGTCAGTGCAACAAAAGGGCCTATTTCGTGGTACGAAAAACATTCCCAAAACATCACAGAACACCCTCCAGCTTGAATAACACCTTCGACACAATCAGGATTAAAGGCTACATTGGGCCTGCAATGCACTTGTCGCCTCCCATCATTAGAGCACAAAAAAAAAAAAAAAAAAAAAAAAAAGAAAACAAGACTCACCAGACCAAATTACTGGTTCCCAGTCAGGCACGGTAAAGTTTTGGTGCCACTGAGCCCATTGATAACGTGCGACTTTGTGACTTGCTGTTAAAAGTTGCCTCTTCCGTGGTACTCTGCTCCAGATGTCCATCGCATGCAGTTCTCGTCACAGTGATCTTTGGGAAATTGTTTGGAGTTGACTTTCATTGACTGTTTGCAGCAATTGTAGACAGGTTTAAAACCCATTTGCAGTTACTAGGCGTGAAACTCTGGCGGCTGTCCCTGTTGGTGAGAATCGTTTTCCGGCCACAGTTAGGTCACCGATTTTTAGTTGACTGCGACCTACACCACTGTTTGTAGACCCGCTGGACAGTACGCTTCGACACACCAACAAATTGGGCGACTTCATTCACTTTGTGTTCGTGTGCACGGCCAAACACGATGGCTCCTTTTTGCCACTCAGTAACGTCTGTCTTACGACCCATATTGCAGACTAAATTCAGTACACACCTTGCTCTTCACCACTGCACGAGACAGAAATGATCCTGTAGACAAGGCTTGTGCTATTTGTCTCCCAACACTGCTTTCAAGGCGCTTCTATGCAACCAGTACCGGTAACTTTCTACTGTCACTTATGTTAGGGATGAATAAAATTTGTCCGGTGTACTTATTATTGGTCGGTAGCAGATATCAATCTGAATTTAATCAGTATTCATAATTGTACGTAAATATTTCATATAATAATTGACCTGCTCGTCGTCTTACCAAATTTTATTCCTTTATTTAAACAGGTACCGAATGTGAATCTATCAAGTGTCACTTAGTTTCCAAGAGAAAAGAATGGAGGCTGAAACAGAGGAAACGTCAAGACATTTTTGGAAAGGCTTCCTGGTGTGTGTTCTATGTAGTGTCTCTTCTTCATGCCTGCTTGCAATAACAAAATATATGCATAATATTTATCCATGGCAGTTGCTTTTGTACGGCTACTTAGCCAGCTTTTCATTTTCCTTGCCCTCTGCGGTTCTTTCAGGGGACAATTTGCTTGGCCTTCCTGATGATCGGATCCTCATGATCGTAGTATTCATAGCAGGGCCAGCGGCCCTTTTATTTCAGTCATTGGCAGTTCGTTACATACCTCTAGGGGAAGCTACTGTTCTGTTTAATACTACACCGATTTTCGTCACTTTTGTAGCTAAGATCTTTCTGAAAGAGCCGCTCAATATGCTTCATGTAGTTTCCCTCATAACTACAATTGTTGGAATAATCTTGATCACCGATCTACAAGAGTCCATTGTTTATCCCTCCATAAAATATACTACGCAGTATATTTACGGTATCGGTGCTGCTTTATCTGCAGTTGTTGTTGCGACTACGGAAATTATAATCACAAGAAAGATAAGACACGTCAACTTGGCGATAATGTTATTTAATACCACTCTATCATCTTCCGTTGTAATGGGGATTTTCACTGCTAGCATGGGAAAATTTCCTCTTCATTACAGGGGTCTTCAGCAAATTTTGATTATCTTTTACGGAATAACTGTGTTTTCAAGAAAAATTTCCTTCTTCTTGGGACAGAGGTACATAGAAGCCGGACCTGCCACTACGATAAGGGTAGCAACATCAATATTATTTTCATTTTTGTTTCAGTATTTCATATTTGGAGAAGAAATACGTTGGGCCAACATTATTGGCGTTACTCTAGTAGTCTTTTCAATTGTTTTCGCTGGCTTGAATAAATATGTGAACTCATTTTTTACTAATAAATGTCCGTGCCAGCGTTGAACTGCGACATTGAAAGATTTTAGTGTCAAAGAGGAGAACAAAAGCTACAGGAGTTATAGTTTTGACTGTAGACTCAAGTCAACGTTTGATTGATTGAAAAATGCAGAAATATATATTTCCGCTCGAGATTTATTTTGTATAACGAACGTGTTACATTTGTGTATTCTATGAAAATAAACTTTTAGTTAGCTCAAATCTTCCGGTCTTGTTCTTTATTCTTTCTTCACTCAAACGGATAACAAATTATAAACAGCTCCGTGTAAGAATGCAGTGACTGCCGTCTGAAGTCCAATGCATGTCAAGCCTACTGATCGGAAGTTTCGTGTTGTTCTCCGGCACGACACTCTCTTTGGTTAACCAGTAAACTCGTGGACAGAAATTCGAAAAGCAGCAACAGACAATTTCGGGTGTTACGGTTTTCTGAGCGACACATAATTACAGTCTTCTGGTGCTTAAATGGTTAATCCTAGTATCACAGTGTACCCGCCCAAGCCCGTCACGAACTGCACGTGACAAGGTCGACCACACGGATATATAAGCGCCCTGCCAGGACAGGTGAGCCATAGTGGTTCACGTGAGTATAATCGTCAGAGGTAGTAATTTAACGGATGTTCAAAACGGAATGATCATCGGCTACCGTGCCAAGGGGGTGGAAGCATCTCAGAAACAGCAGACTTCGTGAGCAATTCCCGAGGTACTGTAGTAAGGGTGTACCAAGAACAGACCTCTGGCACACCGAATAGCTCCCGACGTCATAACTGTGGAGCCCCAAAGGCTGTCGATCCAAGAGGAGAACGTCGCCTCGGTTGACTGGTAAAGGCCAATCGACGCGCAAGAGTGCAGCAATCGACCTCGCAAAAATGCTGGGGCACCCACGTACAGGTCTCCGATAACAGTAGAGTGAACCGTGTTACGCAATGGGTCTCCGGAGTCGACGCTGCGTCAAGGCGCCCATGTTAACCCAGGTACGTGTCTCCGATAACAGTAGAGCGAACCCTGTTACGCAATGGGTCTCCAAGGCGCCCATGCTAACCCAGGTACGTGTCCCCGATAACAGTAGAGCGAACCCTGTTACGCAATGGGTCTCCAATGCGCCCGTGTTAACCCAGGTACTTGTCCCCGATAACAGTAGAGCGAACCCTGTTACGCATGGGTCTCCAGAGTCGACGCTGCGTCAAGGCGCCCATGTTAACCCAGGTACGTGTCCTCGATAACATTAGAGCGAACCCTGTTACGCATGGGTGTCCGGAGTTGACGCTGCGTCAAGGCGCCCATGTTAGCCCAATTCCAACGGCAACGACGCCTTCAGTTCGCATTGGACTACCGTCATTGGACAGTGGAAGAGTGGGAAAAGGTTGCCTTCTCCGAAAAATCGAGGTTTCTACTCCACAGAAGGGAGGGACAGTGGCAGTGTACATGTCTGGTGGATGTACATGTCCGGTGGATGTATTCCTGGTATGACCTGGGGCCGGTGGTACCACTGCATGGGTCCCTGAACGCCAGTGGATACCTGTCCATCCTCGCTGACTGCATGCATCCCTTCATACTGAATGTTTACCTTGGTGGTGATGGTGTCTACCAACAGAACAATGCGCCGTGCCACGTCACTAAGGGGGTGAGTGACTGGTTCCAAAAACACGACAGCGATGTCTCCACTCTCCCTTAGCCGGCGAAATCGCCCGACCTCAAACCCATAAAGCACTTCTGGGACTATTTAGATCGACAGGTTCGACGTGCCGACGCACAACCACGTCATCTCCGTGACCTCCGTGCTCAACGGCACTCCGAATGGGCACGTGCGCTACGGGCAAGCTTCCAGAGCTTCATTTCGTCCATGCCACGCCGTCTCCTTGCTGTCCTCCGGGCCAAGGGTGGTTATTTGCATTTTTAGGTAAGTGGTCATATTATTCTGATACGACTGTGTATACACAGTAGAATCTGCTTATAACGAAGAGCTCGAGAAAGACGAAAACCCTCGTTAAAGCCCGGTTTGGGTGAAAATGCCCATCATTATCATGTAATATGTATAAGTTCTGACAGGCGTGTTTAGCGCTTTAACGATTATACCTCCCAAAGAGCCCGTACGAGCAGACGACCGCGACCTCCCGAATCGCCCGTCCAGAATGAGTCAATTTTTCTGTGTGAATAAATACACTCATCTCCAAAACTTAAGCGCGAAAGCGGTTTTTCCTAACAGACGAGAAATTTGACCGTACACAAATTGGCAAGAAGTTATTATAAGAAAATCTTTTAAATGTAAAGGACATGATAAAAGTGATACACACAGTGATTCGAACCCAAATACTTTATTTATAATCAAGACATTACAAAACATGTCTTTCATAACTTTTGTGCATTTTTATCGACATCATCATGCAGATACACTGTCCTCGTTCTCGGCAGCAGAGAGAATTATAAGAGGTATTGTCGGCGAGCAACAACATCATTCTCTTCAGATGAGTGCCCTATCGCCGCCATTCTCGGCCGGACAAATCATCGTTGTTCTTTGCTGTACAGCGTTCTCTAGTAGGCATCGTCCGACAGCCACATCATCATCGTTCTCTTCTGTGAAGCACTCTCTAGCAGAAGTTATCCGCCAGCCGCATTATCATCATTCTTGGCTATCGAGCTCGCTATAAGCCAGAACGTCAGTCATTCACATCATCATTCTCAACAGTACAGGGCGCTGTCACGTAACAGCTGCCCGTTTGTCTAGGCAACTCTTTGCCCTCATCGTGGAGACTTATTTCGTTCCTATTGTCCTTCAGGCGACACATTGTTATCTGTTCTTTTGGTCGCCGTCAGTACTCTCGCCAGAGACACAGGGAAGGTTTAGACGCAACTACCTATGCCCATGGGACTTTTGTGCTGCGTATGAAAAACAAAATTACATGAGATTGAACCAAGAGACTCATATACGACAGAGGACAGACATGGTCAGATACCACAGGGAAGGTTTAGGCGCAACTATTTGTGTCACGCGGACTTTTATGCTGCGTATCAGAAACGATGTTACATTATATTGAACCTAAAGGCTCAGATACGACAGAGGGTAGACAGGTCAGACACCACAGGGAAGGCTTAGGCGCAACTGCCCATGTCCTATGGGACTTTTCTGCTGTGCATTAGAAACAAAGGTATATTAGATTGATTCTAGAGGCTCAGATACGACAGAAAGTAGACAGTTCAGAGACCACAGGAAAGGTTTAGGCGCAACTACCTGTCTCCCACGGACTTTGTGCTGCGTAGCAGAAACAATGTTACATTAGATTGAACCTAGAGGCTCAGATACGACAGAGGGTAGACAGGTCAGAGACCACAGGGAAGGTTTAGGCGCAATTACCCATGTCCCATGGGACTTTTCTGCTGCGTATTAGAAACAAAGATACACTTGATTGAACCTAGAGGCTCAGACAGGACAGAAGGTAGAGCGGCCAGAGACCACAGAGACGTGTTACCCATGGGGCTTTTGTGCTGCGTATCAGAGACAAAGTTGCATTAGACTGAACCTTAGATAGAAATAGATGGTGTATTTGTCTTACGGCAGTGGGCGTCTCCTTCCAGGGAACCCAGCCTCTCTAAATTAGGAACAGCGGCTGTTTGTAGCCTATTAAGTCGCTCACGATGGTCGTTAAACCCCAAACAAAACGCAAAACGTATGTACAGGGTGCTTCACTCAGTCATATTTCGCAACACACTCTACATGGAAACATCACATATGGTTTACAACGTACCTTAGTTCATGGGAATGTGGCACCATTCACAACAAACGTTGGAGATGTCCTCCACCGACATCCAAACGGATTTGAACACGATACTGCATAATATCGAAGGTCCTCCGCAGAATGTCCTAATCCGGATTGCTGCATTCATAATGCTTCTAAGTATTCTAACGTGTGAGGCTTATTGTTGTAAACCATGCTTCGTCAATGAACCATGTGGAATACAAAATGTGTAAAAACGTCAGGAAACAGTGAAAATAATACACACTCTTTACAAGATCCAGTTCTTGCAACTCTTGCACAGCTCTCACACGGTGCCGATGAAGCAAACACTTTCTTTGTGGCTCTTTGGCAAATAGAAACAATTATTATTTCTTGTGACAAACGTCGTAGTTACTTCTTCGGTGATGCCAGCAGCCTTTGCTTCACCTCTTCGATTTTTTCTTCTACTAAACGAGAATGTCCGCCACTGTATTGATTCAAAGCACTGCCCGTGGTTTCAAATTTCTTCGCTAACCTGGCGATGTTCCGTTTGTCTGGTGCTTTTCTTCCCCCAAACTTCTTCACGAATTCAAGCTGTGTTACCTTCATAGTCTTTGTTATCCAATAACTTCTCACAATAATCACCTCCCCGCGATGGTATACATAGCCATCCTGAACGATCTTTAACGACACATTAAAACACGCATGCCTCTGGACAGTATTAGTGTGCCCGGCCATCTGTTGGGGTGACGTCACAATGAGTCATCGCCTTACCAGGAAAATCACTCCGCGCATTTCTCAAGGATTAAGATCACTTTTAAATCAAACGTCGTTTTTCTATGTAGAGTGGGAAGAAAGCAATAATTGGTTCTTTGAGGAAGGCGACTACCTACTGAAACACCCTGTATTATGAACCGTTCATTTACGCTTTCAAACCGTACATTGAAGAAGCGTATATGCTCCAGCTTTGTCCGTCTATCTGTCCGTCCGCACGATAACTCGCGTAAAAGTGATTCAATTTCGATGGAATTTTAGAATGTGGTAGAGAACCACCTGGGGACGAACCCAATTTATTGAAAATGAACAAAATGGGGTCAAAGGTCAAGTCATAAGGGCGGGATTCATTCCATTGCCCTTACGCGTCATAACTCGCGTAAAAATGGTTCGATTTCGATGAAATTTCAGTATGTGGTAGGCACCACCTGGGGACGAACCCTATTGAAAATGGGTGAAATGGGGTCAAAGGTCAGGACAGAGAAACGGCATCCATTCCATCGCCCTTATGCGTTATAACTTAAGTAAAAATGCTTCGATTGAGACAAAACTTTATCATGTTGTTCCGGAACTATACACATGTATACTTAACCGGTTCTCTTGAATATCATCGAAATGGGATCAAAGGTCAGGGCATAGGTGCGAGATTTATTCTACTGCCATTATCCTCATTACACGAGTAATAACTTTTTTTTTGATTGGAGGTTTAACGACCACTGTGAGCATCTCAATGGACTATAAGCAGTCGCCCGTCCCTAATTTAGGGTCACTGGTTCCAGGGAAGGGAGAGATCCAGTGCCGTAAGACAAACACAACATCCATGCCTCACCGGGATTCGAACCCGGACCCCTTTCGGACGAATGATCAGAGGCCATCGCTTAGACCACTTGGCCACCGGGGCGGCTGAGTAATAACTTGAGTAATGATTTCTGGTATGTTGGAAAGCGTATCATAATCAATGCATTGCATGATTTTACTAACTTGTTTTATTATATGGTTCAGTTGTAATGTGGCTAGAATTTAACCCTATTTGTATCTTTTGTAGCTCTTTGCTTCACTAGCTGCTGTGTACATAACTTTGTGAGTCTAATAAATAAATCATTCTCTGCAGCAAAGCAGGTTGTGGGCAACATCGCCAGGTAGCCATAACGTCATCGTCGTCTGAACTGAATGTAAACATAATTCAAGAAACCTGACCACCAATTTCAAACTTACCAGTTAGAGCCCGGTATGTTCAGTGCTTCAATTTACAGCCGGGCTCGTTGATTTTGGTTCTAATTAAGGAACGCCTTCAGTTCGTGTTGTACGTCGATCTCTTAAGTTTTAATCGGCGACATTTATCGTCCCTACCCCTCCTTAAGATAAATTAAGACATCAGAAAAGATTACGAAAGTGAAAAAAAAAACTCCTTCACTCCAACATTTCAGTTGGATGGGAATAGGGTTCGTGTGCTGGTGATGAGGAAGGGAGAGACTGTAATAGACTCTAGTATTTCTATTGAAAAATCTAAATGGAATTTCTCTTCAAATGTATCTGTTACAAATCTTCAAGTGAAAATATAATTTGAATTTCCTTTTCCGAAATAAAACTGGGTTTCATTTTTATTTGCTAACTAGTCTGTAACTCGTGCCATGCCCGGTTGAAAAAGCTGTGACTGAAATTTTTTCTTGTCATATAACACGAATCGTCATAAAATGCATAACTATAATAAACGGTTGAATTATTAATGGGCAGTGTATAAGATGGGTCACCAACAACAAAATTTTCGTAATATTCCCATTAATTTTTAATACTTCTAACTACTGGTGTACGAATTTAACGATGACGTTCCTCATTATTGTGTAAGCCGCACCGGTGGCGCAGTGGTCTAAGCGATGGCTTCTGATCATTCGTCCGAAATGGGTACGGGTTCGAATCCCGGTGAGGCATCGATGTTGTGTTTGTCTTAAGGCGATGACTCTTTCCCTTCCCTAGAACCAATGGCCCTAAATTAGGGACGGGCGACTGCTTATAGCGCATTGAGTTGGGTCGTTAAACCCCCAATCAAAATAATCAAAAATAAAAATAAAATAATTGTATAAGCATGTGATTACCCGTCGGTGATGGCCATGCATTAGAATATTGAGGCATGCTTTCAGTGACCCGAAGTGATATCGTGTCTAGATAACTACACAATGGGGTTAAAAATGTGTTTTATTTTGCTAGTTTGGTTTAAAAATTTTTTTTGCATTATTATGTAATCTATACTAATATATAAAGACAGAAAGTTTGTTTGTATATGTTTAAGGTAATCTCGAAAACTACTGAACCGATCTGGATAATTCCTTCATTCGTTGGGAAGCTTATTTCTTTTCGATGGACATTGGCTATTTCGTTAATTTGTTATTATTTTTTTATTATTTTTGAATGCACTACCGAATCAGATTGCTTTCGAGTAGCTCCTGATTTCCGTGTACCGTTCCACTTTGTTTACATACAACCTGATCACCCCCAACGTGAAAGACGATAATATACGGAGATTTTTTTTACTAATCTCGAAAACTATCGAACCGATTCGGACAATTACAACTACGCAGTTGATATCGGAGATCCTAGTTCCAAGTCCGACCGCCGCAGAAAGGCAGATGGTGCTGTAAGTACTGAAGCGAGAACAAACGCCAGAATAACTAACAGCGGATTCTACAAAGAAAATGCCATGGTAACATAAAGAAATTCTTATGACAATAAAAATTAGGGATGAAAAAATCTGTGGGTCAGTAGCTTTCATTAAAAAAAATCATGAAAATAGCTCCAGTGGGTAGCGCTGGCGGATTGTAGGAAGAAACGGCCTTGTGTTTTAAATATATAGATGTAAATCAGTTACTTGGGAAAGTAATGTAAAGTACAACTGATTGTTTCACAAATCAGTCTGTATGTTGCCAGACACATGTTTTTACCTTAATCCAACTGCAAAATGTGAATCTTCTAGCACGGGCTCCACTCGGCAGTCGACAAAATTTTTCTTTTCTTTTACGGAGAAGAAATCCAAGTCCTGTATGCTTACGGTTTGGGGTCGGGAATTACAAACCGGGTGAGCCTCCCGAGGAACTCTAGCGAAGAGCACTGTCACCGGCATCATTGCCGCCCCGGTGGCGCAGTGGTCTAAGCGATGGTATCTGATCATTCGTCCGTAAGGGGTCCGGGTTCGAATCCCGGTGAGGCATGGATGTTGTGTTTGTCTTACGGCACTGGCTCTTTCCCTTCCCTGGAACCAGTGACCCTAAATTAGGGACGGGCGACTGTTTATAGCCCATTGAGTTGCTCACGGTGGTCGTTAAACCTTCAACAACAAAAAAAAAAAACCGGCATCATCGAGAACCACAACATCATCATTCTCCGCAGCCGAGCGCGTTGTTGCCGGCACCATGGACTAGTCAAAACGTCATCATTCTCCAGAGCACAGCATGATGTCACCATCACAAGTGGACAGCTGCAACTATTATCAGCAGCCAAACGCACTGCCTCCGACATTATCAGGCAGCCACAACCAGAGTTGGAAACAGGTCAAAAACTTTGGACTCGGACTCGACCCGACCTGTATTTGTAACTGAATCGGACCCGACCCGGACAAATGTGCTATGAGCTATATTGAGCTATAATATATTCATACAGGGCGTTCGAAAAGTCTCTCCGCAGTGGGTATCTTAAGTTATATGGAAATCAAACAAATATAGGAACGCATACTTACTTACAGGAAATATTGAAACTGTCGTCCATTTTCAAGACATAACCTAACTGTTTTACACATTTTTCAAACAGATCTGCGAGAGTCGAAGAATCCCTGATGAGCCGCCCCAGTGGCGCAGTAATGCTAAGGCAGTTTCATCTAAGTTTGATGAGCCGCCCCAGTGGCGTAGTAATGCTAAGGCGGTTTCATCTAAGTTTGATGAGCCGCCCCAGTGACGCAGTAATGCTAAGGTTGTTTCATCTAAGTTTGATGAGCCGCCCCAGTGGCGCAGTAATGCTAAGGCTGTTTCGTCTAAGTTTGATGAGCCGCCCCAGTGGCGCAGTAATGCTAAGGCTGTTTCATCTAAGTTTGATGAGCCGCCCCAGTGGCGCAGTAATGCTAAGGCTGTTTCATCTAAGTTTGATGAGCCGCCCCAGTGGCGCAGTAATGCTAAGGCTGTTTCATCTAAGTTTGAAGAGCCGCCCCAGTGGCGCAGTAATGCTAAGGCGGTTTCATCTAAGTTTGATGAGCCGCCCCAGTGGCGCAGTAATGCTAAGGCTGTTTCATCTAAGTTTGATGAGCCGCCCCAGTGGCGCAGTAATGCTAAGGCTGTTTCATCTAAGTTTGATGAGCCGCCCCAGTGGCGCAGTAATGCTAAGGCGGTTTCATCTAAGTTTGATGAGCCGCCCCAGTGGCGCAGTAATGCTAAGGCTGTTTCATCTAAGTTTGATGAGCCGCCCCAGTGGCGCAGTAATGCTAAGGCGGTTTCATCTAAGTTTGATGAGCCGCCCCAGTGGCGCAGTAATGCTAAGGCTGTTTCATCTAAGTTTGATGAGCCGCCTAAGTGTCGCAGTGGTCTTAGCGCTGTCTTATGACCATTCGTCTGTGAAGGGGTGCGGGCTCGAATACCGGTGAGGCATGGATGTTGTGTTTGTCTTGCTGCATTGGCTCTCTCCCTTCCCTGGAGCCAGTGACCCTAAATTAGGAACGGACGACTACTTATAGCACATTGAGTTGCTCACGTGATCGTTAAACCTCCAATAAAAAAAGTTTGATGGCGCTACGGTCAAATTTTTTTTTATTAAGCAACTTGTATGTTTAATTTCAGTTTTTGCTGTTTTCTTGATAACGTATCAAGATTTAGAATATGCTTCACAGAAATACCAAATTTTAAAAGTTCATGACGAGTTGAAAGTTTCCAAAATGTGGATGTCGTTTCCAACATTGCCCCTTAGAAGGAAGGGACACTCTTCGTTCATATAGCAAAACAAATAATTCTTCAGTCCGCGGGGCACCAGTATCGAGCACAAAATTACACAGTGCGCATTTTTTTTTGAGAATCGTTTTATCCTTTTCAAGAATAAAATGGAAATAAAAAAGGGTCGAAATTGGGTTAGAAACACCTTGTTCCGACCCGTTCGACCTGTCGACCAGTTGACCCGTGACCCGTTTCTATCTCTGGCCAAAAAAAAAAAAAAAAAAAAAGAAATACAGAGCCCAACACACTGTCGCCATCATCAGTGGGTTACTGCAACATCATTATTGTCAGCAGCCAGGCGTGCTGTCTCCGGTATTGTCAAACTGCCACATCATCATTCTCTGTAGCCGAGTGCGCTGTCTCCAACATAATCTTCATTATTTGCAGCCAATGCCGTCATCATTAGGCTCAAACATCATCATTCTCAACTGCCAAGCGCGCTGCCGCTGGTGTTTTCCCAGGATGCCACAACAATATCTTTAGTATTTTGCTGTTGGATAAAAGAAAAATCATGTCGGATGGTAAAAATGTGGGATGACTTCCGATTTAATCAGCTGTCCCTTACATTACCTCCTCAAGCTAATGATTTCTCCGCCTCGGTGGCACAGTGGTCGTTGAACAGGCAAGTCGCATTTTTTTCGGCTCCTGCGTAGAAGTCAACGTTTGTTTGTTTACTTGTTCTTTTTGTGGTATTTCGTCGTTTTGTGTTTTGGTTGCAGTGTTTCGTACCCTCGCTTCACGAGCATTGAGGCTGAGTACCGAGTGGGTGCTCATTTTTTTTTTATTTTCGTGTGTCGTCAGTTACGACGCATGAGTTTTGGTGGGCCAGTGGTCGAGAATGTCCACTACCACTGTGAATAAGTCACCGTCGTCTACAGCTGCTTCGTCGATTGCTGATATGTCTTCGTTTCATAATTCTGTGCTTTCTTCGGGGAATGTTGCGTCGACTAGTGCTGCTGGACTTCCAGGGACTGTGCTTCCGGCCACCCGTGTGCCGACTGCGTCTAATATTCCTGGTTCTGCTAGTCCTACTTCAACGTCGTTTGCACAAGCTGTGGGAAGTCCCTCATATATTTCTAGTGATTCTCCACCACATTTCAAACGTGTAGCTTCGGCGTTGAAAATTATTCTTCCAAGTGATTCACTGCAAGGTAAGCAATTGTCGTCTGCCTTATTATTAAGTGTTTTCATTCCTACTTTACGTGACACCCCCCTCCCCCAGTATCTGCATGCTGTGTCGAAGGTCGTTCCAGCCGAAAGCATTGTGTCCATTATTCGCTTAGGTGGAGGGGTGGTTGTTCACTTCACCCACCAGCAAGCATTAGATTTAATTATAGTTCATGGGGTTGATATTGGGTCCTTTCATCTACAACCTGTCGCTGCAGGCCAAAGACCAGTTACGGTGACCCACTCTCCTGTACCAACGGCTGTTCCTGATTCTCTGTTGATTGATGCCCTCAACACGATGGGTCGTGTTGTGGGAGTGACCAAGATTCTTCCAGCTACAGCCCGTGATTCCCCCTGAAACATGTGCAGGGTGGGCACCGACGATACCGGGTTATTTTTCCGACTTCTCAGTCAATTGCGGAACGCCCTGCGACTCTGGAATTAGTCACTGATACCCGGACGTACATTTTCAATCCTTTTTGCAGGGGTTCAGTGCTTCCGTTGTAAAGGGGAAGGTCATCTCGCTTCTGCTTGTCCCCATGCTACCCCTGGTGCTAAATCTGATTCTTCATTAGCTGCTACTGAAGCTCCGGTGGCCGCTGCCCTTGCGGATGTTGTGCAGGCCGCTGAGGCCTCTGCTCACATTCTACCTTCATCAATTTTGCCTGTTGTTTCTCCAGTCGTTCCTTCCCTCTCGGCTCCTGTCGTCGTAATGGATGGTTCGGAGCCCTCCAATGAGGATTTTCCATCGCTGGAAGTGTCTGCACCTAAATCACAGCGTAAACGCCCCAGCTCACCTGGTTTTTCTACTCTTCTATGAGCTAAATTCTCAGTTACTAGTTTCGAACCGATTCGCATGTGTTCAGGATGATGATGCTATGGGCACGGTCGACCCTGATCCTGATGACACTGCAATGGTTGACTCTGACGATGATTCTCCTTCTCCTACACTTCTTGACCTTTCTACTATGTTTGAAGAACTTGCGGTGCCTTTGCACCCTCTTACCTTAAGTGATCTGTATGCATTGATCACTCGCCCGCGTAAAGCGAAGTTGATCACACTACCTTGCATTAAGAGTAAGCTTCACTTGCTGCCCGAAATTATTGCACAGCTAAACCAGTTCCATGCATTTATAACTAATGTTACCTTGCCTGGCGGGACTGAGCAATATGCTCGCCGTCTGGGCTACCTAATCAAGATTTTGAGGGCTGAACTGGAAGGCTGGATGCAACCTACCAGTGATGTCCTTGTTAACACTACTTAGCTTTAATTGTAGAGGGCTTGCGTCTTCTGCGGCGAATGCTTCGGTTTTCGAGGACGTTCGTTACCTGGGGGCTAATATCCTCCTCCTCCAGGAGACGAACTGTTCCTTGGATGCCGGGTGTTCCGGCTGGAGACGCTGGCCGTACATTTTTATTATAATTGCCGGACCCATCTCAGGTCTGGTACCGCTATAGCATTTCATGTACGATTTCATTCTTCCCTTTCTGATCTTGTTGAGTCACAGAGTCTGCTGGGTTCTTTTCAACATATTTCCTTTTGTTTTTGGTCTAAACGTATTCCTGTTTTCAATATCCATATTCCGCAATCTGCTACGGATGCAGAAACTCTCCTCCAACATCTTTCTTCTATCCTTTCGACCCTCCATCCAAATGATACAGTCATTGTTGCAGGCGATTTCAATTGCACTTTGCAACCCGGTTTTGACCGAGATGGTTTAACCGAAAGCCGTTCCGACCTTGTTTCCAATCTTACCCAGTTCTCTAGTTAAAGTTACTCATCATCCTTCTGTTTCGTCAGATCATCGCCCAGTTCTTTTAAAACTTTTTTTGCATTCTTCCGCTGTTCCCCTTTCCCCAGTCTGGTCGCTCGACGATTCAGTTTTAACTGATCCGCTGAAATTCGCTCTATGATCTCGTCTTCTGTGCAGCAACTTTCTTCGTCTGACGACCCAGTGGCTCTGTGGCATTCCACGAAAATTTCGATTATTTCTTTCGCACGTCAGTTTTCTTTCTCTTCCCGTACTTCTCGCTTTCAAGATATTGATGTTCTCCGTCGTAAATTGCAGACCATTTCTTATTCTGATCCTTCTTTTCCCGTGTTTCAAGCTCAACTTCGTCGTATTCTGTTTACTTTTGCTTCATCAGCCCTTATTCGTCTGAAATTCACTCACTTGCGGTTTCACGGCGGCCCCTTTTCTAGTTTGAAGTCCCTTGAGGAGTATCATGCTAAAAGCAACACAATTTCCTTTCTTTCACTACCTAACGGATCTGCAGTTACCGACCCTTATCGTATCTGTGAACTTACTTTTCCCCATTATTCTGATCGTTTTCAACACCGACTCCTTTCTCCTGCAGCCACCTCCCCTCTTTTTCATGTCCTCCCTCAGGTTCCACATTGTTTTATTGATTCTCTTGTTTCTCCTATTTCTCCTTCTGAAGTCCGCTCTGCAATTTCCAGTCTGAATGACCGTTCTTCCCCTGGCGCGGACGTTCTTCCGTTCTCATTTTATAAGAAGTTTCTTCCTTCTCTCCTCCCGCTTCTGGTTTCATGTTTTAATGCCGTTTTTACTTCTTCAAATTTTCAGTCTTCTGATTTTACTTTTGCTATTCTCCGTCTCATCCCCAAAACCGGAAACCTTGGTCTTTTTTTCTAACTGGCGTCCTATCTCTATTCTTAATACTGACTACAAAACCTTTGCTAAAAATTCTCGCTTTTCGCCTCAATCCCGTCTTGCAACACTTAATCCACCCCGATAAAACTTACATTATTCCCTCCCGTTCGATTACTACCAACATTTCCACCATTCGCAACTTATATTTTCTTGCTACCCATCTTTCCGAACCTCTCGCAATTTTTAATATTGATCAGAAACAAGCCTTTGACTCCATTAATCATTCTTATCTCTTTGCTGTTCGTCATTTTGGCTTTCCTACTCTTTTCTGTCAAGCTCTTATTAATCTTTACTCTCACTCTTCTTTCCGTATTTGCACTACCACATTCATGACAGCTACCATCCTTTGACAATGGGATCCGGCAGGGTTGTCCCCTTTTGGATCAACTTTTTAGGCTTGCTTTTGAACCTCTCTTAATTTGTCTACGTTCTCGTTTGTTTTCTGTGATTCCTCGCAGTATTGCTCCTACTCGTCACCCCCGCACATTGTTGTCTGCATATGCTGATGACCTCACTCTCTTTCTTCGCACTGAACGTTCTTTCGGTGTTGTCCTTTCTGCTTTTCGTGAGTATGCTTCAATTTCCGGTTCCGATATTAATCTGTCTAAATCAGTCGGACTGTGGGCAGGATCGTAGGTGGCACACGGTGATCGCCCTTGGGGCGCCTGTTGGTCATCATCGGTCATTAAACTTCTTGGAGTGTAAGTTGGAAATCCCATGGCGGTTGCTGATGCCACATGGATTCCTTTGGTTCAGCAGCTCAATCGCCGTCTTGCTCCTTTTTGTCCTTTTTTAGTAGAGCACATCTGGTTTCTTCCTTTCTTCTTTCCATTCTGACACATTCGTGGTTCGCTTATTTTCCCTCGCCCATTTTCTCCAATCCGCTCAACGTTTGATTACTGAAATCATCTGGAATAAAGTTCACTGGGTTCATCGTTCTATCTACTCTCGTCCTTTCTCTGTCCTTTGGAGGTCTTGCCGTCCCAGATCTTTTTCAAAAATCTAATGCTATTCATCTTCAGACCTTTCTCCGTTCTTTTTCTCATCCTCAGATTTCATCGATTACTATTGTTGATACTTTACTTTTCCCTCGCAGTCCGTTTCTCACTCTCGCTACTTTCCTCCGTATGGATCTGTTCCCCCTAATTCCAGATCGCTTTCCCGATACTTATCGCACCGTCTTTTCCCTCTGGCATTCCTTATGTCCCGTCCGTCTCCCACCTACCTCAACTAAGGATCTGCTTGCGGAATCTATCTTTTACTCTTCTGCACTCCGTTCTCTCTCTTCACCGTACCTGTGCTTCTCCACCTGGTTCACCAGTGGCGTGGTGCAGGTATCCCAACTTGTAGATGCTTCTCTCCGCTGGAAGTCTCTTTCCCAAATTGACCATTCTCTTGCTGACAGTCCCTTACATCCCGCCCAACTCCGGTTGCTTCAGTTTTCAGTTTCAACGCCTTTACCTGTCCCTCGTGAATTTTTTTGAGTTAATTGTTTCTTCTTTGGCGTCCCCTTGCCTTTCTTTTCTGGTTTATTTGAATAATGTTCCCTTTCTGGTGCATCAAGTTACCGCAAAACTCTTGTACCGCCACTTTCTTACTTATTTTAGAGCACCTCTCGCTTTATTCCTTTTGTGCCTCCTGATGAAACCTCTCAGACACGGATCGATTTTCACACTTTTCTCGCTTCCCTAATAGCAACTGATATTCATTGGCTCCATCTTCATTGTTGCTTGCTCACACCACGGACTTTTCATCGTTTTGTTCGCCTATCTTCTCCCTTGTGTTTTTTCTGTTCAACGCTCGGTGATGTTCATCACGCATATGACTCCTGCTTAGTTTTACAGCCTCTTTTTTCGGTGATGTTTGCTCTTCTCTGCAAGGTATGTTCTTCCTTTCACTCTGTTTCACATTACTATTTTCTTCGCAGTCATCATCCTTCCGCTGCTGTTCACAATCCAGTTTGCGCGTTTTTTAATTTTGCAGGCCAAACTGACTATTTATTTATACTATCATACCAGTGTTGATCGGCCTGCTCTTCGTCGATATCATCCTGCGAGAGTTTTTCTGTGCCGTAGGTTTCGTTCCTCGATCAAGTCCGTCATCCAATTTGAGTACGAGGTAGCTCTGGCCCGGCAGGCAGTTCCTGCTTTCTTCTCGATCTGGTCCCCCCTATCTCCCATGGTTTGATTGAATTCGTTTGATCAGTTTTTTTTTCTTGTTTTTGTTTTGGTGTACTGTTTGCTTCACCTTGTTTGTTTTTGCTTTTCAGCGGCTTTTCCGGTTTGTTGTCCTGTTCTGTTTTTAATTGAGCTGCAGGTTTTTTCCCCTAGTATTCATTCTTTTCCTCTGATCCTGTTTTTTTGCGTTTTGATTTTTTACCTCGTTTTCCTTGTTTTTGTTTTTACGATGGCCCTTTGACAATGTTGTACTATTTTGCTTTCTTGAGATTCCGGTCTTTTTGTTGTTTTTTTCCCCTGTGCTTTGTTAGCTCATTCTACTGGTCGGTATATTCTTTCTTGGATAGTGCTTTTCTTTACTTTTCCTCTTACTAGCGGCCTCGGCCTCTTTGTTTGAATTTTCTTGTCGTTTTGCGCTGTGATTGGATGCTTTACAACTAGTTGCTTTGACTTTTTTCTGTCCGGAGTCCGTGGGCATTTGTGTTGCTGTGTTCTGGGTGTATTTTGTTTTTGCTGGTTCTTGGTTGTGCTGTGCAATCGGTTATTGTTTTTTTTGTGTCGGTATTTTAGTTGAGTTGTTTGTCTATGTATTATTGTGTGCTTGCTTTCGTCGGCCACAGTTGTTGGTCGACGCATTTCTTGTTGTGGTGTTTTGTTGTACTGGTTGGCCACCAATTGATTGTGATCAGTGTGATTGTTTGTAATAGTATGATGCTTGTTGGGTGTTGTTGTTTTCCGTTGGGCTAGTCTGTGTTGTTTAGTTTTGCAAATTTTTTTTGGCGTGTTGTGTTTCTTTTGTGCTTGTTTGTTTGTTGTTGTTCCTGATTTTCTTTTTTGAACTGTGTTTCCTGTATGTGGTATTCTCGTATTTTTGTAACAGCTCTTGCTTTTTGCACGTGTTTTGTTTAGTTGTTCAGATGGCGGCTGTCCTACTCGCTCTGCTCTTGTGCGAGTTTTTTAATACTGTGATTGTATTTTACCTAGACTGCTAATGTGATAATCTTGTTTTTTACTTGTTTGTGTATGTTCTACTTTCGTGTTTCAGTTGGCTCCGCAGTTTAGGGAGCCTTTTTTTCTCATGCCCTGTGTTTCATGTTCACTTGTTTTGCTTTGTTTTTTGATGCACTTTGAATTGCTCAGTGTGGCCCTGCTGGTCTCGTTGTGTTTTTCATTGAGTACTCAGCCTTATTTCTCGTTTTCTATACAGTGTGCTTCTCGTGCATATCTTGTCTACTGGGTTACGCTGACCCAAGGAGTTGGTCAACGCACTATTTTAAGGTTGTTTTTGTTTTGGTGTTGATCGTGCATTGAGGGTTTCCTTTTTAGGGATTCTCATGTGCGCCTCTTGCGGGTCTCCTTTGCCTTGTGCTCAGTTTTTTACTTTTTCTTGACTGTATGCGACTACAGGTGGAGTGAAGTAGTCAGTCAATGCAGTTTTGTCTTTGATTACACTAATATGCAAGCTTTTGTTGTGTTGAAATGAATAGGTGTATCTGAATGGATTTCTTGATTCCAAAAATGACCTTCGAAATTCCGTATCACGTCAAGTTTTTCACAAATGACGGAAATGTGAAAATTAAAAAAAAAAACTTTATTTTTTAATGACATTGTTATATGGCAACGTTTGTAACGTGTGAAAATGTTCTCTGGAGGGGCGGAATTATTGTTTAAGGAATAGATAAACATAAATATATAGCTGATAATGGAAATGCAACTGTTTTATATGCCGTCACGATTTGCGCCACTCACAAAGGCGGAACATGAGAGAATGTTATCTTGGCACGGCAGTATGACTCATACCTCACGCCACTGCTCCCTTCTTTCTATTAGTCACATGTGGCGCCATTCGGGGCAGATCGTGTTACACTAGTCAGTGCAAAGAAGGGACTGGTCCAGTTCGGTTGTTTCTTTGTGGCATGTGCAATGTCTTCACGTGGTTGTGTAAATCATCCGGACATATTTTGCTACATATGTGGCTGTTATACGACAGGAAAAAAACAGAGTCAAAATAACACGACTTTCGTGAAAAATGCTTATTTTCAATACTTCGGCATTAAACTAGCAGATCAGGACAAAGTTTGGTCTCCTCACAATGTGTGCCGTGCATGTGTGGAGGGGTTGAGGAACTGGAAAAGTGGAAAAAGGGCATCAATGCCGTTCGGTGTACCCATGATGTGGCATGAACCAAAAATCACAGTGACGACTGCTACTTCTGCACAGTGAATATCGTGGGCCATACCAGAACCAGTAAGCGTAACATTGTGTATCCCAATACCCCATCTGCCATAAGGCCAGTGCCCCATAGTGAATCCATCCTTGTGCCATTCCCGTCCAATATCAAGCCCTCAACAGACACCGATTCAGACGGTGATACAAGTGATGAGATGTACCAACCGGACAGCATGAAGGATGAAATCCCAGGGCCATTTACCCAGCATGAACTGAATGATTTGGTTCGTGATCTGAATTTACCTAAAGACGCAGCAGAGCTTTTGAGGATCACGTCTTCAGGAAAATAATTTACTATGTCCTAATACGAGATTCTCCTTGTACAGACACCAAGAAGCAGAATTGGTTCCGTTTTTTGCTGAGGAAGGAGGTTTGGTATATTGTCGAGACATTCCGGCAGTCATGAAATACTTCAACATTAATTACAATTCAGGACAGTAGAGGTTGTTCATAAATGCCAGCAAATCCAGTTTAAAAGGTGTTTTATTACACAACACTAACATCCATCCCAGTAGCACATTCTGTGACTTTGACAGAGACATACGAGAACCTTAAATTACTGCTGGAAAGTGTGCAGTACAAGTTTCATGAATGGTCTTTGTGCGGAGATTTCAAGGTGATTGGAATATTGCTCGGCCAACAAGCAAGCTACACCAAATTTCCTTGCTTTTTATGTGAATGGGACTACAGAGCAAGAACGGAACATTGGGTTCGGCAGCAGTGGCCAGTCAGCAGTACATTCACACCTAGCGAAAAAAACATTGTTTCACTTCCACTGGTTGATCCCTCGAAAATACTGTTGACACCTTTACACATCAAACTTGGCTTAATGAAGCAATTCGTGACAGCTTTAAGCAGGGACAGTAAATGCTTTCAGTATCTCGGTGGTAAGTTTCCATCAATCACGTATGAAAAAATTAAAGCTGGCATTTCCATAGGCCCTCAAATACGAAAATTAATGGCAGACAACATATTCGAGGAAACCATGAGTGAGTGCTAATGGCGAGCATGGACTGCATTCAGAAATGTGGTATACAACTTTTTGGGGAACACGAAGGCTTCAAATTACACCACTTTAGTCGAGGACATGCTGGAATACTATGAACTGCTTGGTTGCAACATGAGCGTCAAAGTTCACTTTCTTCATGCTCATCTAAATTACTTTCCTAACAATCTTGGTGATATTTCGGAAGAACGTGGCAAGCGCTTCCATCAGGATATTAAAGTGATGGAAAAGAGATACCAAAGAAAGTGGACTGTACATATGATGGCAGACTATTGTTGGATGTTGAACAGAGACTGTACGGACGCACACCGAAGACAATCCAAAAAGAGGAAGTTTGAAGGGGAGCCCAGTGGCGAATGTTAGGTATGTTTGCTTTTGAATATGTATTTATGTTTATCTATTCCTTAAATAATCATTCCGCTCCTCCAGAGAACATTTTCACACGTTACAAACGTTGCCATATAGCAATGTCATTGAAAATAACATTTTTTTTTAATTTTCACATTTCCGTCATTTGTGAAAAAACCTGACGTGATACGAAATTTTGAAGGTCATTTTCGGGATCTGCGAAAAAAATCCTTTTAGATACACCTACTCATTTGAAAACAATAGAAAAAAGTTGAAAAATTGCAGATCAGTGTTATGTTTTGAGTACACTTTTTGTGTTTTCGTTTTTGTGTTTCTTTGCACTCAAGCTCGGGTTCTACGTCTTGCTTCGTGTTTCTCCTGTCTGGGTTTTTCCTGTAATATTGTATTTTTTCGGCCCAGCCTTCTGTTGCCGTGCACGACTGGACGTACTTTGTGTTGTTTTCAATGTGTTATGGGGCTTTATGCTCTTGTGTCCACGTGATTCTCTCTATAGCGCTGCGTCGGCTTTCGGAGTTTTCCAACGCGCGACTTCTTGTTTTGAGTGTGGAAATTTGAATTGAGTGTGATTTTTTTTGTGAACCTCGTGTGCCTTTTTGGCTACATTTATTTTGTCTGATGCAGCCGTTTTTTCCCTTATTATCATGTATTCTTCTGTATAGTGTTCCTTCTGACATACATGCGTCACTTCGTATTTCGTTTTTTTCGCTGTCCAACCGTAGGTTGAAGAAGCGCATATGCACCAGCTTTGTGCGTCCGTCCGTACGACAACTGGCGTAAAAATGGTTCGATTTCGATGGAATTTTAGTATGTGGTAGGGGACTACCTGGGGACGAACCCTATTGAAAATGGGACAAATGGGGTCAAAGGTCACGACGAAGCAGCGGAATCATTTCATTGCCCTTATGCGTCATAACTTGCGTAAATATGGTTCGATTTCAATGAAAGTTTACTATGTGGTAGGAGACCGCCTGGGGACGAACTGTATTCAAAATGGGTGAAGTGGGGTTAAAGGTCAGGACATAAGATCGGGATACATTCCATTGCCCTTATGCGTCATAACGTGCGTAAAAATGGTTCGATTTCGATAAAATTTCAGTATGTAGTAGGGGACCACCTGGGGACGAACCGTATTGAAAATGGGCGAAATGGGGTCAAAGGTCAGGACATAGGAGCGGAATCACTTCCATCACCATTATGCGTCATAACGCACGTAAAAATTTGAATGAAATGTTAGTATGTTGTAGGGGCTTGCCTGGGGACGAATTCTATTGAAAATGGGCGAGATTGGGTCAAAGGTTAGGACACAGGAGCGGGATCTATTTCATAACCCTTATGCATCATAACTTACGTAAAAATGCTTCGATTGCGACAACACTTTATCATGTTATTTCGGAGGTATACCGAACCGGTTCTGTTGAATATAATCGAAATGGGATCAAAGGTCAGGGCACAGGACCGAGATTTATTCCACAGCCATTATTCTCGTAACTTGAGTAATGATTTCTGGTATGTTGGAAAGCGTATTATAATCAATGCATTGCATGATTTTACTAACTTGTTAGTTATAGCGGTTGGTTAACACCCCTCTTTATGTCCACCGTTCTTTGTTTTTTATGTTCTTCTTGTACTAATTAATGCCTTGGTCCGCTGCTGCATGTTTTCAGAAGTACAGTTTTGTTTCTCCTGCCGCTGTCTTGCAGTGTCAGTCAATTTGTGTTGTATTGTATTGTTGTGTTTTTGACCTGTCACTGCACTGTTTCCATTGCTTCTCACATGTTATTTCTCAGTGTCGTTGTATTTCTTATCCTAACTGTCTGCCTTCGTGTAAAACTAAGACGAGAATGTGCTTATATTTCATTAGGGTGATTTGTTCTGCGTGTTTCTTCGGCTATGCGTGTTGTTTCTTCTGTTGTGTCACGACGACCAAGAACGTTGATCAACTCGCCTCTTTTGTATACCCGTGCTAACACCACAAATTTTTTCTGAAATACCCGTGCTAACACCACAAATTTTAGAACCACTCAGCAACGATTCAAACGAAGAAGTTGAAGATTTCAGTGATGCCGAATACAAAGACACTTGAACTTTTTTCAAAAACGACTTAGTCAGAGATTTGGGTCTACCTAAGGAATCTGCAGAACAGCTGGGCTCGAGACTAAACGGAAATATATTTTTAGTCCCTGGCACTTCTTTCTCATGTTTTAGATATAGAGAAAGATATTTTCTTCCTTACTTTTCAGAGGAAGGTGTTTTAGCTTACTGTAGCGATATTCCCGGACTGATAAGCAAATTCAATGTTAAATATGAAGTCATCGATTGGAAGTTGTTTTTCGATTCCTCAAAGAGAAGCCTCAAATTTGTGCTTCTCCATAATTACACTAAGTATGCTTCAGTACCAGTAGCACATTCCGTGCATTTAAAAGGTGAACGATACGAAAATTTGGTCTTCATTCTCAGCAAACTTGAGTATTAATATCATGGATGCACAGTTTGCGGTGACATTAAAGTCATATCTATGATTTTGGGACAACAGAGAGGATACACCAAATACCCGTGCTTTTTGTGCGAGTGGGAAAGTCGAGATCGAGAGCGACACTGGAATGGCCAGGATGTGTCACATTAGAACCTGGAAGTAAAGATGTGTTATACGAAGCTTTATTTACTCGGAAAAAAAATCCTTTCACCCCCGCTTCACATAAATCTGGGATTGATGAAGCAATTTGTTAAGGCTTTGTCGAAAGAAGGAGAGTTTTTTAAATATATCTGTGCAAAATTGAAGGAAGGCATTTTTATTGGTCCAGGCATTAGGAAAGTTATGAAGGATAAACTCCTTGAAGAAAAAATGGCAGCTGTTAAAAAACAAGCTTGGAAAGCTTTCAAATAGGTGATGATCCAATTTTTAGGAAATCACAAGAACCCCAACTGTAAGATGATTGTGGAAGACATGCTACAAAGATTCAAGGATTTGGGATGCTCCATAAGCTTAAAAGTGCACTTCCTCAATTCTCATTTAGACTACTTTCCTAAGAATGTGGGAGCTGGCAGCGAAGAGCAAGGAGAGCGATTCCACCAAGACATCAAGGAGATGGAAAGCAGGCACAAAGACATGTGGAATGCCAACATGTTGGCGGACATGTTGACATTCCACATTGCAAAGAGACGTCCCGGGAAAAGAATTTCACAGAAAATGTTCAAAAAGAAGCTTTGAAGGAAAAAGAAAAAGACACCACAAGGAAATATAAAGTGTGTACAAAAAATTAATCTTCAATAACTTTAATTAAATTTTTTTTGCCAATACTTTCATTCCAAAAATGTTTTCGGAAAGTTTTAAATACTGTTAATTACTTAATCATCATCATCATCATCAACCATTAGCAATCCACTGCTGGAAGAAGGTCTCCCCAAATTTCTTCCACAACGGTCTCTCTTGTGCCAGTCTCCTCCATGTTACCCCCGCTTACTTTCGAACTCCATCCACACATCTCTCATGTGGTCTTCTTCTGGGTCTTTTCCTGTCCCTTGGAATCCAGTCTAAAATTTCGGCTGTCCATCGATGGTCTGTCCTTCTGGCAGTTGTGACGTACCTGCCAGCAGGACGCACACGACATAAAGGCAGATAGTAGTCAGAACAAACGTCCGCGTAGCTCAATTGGTAGAGCAACTTATTGCGGAATGAGGGGATCCGGGTTCGAATCCTGGCGTGGACAGAAATGACAGAGAAATTTACTTCGTTATAATGGCGCCCGAACTATCCGGATGACCCGACCGTTCAAAATCTTGCAATGGTGTGATGTTCTTTCCACACCGCGAGATAGGAAAAATCAGAGAATCCCTTCTCCAGCGCTTCGAAAAATAAATGTGTGTGACGTTGCATTCCACACACCAGATTGACTGGGAGTTCTCAAGTGCACGTTCTACAGTGGATGGCTGCCTGCGACGATTCATGGTCACGGCTAACCCGTGGGCCATGCCCCCGGCCCTCTTTGGGGGGGGGAGATGTGACGTACCTGCCAGCAGGACGCACACGACATAAAGGCAGATAGTAGTCAGAACAAACGTCCGCGTAGCTCAATTGGTAGAGCAACCTATTCCGGAATGAGGGGATCCAGGTTCGAATCCTGGCGTGGACAGAAATGATGGAAAAATTTACTTCGTTATACAGTATATCCAGCCCATTGCCATTTCAGGGATTTTACTCTGATCGAGATGTCTCCCACTCTTGTCATTTTTCTGATCCACGAGTTCCTCTCCTTATCTCTCCTGGTTACACCAAGCATACACCTCGCCATGCTTCTTTAAGTTGTCTGCAGCCTTTGTATGTCTCTTTTAGTTAAGGTCCACGTCTCTGCACCATACGTAAGCACTGGAAGGATGCATTGATCAAACACTTTTCTTTTAAGACATAATGGCATATTACTCTTGAAAATTATGCTGTTTCTTCCAAAAGCTCTCCATGCAAGTGCTATACGCCGATTAATTTCTTCATCAGTGTGACCCTCACTTGTTATCTGCTGTCCAAAATAAACGTAGGTATTGGTTATCCACAGCTTTTCCTCATTTACTTAATATAATGCGCTTTAAAGCTATTTTCCTGTAATATTGAGATCCAGTTTGTGAAAAAGTCTTATGTGGTAGAGAAAAATGGAAGTGATATTTGAAATCAGAGGCCAAAAATAAATCAGAAAGAGTTAATGTAATAGTTTCCAGACAACGTTTCATGACTCGAATTTTGCAGGCCTGTGTTTTTGTTCAAATCATGCGGTTAAAATAACAAGGGAGGACATTACGAAGTTCAAGGGATCTATAAAAACTTCGGTTTATGAGTAACGTCGTATTATGTTAATACGTTATAAGTGGTTTCGACTGCACCTGTTCGAGCTGATGTCAGCCCATTTATCTAGCCCCGTGTTAATCCGATCCAGCCGGTCAAAGGGTTAAAGAAATAAAAAAACAACCCACGAATGCAGCACAATAACAGAATATATCATTCCAATGCCAGTTTATAATTATACGTTATGTCATATACTTCTCATTGTATGATTCTCGTAACACTCTCCAAAAGGTCACGCGTTGATGTGGTGGAGTACGCACCATACATACCAGTTTTCCTTTCCAGCACAGCATTACTTCCAAGACATGCTCCCGTTTCTCTGATGATGTTACCATACATTCTGACTTACATACCTCAAATCTGAAGGAGATCTGAAAACGGGAAGCGGCAGCGATAAGCCTTTGAAAGCGTAGTTCAGTTGGTAGAATGTCCAACTCCGGGGGAAGAAGGTATGGTTTCCAATCCCTCCACCAGCAGAAAAGCGCAATTTTAACGATATTGCGGCCCAAACGTAAAATAAATCTCCTGGCCGTGACGTTCGAGAAAAAGATGTGATGCTTCTTCCACATATCGTCTGGAATGAATAAAAATCTCTTCTTCGCTTCGAAAAATGTGTGATGCTTTTTCTACACATCGTCTGGAATTAATGAGAATTTCTTCTTCGCTTCGAAAAAGTGTGATGCTTCTTCCAGAAGTCGTCTGGAATTAATAAGAATTTCTTCTTCGCTTCGAAACATGTGTGATGCTTCTTCCACACATTATCTGGAATGAATGAGAATGTCTTCTTCCCTTCGAAAAATGTGTGATGCTTCTTCCACACATCGTCTGGAATTAACAAGAATTCCTTCTTCGCTTCGAAAAATGTGTGATGCTTCTTCCACACATCATCTGGAATTAATGGAAATGCCTTCATCTACACTTCGAAAAATATGTAATGCTTTCAGGAAGAATGGAAACAATAGGAAATCGTTGTCTGGAATTAATAAGAATATCCTTCTTCTCCGCCTCGAGAAATGCGTGATGCTTCTTACACATGTCGTTTAGAATTAATGAAAATTCCTTCTTCTGCCGTTCGAAAAATGTATCGTGCGTCTTCCACACATCCTCTGGAATTTATGACGATTCCTCTTTCTGGGCTTCGAAAAACATGTGATCCTTCTTCCCCACATCGTCTGCAATTAATAGAAATTCCTTCTTCTACACTTCGAAAAATCTGTAATGCTTCTTCCACACGTCGTCTAGAATTAACGACGATTCCTTCTGCGCTTCGAAAAAAGTACGATGCTTCTTCCACACGTCGTTTGGAATTAATGAAAATTCCTTTCTCTGCGCTTCGAAAAATGTATCATGTTTCTTCCACATATCGTCTGGAATTAACGACAATTCCTTCTGCGCTTCGAAAAACATGATCCTTCTTCCACACGTCGTTTGCAATTAATGGAAATTCCTTCTTCTACACTTCGAAAAATCTGTAATGCTTTCAGGAATTAATAGGAATGGAATTAATAGTAAATCGCTCACTGGAATTAATAGGAATATCCTTCTTCTCCGCCTTGAGAAATGCGTGATGCTTCTTACACATGTCGTTTAGAATTAATGACAATTCATTCTTCTGCGCTTCGAAAAATGTATCGTGCTTCTTCCACACATCGTCTGGAATTAATAACGATTCCTATTTCTTCGCTTCGAAATACATGTGATCCTTCTTCCCCACATCGTCTGCAATTAATGGAAATTCCTTCTTCTACTCTTCGAAAAATCTGTAATGCTTCTTCCACACGTCGTCTGGAATTAATGGGACTTTCTTCTTCTGCGCTTCGAAAAATGTGTGATGCTTGTTGCACACGTCGTTTGGAATTAATGAGAATTCCTTCTTCTACGCTTCGAAAAATGTGTGATGTTTATCGTCTGGAATTAACGAGAATTCCATCTTCTACGTTCCGAAAAATATGTGATGCTTCTTCCACACGTTGTCTGGAATTTATAAGAATATGAGAATTTCTACTGCGGTTCAAAAAATGTGTGACGATTCTTTCACACGCGGTCTGAAATTAATGACAATCCTTCTTCTGCACTTTGAAAAATGTGTGATGCTTCTTTCACTCTTCGTCCGGAATTAATGAGCATTTTTTTGCTTCAAAAAATGTGTTTTGCTCCATCTACATGTCGTTTGGAATTAATGTGAATTCCTTCTTCAGTGTTTCGAAACATTTGTTATGTTTATTCCACACGTCGTCTGGAATGAATGAGAATTCCTCCTTCTACGTTTCGAAAAATGTGTGATGTTTCTTCCACACGTCGGCTGGAATGAATGAGAATTCCTTCTTCTTCAGGAAGCTCCTTCAAGCACGGTTAGTCGGTTGACCCGCAAACCTGTGATTCCGTACACCCGCTTTTCTCAAGGGTTAGATATGTATGACGTACCTATATCAGAGATGACTCACATGTCAAAACGGCAAGCTGCTGCTATAAGCCTTTACCGGCGTACTTCAGTTCGTAAAATGTCCGACTCCAGAGAAGGAAGATGTAGATTCGAATCCATCACCGTCAAAAAAGGGCAAAATTTGCTACAATACGGAAAACAGTTTTAGTGAGTAATGGCCGCTGATCCTGTTTTTTCGTTAGTTTATCAACCTCGAGGTATTTCGCGGATGGAACCCTGCAAAGCACTTTTGTAGGTTATTCGGACTTGATATCATGTTTGTCAGCTATTTAATTAATCCTACCGGCAGCATTTCCTGCCGATGCAATCACTGTTCAAATGCCAGAACCCTTAAATGTTTAATCTCTTCTGCACGATTAAGCACTCCCATGGGTTGAAATCCATGATCCTGTTTGCACGCAGCAGAAGTTTCCATATTAACACTAATTAACATTAATTTGCGATATTACAGCTAATAAATAGGTAAGCTTAAATGTGTTATATCGAGAAATTGCAACTCTGCGAATTTCAGAGATTGAAGGAAGAATATGTCGCGCGTCTTCTAACAAATACACTGCTGTTATAATATTCACTCTCAACCAATATACAGTGAAGGCACTTGGAAGATTTTTTAAATTCTCTTTTCATTACATAGTCAAAAAGACCTGCTTCTGCGCCTACATAATTGTTATTTGTTTTCTACTTTTCTTCCAAAGCGTTTGAATTAAGGAAATGAAATGATTTTCACACACGACATGTATGATTTCTTTCGAGCATTCGAAAAAACATGATTTTTTGAAAGCGTATTAATTTTGAAACTAGTGACTCTTCAAATTATGCGCGCTGAAAACCAGAAACATGAACTACTGCATGATATGAAAGCCATGTAGTCAAGATTACTACACGTGCATAAATTATACATCTATGTAATTATGAAAAATGTATTGGGTTGGTGCGAATGAAATGTCCCGCGCGAACGAGCAGTGGAAACAATCCCCCACCACAGTGGAATGGAACCAACCACAGGTGTTGCGGGTATTACGTCACAGAGTTACTATAAATAGCTAGCACGTGTGTGATCAACAAGGTTCAGGCGGGGTTTGTTTGAACGTAACGTAGCTTGCAAAGGAAACATGCAGACGCCGGATTTGCAAGTCATCTTCCTGTATGAATTTAAACTGGGCCATTCTGCATGAATTGACGCTCGAAACATTAACAAAGCATTCGGGGAGAATACAGCCAACGAACAAACCATTCGGTGATGGTTTGTGAAGTTTCGAAGCGGAGATACTGCAAAACAAAGCACGTGGCCATCGACCTGTTTCTGACGATGTTCTGTTACGTGTGGTTGAAGTGGAGCCCCGAAAAACGTGTCGTGAGATAGCGGCAGAGGTAGGTGTCCACCAAACGACAGTTGTTCGGCGTCTGGCTGAGCTGGGTAAGGTCAAAAAGCTGGACATGTGGTTGCCGCATGAGTTGACAACAACCAACAAGATTAGGGCGTTTGGAAATCTGCAAGTCGCTGCTTGCCATTAATAAACAGGAACCTTTACTTTTGAGTTGTCGAAAAAGTCATGACGTATTTTAGCCATGTTTTGCAAAGGTCATTTACTGATAGAAAAAACAAAGGTCAATCAATGATATAATGCCCATTTTGTTCGATAACCTTTTGCCATTTTTCAGCGAGCTGCAGAATGCCTCGTTCATAGAAGGGCCTGTCTTTCGTGGCGAAAAACTTTCCAAGATGCTGACTTACAGCTTCATCTGAACTGAAAGTTATACCACGCATGGACTGGTGAAGAGAGCGAAACAAGTGGAACTCTGACGGCGCAAGGTCAGGCGAGTATGCTGAGTGTGGCAACACATCCCGCCCAAGCTCCAATAATTTTTGGCTGGTGATCAAACTTGCGTGTGGTCTCGCGTTGTCGTGATGGAACACAACACCTTTACGATGAACGAGCTATGGATATTTCTGGATGATGGATTCGTGCAAACTGTCCAATTGCTGACAGTACACATTCGAATTGATTGTTTGGTTCCATGGTAGGAGCTCGAAAAGCACGACACCTTTAAAATCCCACCACACTGAGACCAGAACCTTCCGCTGGTGAATGTCTGCTTTGGATGTCGTTTGAGGCGAAGCAGCACGTCGGGAGCAAGACCGTTTGCGCAGCACATTGTTGTACACAATCCACTTTTCGTCACCAGGTATCAGTCGCTTCAAAAAAGGATAGTTTTTCTCACATTTAATGAGCATATCGTAGATGTTTATACGCGCAGTCAATTGAGCTTCTTTGACTTCATGAGGAACCCACGCATCAAGCTTGCTTACGTATCCCAGCTTCTTCAGGTGGTTGTGAAAGCTTGAATGATGGATGTGTAATGTGTCTGCAATCTCTCGTGTCGTGTAACGTGGGTTTGACTCGATCAATGCCTTGATTTGGTCGTCATCAACCTCGGTTGGCCTTCCGGACCGAGGAGCATCGTTGAGGTCAAAACCACCAGCACGAAATTTTGCGAACCACCGCTGGCACTGTCGTTCTTGTAGAGTATTATCACCGTACACTTTACGCAACTTTTCACAAGCTGGACGCGCGTTCTTCCCTTTACGGAAGTAAAACAATAAAATATGGCAAAAATGCACAGTTTGGTCTCCCATTTTCAACTTGATGTCAAATCTCCGCAAATCAACCAAATCGCTCACTATCTGTTCCTTTTAGACTGCAGCTAAAACTGGCACCTGTCGAATGCCATAGCGATAACAGAGATGCGCATGCATCTAGTACTTCCCAAACCGCCTGACCGCCATCGGATGCCAAAATACGTCATGACTTTTCCGACAACCCAATACATCGAATCGTCACCTGCGACGAGAAGTGGGTCTTTTATGATAATCGGAAACGACCTGCACAATGGTTAAGCAAGGCACAGCATGCTGGATGGCATCCTAAGCCACTCCTACACACCAAGAAGATGATGCTCCTTGTCTGGTGGTCCACAGCCGGGATAATTCATCGGAGTTTCTTGGCAAGAAGCCAAACCATGTCTGCAGAGCGTTATTGTGCTGAATTACACCAGATGCACCGGAAATTGCTGCAGAAACAACCGGCTTTGGTCAACAGACATGGTGTTCTTCTGCTCCAGGACAACGACCGCCCTCATGTCGCACAACGAACGATGCTGACACTAAGTGCCTTGTGCTATGAAGCACAGCCTCATCCTGCCCATTTCCAGGTCATGTCTCCGACAGAATGTTATCTGTTTCGTCGCCTGGATCACTTCCTGTCCGGGAAACAGTTCACGACAGACAACGAGGTTCAACGAGCAGTTGATGACTTCGTCTTCTGGTCCCAGCCACAAGACTTTTTTCGTTCCGGGATCATGGCCTTGCCGGACAGATGGCAACTATATGTCGATACCGAGGGGGATTATTTTGCCTAGGTAAGTTGTCCTACTTTTCCGTTCTTTGCCGTCCACATGTGCTGGCCCTTTGCCTTACATTTCATTGGCACAAACCCAATAGCAATACAGAATAAGCTACAGATGTGTCGAAAATAACATCACCGTTACTGCGAAATCACTGTCACCATTATGATCAGTGACTAAAAGTAACAATTCCAAAATCACTGTCACCGTTATGATCAGTGACTAAAAGTAACAATTCCAAAATCACTGTCACCGTTATGATCAGTGACTAAAAGTAACAATTCCAAAATCACTGTCACCGTTATGATCAGTGACTAAAAGTAACAATTCCAAAATCACTGTCACCGTTATGATCAGTGACTAAAAGTAACAATTCCAAAATCACTGTCACCGTTATGATCAGTGACTAAAAGTAACAATTCCAAAATCACTGTCACCGTTATGATCAGTGACTAAAAGTAACAATTCCAAAATCACTGTCACCGTTATGATCAGTGACTAAAAGTAACAATTCCAAAATCACTGTCACCGTTATGATCAGTGACTAAAAGTAACAATTCCAGAATCACTGTCAAAGAGTCACAGTTAGTCGTGCCACGATCAGGCAATGTTTGGGGGTACAAAGATGTCTGAAATGACTCTTGCTACAGAGGATCTTCACACATGTTTAGAATGTTTTTGATAAGAATTTACAGAATATAAAAGAAGTTCAAATACTTGAAACTGGGTACAGCGTGTCAGATGAACGCGAAAGAAACACCTGCTGCAATTAACTATCGTATGCTAAGAAAATAGGGCACATAAGAAAGCTGTAGATAGAAGGCAATGCTTTTGCTCTTTACGAAGAGAAATATTCGTATTCTGTAAATTTAAAAACGCTGTGAGAATCATGGAATTAGCATTTCTAATTTCAAAGTGAGCAATATTGTTAATAACAGAGGGTGCAGTGACCATCCATCTGCATCGGAGCCCCAATACGCAGCAGGGTTAGCAGAACTGTCGTTTTAGACACACGCCCGGTAGCCCCCTGGTTCATTCGCCTAGTGAGTTGCTCCACTGTAGTTTTTCGATCGGTCATATCAATGGCACGTGGTGCTCCGCAGTTTCCACATGCCATTGATATGACCAATCGACACGCTGTGTCGATCACGACAGCCAACGTTCACCTGTCATGTCAATGGTACGTGGTGCTCCGCAGTTTCCACGTCGCTTATTCGAAATGGTGCCATTTCTCCAAACACGATAGACTTTAACCACAACAGCACGCGAACAGTTCACAAACTGCTCTGTTTCATAAATACTGCCACCCTTGGCCCGAAAGCCGATAATCAACTCTTTTGGCAAATCTCATAAATCGTTCCTTTTACCCATGACAGCAACGAGTGATGTGTTTTCAGAATGCCTACAGCACACCTTATATACCCTCCTAGACAGCTCACGACACGTGCCTTCTTTCATTGGCTACGCGCTGTTGACGTCAAAAGTAGGAAGACGTCAATATGTGACTCGACTGTGTATATACCTCATGTGCGTATATGTACAGTATATATATACTGTATAATCATCATCATAATCATCATTGTCACATTGTCAACCATTATCAATCCCCTGCTGCATGAAGGTCTCCCCAAGTTTCTTTCACAACGGTCTACCTTGCGTCAGTCTCCTCAATATCACTCCCGCATGTTTTTGAATTTCATACATGCATCTCCTATGTGGTCTGCTGTGTCTTTTCCCGTCCCTTGAAATCCAGTCTAGAATTTCGGTTTTCCATCGGTGGTCTGTTCTTACGACAACATGTCCATCCCATTGCCATTATAAGGATTTTACCCTGATCATGATGTCCTCCGCACTTGTCGTTTTCTTTACCCATGAGTTCTTCTTGGTATCTTTCCTGGTTATATTAAGCATATAAGCAGGAAATATAAGAGTCATCTTTCAGTTGTCTGCAGTCTTGGTATAACTTTTTTTGGTTTAAGTCCACGTCTCTGCTCCGTATATATGCAATGGAACACACACACACACACACACACACACACACACACACACACACACACACACACACACACACACACACACACACACACACACACACACACAGGAATTCCCTTCAACACGAATTCCTGGGTGTGCCACTGAACACAGAAATGCATGATTGGTATAAACAAGAAACATAAGAAGAGGAACTCATGGATCTGGAAACTGAGAAGACATCCTCATCAAAGTGAAAACTATCAAGCGCTAATTTGCGAGATATATTGCTAGAAGAACGGACGGACCATCTGAAATATTACACTGTATAACTGAACTATTATTAGACTGTGCAACTGAAATATTATTAGACTGTGCAACTGAAATATTAGACTGTATAACTGAACTATTATTAGACTGTGCAACTGAAATATTAGACTGTATAACTGAACTATTATTAGACTGTGCAACTGAAATATTAGACTGTATAACTGAACTATTATTAGACTGTACAACTGAAATATTAGACTGTATAACTGAACTATTATTAGACTGTGCAACTGAAATATTAGACTGTGTAACTGAACTATTATTAGACTGTGCAACTGAACTGTTATTAGACTGTGCAACTGAAATATTAGACTGTATAACTGAACTATTATTAGACTGTGCAACTGAAATAATAGACTGTATAACTGAACTATTATTAGACTGTGCAACTGAAATATTAGACTGTATAACTGAACTATTATTAGACGGTACAACTGAAATATTAGACTGTATAACTGAACTATTATTAGACTGTGCAACTGAAATATTAGACTGTGTAACTGAACTATTATTAGACTGTGTAACTGAACTATTATTAGACTGTGCAACTGAACTGTTATTAGACTGTGCAACTGAAATATTAGACTATATAACTGAACTATTATTAGACTGTGCAACTGAAATATTAGACTGTATAACTGAACTATTATTAGACTGTGCAACTGAAATATTAGACTGTATAACTGAACTATTATTAGACTGTGCAACTGAAATATTAGACTGTGTAACTGAACTATTATTAGACTGTGCAACTGAAATATTAGAGTGTATAACTGAACTATTATTAGACTGTGCAATTGAAATATTAGACTGTATACCAAGGGAAACTTCAGTAGGTAAATTCGGTCACGGCAACAGAAAGCAGCGTGGAAATACTCTCGTTGAGTTTGCAGAGGCAGAAGGATTTTTAATCTTGAACTCCTTTTTCAAGAAAAAGCCACACAGGAAATGGACATGGAGACATCCAATTGGGACGACAAGTGAAATTGATTTTATTATGTGTAACAAAAAATTCGTCATCGAAGACTGCAGTGTGCTGAACAAGTTCAACACAGGTAGTGACCATAGATTGGTGAGATGTAAGATGCACCTCAACACTAAACTGGAACGTGGCAAGCTCATAAGACAAACAAAATGTATTGACATAACCAACCTTAAAAAACACCATAATACTTTCAAGTTGGAACTGAAGAACAGATTCTCTGCTTTAGAAGGCCTAACATCGGAAGAAGTGGATATTTCGGAAGTTAACAGAAAAGTAACCAAAGCTCTTATGGAAACAGCAACAAAATTAGCTGGGTCTAAGAACAAGTTGCATGTGAACAAATTATCAGGAAAAACCAAAATGTTGATGCAAAAAAGAAGAGAGATGAGGACAACTAAAGAAGATGTGACTTCCAAAGTGGAATATATAGAGCTATGCAAGACAGCACGAAAAAGTATCACTGAAGACGTAAGGAAATTCAACTGTGAGCTAGTGAGGAAAGCAATTGAAAACAACCAAAGCCTTAAGATAGCAAAGGGACATCTCAGTAAGGGAAGAAAACAGATTATGGCTCTGAGAAAAGAAGATGGTTCTATAACAAGAAATAGAAGCGAAATTTTGACAAGAGTGAAAGATTTCTACTCCAAATTATATGAAAGGGATGATACATGTACTCCAGACATCATGAAAGGTACCAGAGTTCTTCCAGTCCTCCCAGCAGAAGTTGCTCATGCCATCAAGAACATGAAGCGGGGGAAAGCTCCAGGAGAAGATGGAATTACTATAGACATCATACAAGAAGCAAGTAGAGAAATTGAAACAGTACTCGCCCAAATTTTCACTCAATGCCTTAATGAAGGGAAGATTCCTGAGGATTGGAACAATGCTACAATGATCCTGCTACATACGAAAGGTGACATTGAGGATCTCGGAAACTACAGACCTATCAGCTTCCTATCAGTAGTTTATAAAATCTTCACTAAAGTTCTTTCACACCGCTTGAAGGTAACACTGGACATGGCTCAACCGAGAGAACAAGCTGGATTCAGGAGTAGCTACAGCACAATAGATCATATCCACGTACTGAGAGAACTAATTGAAAGAGCGAGGGAATATGAACTTCCATTGTGCATGGCTTTTATCGATTATGAAAAAGCCTTTGATTCGGTGAAACCATCAGCAGTTACCACGGCTCTGAAATCCTGCGGTATTGAAGATGCATACATTAATATTATTAATAACATCTATGAAAATGCAAGTGCAAAGATTCGGCTGTTTGAAAATACAACACACATAAAAATTGGAAAGGGAGTGAGACAAGGTGACACCATATCTCCGAAGCTCTTTAATGCCACATTGGAAAAATGTCTTTCAATCACTGAACTGGGAAAAACAAAGGGATAAAGATTAATGGAGATTATCTAACCCACCTTCGTTTTGCTGATGACGTAGTCATTTTTGCAACTACCCCATCAGAGCTGCAGAGTATGATCCAGGAACTTGCTGACAAGAGTAAAGAAGTGGGATTAAAAATGAACTTTCAGAAGACAAAAGTGATGTTCAATGCTTTTACAAGAAATGAAGATTTATCGATTGATTTAGAAAAACTGGAGATAACAGATACGTATGTTTATCTTGGACAGCAGATATCAAGTGAGGGTCACATTGATGAAGAAATTAATCGGCGTACAAAACTTGCCTGGAGAGCTTTTGGAAGAAACAGCATAATTTTCAAGAGCAGTATGCCATTATGTCTTAAAAGAAAAGTGTTTGATCAATGCATCCTTCCAGTGCTTACGTATGGTGCAGAGACGTGGACCTTAACTAAAAGAGACATACAAAGGCTGCAGACAACTCAAAGAAGCATGCAGAGGTGCATGCTTGGTGTAACCACAAGAGATAAGAAGAGGAACTCGTGGATCCGAAAAATGACTAGAGAGTGGAAGACATCATGATCAGAGTTAAATCACTGAAATGGCAATGGGCTGGACATACTGCCAGAAGGACAGACCATAGATGGACAGCCGAAATTTTAGATTGGATTCCAAGGGACAGGAAAAGACCCAGAAAAAGACCACATGGGAGATGGGTGGATGAAATTCGTAAATATGCGGGAGTGACATGGAGGAGACTGGCACAAGATAGACTGTTGTGGAGGAAACTTGGGGAGACCTTCGTCCAGCAGTGGATTGATAATGGTTGACAATGATGATGATGATGATACCAAGGGATATGGAAAGACCCAGAAGACGGACACGTGGAGGATAGGTGAATGAAATTCGAAAACATATCGGAGTATGGTTGACTAGATTTATAAAAGACAGGGATTTGTGAAAGGGACTTCGAGAAACCTTCATCCAGCAGCTGATGGAGAATAGTAAATGATGATAGCCTGTTAAACAGCCCCGACAACAACATTCGTTTTGATAAAACAGTTGTTGGAAACTACCTGAGCGTTCAGAAAAGAAAGCCTACGTCTTTTAATAAAATTTACAAACATTTTGTGACGGATGATTGCATTTAAGCCTTGTGAGTGAATACTGCACAAAATGCAGAATGAGCTTGCCCACATTAACCTTTTAAGCAGCCAATGCATCTGAACCAAATGGCGCCAAAATGTTCCGCGCTCCCAAAGAGAATTGCTCTGGCACACTGGTCTAACCGGTGACTTCTGACCATCCGTAGGGGTTCGAATCCCGATGAGACACGGATGTTTTGATTGTCCTACGACACTGATTCTTTCCGTTCCTTGGAACCAGTGGCCCTGAATTAGGGACGGGCGACAGCTTATATTCCACCGAGTTGCTTACGGTGAATAGCAACAGCACACACGAAACAAAAATTCTTCCTCGCCTCATCTGAGCAGTACCGACAGTATAATATGAATATAACCAAGCAGGTAATATGGACTAAAAGGAAGTACTTATCACCTATCACCGCTGATAAGACTTTTTCTAATCGTTTTTTTTTTGCTCCATGATCCAAGGTATAGCCCTGCTACCTCGGACATCATGGCACGCACTGGATGAAAACAACTGTCTCAAACATCTTTTCTCCTTTCTAAGTTCTTCGCCATTGTTACATCCTTTTCGACAAGTAATAAGTAAGAAAGGATTACTGTCAATCACCCACTTCGAATAACAAAGTTATGGCATTTATGGCCTTGCAGCAATCCACAAAGCTATGATTACCAATATTAATGCAAAACAAGAAAGATGACACCGAATTTTCGGGTGTAATGAGTACGTCTTTTGAATCCGTTCTGACGCAAATTGAATTTATCAAAGCTATTCTAAGTCAATGAAATCGGTACGGAAAACAGTGATATCTGACCGAAGAAATAATTTTTCAAATTGGACTCCTCGAAGCAGAGATATGGACACTCATAAAAGCTTAAGGTAGCAATCTTAAAAGCACGATAATTAAAACACTACGCAGGCTTCCGATGAAGTGAAGAACTTATTTAATGTATAAGTTAAAAGATTAAAACCAAAGCCATAAGAACTTTCGGTCTTCCTAAAGACCATCATCAAATGGAAGTACTGAAGCTTAGTACTTCCATTTGATGATGGTCTTTAGGAAGACCGAAAGTTCTTATGGCTTTGTTTTTAATCTTTTAACTTATAAGTTCTTCACTTCATCGGAAGCCTGCGTAGTGTTTTAATTATCGTGCTTTTAAGATTGCTACCTTAAGCTTTTATGATTGACTCATTCCGCAAGAGAACCTAATATCTTGAGATATGGACAAAAATAAGATATTCATCTACTTCCCCTGGCGTGAAAACCATGCATTATTTTAAGAAAAAAATATTATGAGGTGGTATTTCGATGTAAACGGTATCAGTCCACGAAAACATTTTCTCAATCGAGTTTTCAGGAGCTCAGATTTTACTACATCAGAAGCAGAAATCAATACTTACGCTCGCTGATGGCCAAACAATTCTTTACCAAATATTAGAAACATATGCAAAACATTTCCCATCAGGAGCTGTATACAGTAAAGAAAAAGTTTTCAAAACGAAGTTTTAGAAACATAATTATCGGAGTAAACGCAATTTACCCTAATGTGCTCTAGCGAAAAGTCTATGAATTACTTGAATATTTTATAATTATTATAATTATATGAAAAACATTTCGCACCGAAAACGCTATCCAACGAAGAAGGAATTTTTCAAATCGGACTCTTAGAAGTAGGGATATTGACAAAAATAAGATATATATCTACGCCCCTGGCGGAGAAATCACGCAATTCTTTAAGAAGAAAATATTCCAAAAAAGGTTTATCGACGTGAGTGGCATCGGTTCACGAAATATTTTTTTCAATCGAGGATTTAGAAGCGCAGATTTTGCTGCAAATATATCAGAGGCAGAAATTAACACTTACGCCCCCTGGTGGCTGAAATATTTTTTACCAAACTTTAGAAATTATATACGAAAGATTTCCCATCAGGCGCTGTATCTGCTTCAGAAATAATTTTTCAAATCGGAGTTTCAGAAACAGAGATATCGAGGAAAGCGCAATTTACTTTTACTCCCCCCTAGCGGAAAATCTGTGCGTTACTTGAAAAAGTGTCAATACCTAAAATAGCCTTCGACATAAATGGAGTCGAAAGGTGAAAAGTTTTTTCAATCGGATGTTTAGAAGCAAATGCACCGATAAGCCATTGCATTATGACCACCTACCTAATAAGCTGTAGGACCCACTTTTGTCCGCAAAACAGCGGTCACTCGGCGAGGCATCGATTCCATGAGGTGGCGATAGGTATCCTGGGGTATCTGGTACCATAATGTCAACAGCAGGTCCTCCTGTTCCCGTTAATTTCGGGTTGGTGGTGATTTAGCGCGAATCCGCTTTTCCAAGTCGAACCACAAATGTTCGATTGGGTTCTCATGTCAGGTGAATTTGGAGGTCAGGGCATTAACAAAAAGTCACCACCATGTTCCTCGGACCAATCCTTGACGATTTTGGTAGTGTGGTATGGCGCATTATCCTATTGGTAATGGCCATCACCAGTAGGGAACACAGCTGCCATGAATGGGAGAAATCGATCCGAAATGATATTCAGGTACCTGACAGCTGTCAGGGATTGTGCTATTGGGACAATGGGGCCTAAAGTGTCACAAGGAAACATCGTCCACAGCATAACACCGCTGCTTCCGACCTGTTTCCGCCCAAGAGTGCATCCAAGTGCCATAGCCTTCCGTTGGTAATCGGCGTATCCGTGCTCGGGCGTCTACGTGATGCTGCAGGAATCTTGATTCGTCAGACCAGGCCACTTTCCTCCAATCATCCACGGTCCAATCTCGATGATTTTGAGCAAATTTCATGCGTTATTGACGATGACGTGCAGTGAGCATGGGGACCTGGCTGGGTCTTCAGCTGCGCAGACGAATGCGTAGAAGGCTGCAATAAACTGTATGCTGTGACACATTGTCTTTATCATCAGCGTTGAAGTTGCGGGTGACTTCTTCGCTGACGGTATCCGCCGTCTCCACAAGCAGTGGGATCCGCGTCTGAATGCCTTCGGTAATTCCTAACAAACACTGGTGCATTCTTGCTTCCTCGTATATTGCTTTGTTTAATTCTCCTACACCTGCGGATGTACTTTTTTGTTCGTCTTAATAAAGCCACTCGAAAGATTTACATTTGATCACGCCTAATAAAAAGTTCTCCACAAATAATCCTCCCATTATTTTGATAAACCCCTGTACATGCATTTAGTGCGAAAGCATATTTTAACATGATGGGAATTTTCATCCAGAAAACGGTTTTAGCAAACTACCGGATTAAACGTGGGTTTCTGCTTGTCCCGAGCTCCACCTTAGAAGCGTTTTTAGTATATAGGCCTATAGAGAATTCACTGTCTTTTGTCACTTCACGATGCTCCATTAAACGTTTTTAATTCATGGTTTGAGTTTTCTCAAAAAAAAAAAAAAAAAAATGTTTTCGTAAATGCGACATTTTATTTTAGAGATTTCCTATTTTTTTGTTCAACATTTTAAAGATTTCATCGCTTTTAGAAATTCAAAAAGAAGCCATATAAGAATATTAACTGACATGTTTACGTGTTCCAAAGTTCTTTCAAGATGTATTTTTAATTTTGTTTTTCATTTTAAAATTTGTAAAGTCACCTCACAGCTACGTGTCGAAAATTTTCTTAAGAGAAATGCTTTACATGAGTTATTTTAAAAATTGCGTGATTAAAGGAAAAGATGTTGCAGTAAAGCAGCATTTTTGTTCTTTTTTTTTTTTTTAGTTGCTATTATAAATCAGTATGAAACTTATTAGTTTTCATGTAGTAGACGAGAAACTCAGCGTCAAGTACCACATTTCTCTCGTTGAAATTCCCTAATCTTAGATTTTTTATTGTGCTTATTATTTAGCCACCTAAAGTATGCAAAGAATTTTCTCATGCGAAAATATTTAGACCAAAAAAGTTATAATAGTGATAAGAGACACAGTTGATGAAAACATCCGTTTTAATGTAGAGTGCAAGGGGTTTGGCGTAATGATGTATTATATATATATATATTTATTTATGCTTTAGCGCGTGTTTTAATATAAAGTTAAATTCGTCAAAAAAGATTAAGATTTCGGCTATTAGTCCGACTGTAAATACCATGCCTTTTCCAAGAAAGATCTGATCGCAAAACTTGTTTTTTAGTGCCTATAACGTAACCTTTTTTGTGTGCGAGATTGGTGTTACGCTGTGTCTAAAACCATGACCAAGGAAATGTTGAATTAAATGAGAATACGATGCAATAGTTGCACGGGATAGCTCTAATTAAGTTGTTGGCTGTCCCAACGCGCTATCGAAGATGACTGGACTGCGTGCCATAGACCCCTCTGTAATTGTACTGTATAGCTCTGTTTTTGCCATCATGTGTATCGCTCATCTGTACCATTACGCACATAAAATTTCAGTTTAATCTGATGCTTCCTTCTTGGTGCGCAAATTTCATTGTCCGTGAGTGAATATGAAGACCATATCGCAGTGGTTTAAACTAAAATTTTTAAAAATTGTTTTCGTGTGTACGGGATAACATTTTCGACAATGGCGCAGAATTTGCAGAATGAACGCAAGCAAAAGTAGAGAAAATCAAAGCGAGAGGCAAGAGATGAGGAATTGAAGAAGCCCAAGAAGACAGAGCGCCACTTTAGGTAATTCGTGTTTCGATCTGATTTCTATTCGCAACGTATCCAGCATTATTTGTAAAAATTATGTGAACTGCTTTTCATATCACAGACCTGTGTTGGCTATAACAAATCAAATAAACGTTCTGAAAACGTACTCGTCAAATAAACGTTAACAAGACGCCCCGGTGGCGCAGTGGTCTAAGGCGTTGGCCTCTGATCGTTCGTTCGTCCGTAAGGGGTCCGGGTTCGAATCCCGGTCAGGCATGGATGTTGTGTTTGTCTTACGGCACTGGCTCTCTCCCTTCCCTGGAACCAGTGACCCTAAATTAGGGACGGGCGACTGCTTATAGCCCATTGAGTTGCTCACGGTGGTCGTTAAACCTCCAATCAAAAAAAAAAAAACGTTAACAAATCAAATAAACGTTCTGAAACCAACTCTCCGACCTGCAAGTCGTAGTCCTGTGTTCCAAACTGATGGCTCAATCAGAACTGAGCCTACCTGTATTTTTTTTTTTATTGAAGGTTTAACGGCCACTGTGAGCAACTCAATGGGCTATAAGTACTCGCTCGTCCCTAATTTAGGGTAATTTGTTCCAGGGAAGGGAGAGAGCCAGTGCCGTTGGACAAACTCCATGCATCACCGGGGTTCGAACCAGCAACCATCTCGGACGTATGGTCAGAAGCCAGCTCTTAGACCACTGCGCCACAGGGGAGGCATATAAGACTTCACCTCATGCCCTTGTGAACATAATTTCCTTTTCGCAAGAAAGCCATTATCTTCTGCCCACTTAATAGCTGTCTCGAAATCTTTGGCTGCCTCCCTCAGCAATCGCGGCCAATTCCACACCGGCATAATTTACAAAATCCGAATAAGTACACTCAAAAAGCGAGGCGTCAATCACAGCCACTTCGACTTCCCGAACGAAAGTTGGAAATTGCTTCGGATAAAAAATACGATAGCTCGGATAAAAAAAAAAACATAATGTAGTACTATTATTCGATATATTTTCTTCATAAAATATATTTACGAATAAAAGTAGTCACTGAGGAGTCTATTATAACAAAAATATAAAAAAAAATCCGCAAAAAATCTATCATGAACTACTTTCTTTCATATTACGTGTGGTTAGGTTCTATGTAAACAAAGCGAAAACGGAAAGATACACTAGAAATCGGGAACTACTTGAAAGGTTCTGATTCGGAAGTCTAGCCTTCTTTGTGAACATTTTCCGTGAACTTTCTGCGACCGTAATTCACTATTCCAACAGGGGAGGAAATTGTTATTTCTGTTTACAACCGTCCGTTTCTCTGCCTGTAAACAGACTGATTTAAAGGATTCTTTTTTGCGACGGGCTGCTACAATAAAAAAAAAATTCATGATAAACCAGTAGTTATGCGATTTTATTCGCCACCGACTGTTGGACGATTATTAAGTTTTAGTAATAATGAATAACCGCTCACCAACTGTACTCAAAATAGTAAAATTATACTGGTAATTCGAATATATGAACGTGAAATAGATAACAAGTTTCTTAGCTTTCGTACATAAAGCAGATGGCTTTTTCAAGGAAGACATAGAGAAAACTGCAATTTGAATAAAAAATATATACTCGCATCTTCCACAATTGAACGCGAAGACATGACTGGATAATTAACATACAGAAGGGAATGCAATTTTACTCCAGGCATGCATTTCTCCGTTCTTTTCAGCAGGTCATTTTTTAAATATATCGTGCTTATGTTATCAGTTTGTCCGTCCGTCCGTCCGTCTTTGGGCACCATATCTGTGAAACTATTAGTCCGATTTGAAAAATTCTTTTTGCATTGGGAAGCCTGAAATGTGAGAATGATGATCCTTGCATTCCGGTCTTAGCGGATGCACCAATTCGCCGCCAGAGGGCGTAAATGCAGATCCTATCGAATTCAAATACATTTTATTGCATATATTTGGTTCTAAATATCAGATTGAAAAAATTCTTCCTTCCTGCTGATATTTATAACGAAAATTAATTTGGGCACAGTTTCTTTTTCGAGTACTGCATTAGATTTTCCACTAGGAAAATCTAATGCAGTACTCGAAACAAAATGGCATCGGCATCGGCAAATTTCTGTTCTCACTTTGGCATCCAACGTAAAAATGGATCTAGTGGCCGTTGGGTTCTTCGAAAATTATGGGATGTACAACGAAGTGAATTTCTCCGTCATTTTTAATCGCGCCGGGGTTCGAACCCGGGTCCACTCATTCCGGAATAAGTTGCTCTACCAATTAAGCTACGCGGACGTTTTATTCTGATTCCTATCTGCCTTTATGTCGTGTGCGTCCTTCTGGCAGGTACATCACATCTCCTAGTACGTTACATCATCTCCCCCTTATTTTTTATTTATTTTTCTTTTTTCGAAGTGCTGCTCTTATTTTTCCTATCTCGCGGTGTGGAAATAACATCACACCAATGCGAGATTTCGAACGGTCGGGTCATCCGGATAGTTCGGGCGCCATTACAACGAAGTGAATTTCTCCGTCATTTTTAATCGCGCCGGGGTTCGAACCCGGGTCCACTCATTCCGGAATAAGTTGCTCTACCAATTAAGCTACGCGGACGTTTTATTCTGATTCCTATCTGCCTTTATGTCGTGTGCGTCCTTCTGGCAGGTACGTCACATCTCCTGGTACGTTACAGATGTTCGTTCCACACATCGCATTGTCTAGAATTAATGAGAATTCCTGCTTTGCTCCGAAAAACGCGTGATGCTTCTTTCATACATCGTCTGGAATAAGTGAGAATCCCTCCTTCTACAAAGTGTTACTTTAAGCGTGCTTTTCCGGCGTACCTGGAAACCTACATTTCTGTCCCAGTCCTCTTTCCCCAGGAGGGGATATATGTAACGTACTACAGAGGTGACGTACATGCCAAGACGGGACGATGAGCACTAAGTCGACCAGCAAAATTGTTGTTGTCCAGAAGTGATAAGCACTTGTCGGTGTAGCTTAATTGGGTAAGCATTCGGCTACGGAGCCGAAGTATGGCGGTTCGAGTTCCGTCACCTGCAAAAATTGTTTCGCCATAAAGGATGCATTGATTAAATACCTTTTTTAAGACGTAATGGCAAATTACTCTTGAAAATTGTGCTATTTATTCCGAATGCACTTCAGCGAAGTGTTTACACCTATTACACAGTCGTATCAGAATAATATGACCACCTACCTAATAATGGGAATAATCACCCTTGGCCAGGATAACAACTGCGAGACGACGCGGCAGGGACGCAATGAGGCCCTGGAATGTTGTCCGAGGCGCACGTGCCCATTCGGACTGCAGCAGAGCACGGAGGTCCCGAAGATGACGTGGTTGTGAGATCGGCACGTCCAACCTGTCTTTCCAAATAGTCTCCGGCCGAGGGAGAACGGAGACATCGATGTTGTGTTCCTGGGACCAGTCACACACACCCTGAGCGACAATGCAGGGCGCATTGTGCTGTTGGTAGACACCATCACCACCAGGGTAAACGTCCAACATGAAGAGATGCATGTGGTCAGCGAGGATGGACAGGCAGCCATTGGCGTTCATTGACCCATCCAGTGGTACCAGCGGTCTCAGGTTATAACAGAAAACAATCTCCCAGACATGCACATTGCCCCCGCCGGCCTGTATTTGACCAACCAGCGTGCCCGGATGTTGGTTCTCGTGTGTCAGACGCCGTATCCGCCAACACCCTTCACTTCTGTATAGTAGAAACCTCGATTCGTAGGAGAAGGCTACCTTTTCCCACTCTTCTATTATCCAATGACGGTAGTCCCATGCGAACTGCAGGCGTTGTTGCTGATGGATCTGGGTTAACATGGGCGCATTGTCGCAGAGTCGACTCCGGAGCCCCTTGCGAAACAGGGTTCGCTCTACTGTTATCGGGGACACGTACCTGGGTGCCCCAGCTTTCACTTATGTGGTCAATTGCTGCACGGTTGCGCGTCGATTGCCCTTTACCAGTCGACGGAGGCGACGTTCTCCTCTGGCATCGATGGGTTTTGGGACTTAAGACGTTAGGAGATACTCGGTGTGCCCTGGGTCAATTCTTGGTACACCCTTACTACAGCACCTGGCGAATAGCCCGCGAAGTCTTCTGTTTCTGAGATGCTTTCACACTTGGCGCAGTAGCCGATAATCATTGCTTTCTTAACGTCCGTCAACCCACCGTCTCTGCCCATTATGCTCACGTTACGCACTATGACTCATCTGTCCAGGCCCGTCGCTTATATCTTCGTGTGGTCGACTTTGTCACGTGCATTTTGTGACGTGCCTGGGCGGTTACACTGTGATTCCGGGGTGGCCATATTCTGATACGGCCCTGTAAATTCTTCTTGACGATCATAAATGATCATATGTAGTGGATTTTAGGAAGGGTGTGTCTGACCCTAGGTCTTAAACAACTCTTAGAAATAGGAAACTACGAGATTTGGGCTAGAGCGCCCGATAGGAAAGTGACACGGAAGCGAAGTAGAAAGGGGGAGGAAGACGCCCTTATTTATTACCGGGGGGCCAGTACCCGGGGTCCGACGGCTTAACGTGCCCATCCGACTCACGGCGGATATTTAGTGGATCGAGCGTTCGTACTTGCCTGGGATCGTACCTGAGGCCCTTTCCGTGGCAGTCACGAACGTTGCCCACTAGGCCACCCGTGGCCCTATTCTTGACGTGTTCCTCGCTGGATATTTATTGCTTCAAAATTTAAGAATCGCTTCCGATTTCTTTGGGTTCCTTACATCGATTACTCTGGGTTCCTTGCATCGATTACACTTATTGCGTATATATATCGGGCTGTTCATGTGATATTCTATAACTTATTCTCAACGTGTTCCGAAAGTTAAGAAACAGTTTGCTTTTATGTGAACCATTTTTTTCAAAGACTGTCGTTACAAAAAATGGCGACTTTGTTTCCGAACAGCGTCATATAATTTAAAAAATGGCAGGATGACTCAAATGAAAGAACATCAGACAGTTGAGCGAACATTGCGCTGGATGTTATGATCACGTTTTGTGCTACGCAGTTGTCGTTCTCTTTTCTGGCAGTTATTATTATTATTTTTTTATAATCCTGAAATGCTTTCCACTGCTTCTTGGAATTTCGTTTATTAAATTCCAGAGGCACGAGTGGCATGTAGGAAGCAAATCACCTGTAATGTCAGCGAGACGAGGAAGATGTGTGTCATCACGGTGGAAATGTTTTTCCTTTTGTTGAAGGGATTAACATGCGTTTGTGTCAACCACTACACGAAATACGGGAGAGAGAAAAAGAGAGAGGACGTACACACACACACACACACACACACAGAGGAAAATTAATACTTTTTATACAAAGAGATTGTTCCCTCTGGAGCAGAATTTTCTTGATGTTTTTTATCATCTTCCGCGAAAGTCTTTTCTTAAAGAATTCTATTTTTTTTTGTTGTTGCAAAAAACGTGAACATATCTGTTGCGTAGTATCGAATTAAAAGCGCTTTGAAGACATGATGTTGCTTAGGGTTCAACAAATTATTACTAGATTGGCATTAAATGATAACTTTTCACCTTGCAACTCATGGAAAGTTGTTTTTGTTTTCCGTCAGACTAAGCCCTTATATGCAGAACTAAAGACTTATAATAACCGTTTGTCAACACCGACTCTGCTAAGAACGACGACATTAACAACTGTAGCGAATTTAGAATTTTTTGCCCCTGGTGATATTTAAATGACGTCTCTTTGCTCGGGGAGTCGGACATTCTTCCCTCTGAATTACGCCGGCAAAGCCTACCAATGTAACTTGGCGTTTTGACTTATGTCACTTTAATGGTACGTCACATATATCTCCATCCTCTTTGCGAAAAGCGGATGAAGGAAATCGCAGTCTTTCGGGACAGCCAAAAAATTGTTCTTCAAAGACTTGTCTGTAGAAAAAGGAATTCTGATTAATTTCCGACGACGGGTGGAAGAAGCGTCGCACATTTTTCAAAGTGTGGAAGAAATTATCATCAATTACAGACAATGTGTGGAAAAAACATCACGCATTTCTAGAAGCGTAGAAGAGAGGATTTCGAATAATTCCAGATGACGTTTGGAAGAAGCACCACACATTTTTCGAAGCGTAAAAAAGGAATTCTCACTCATTCCAGACGAGGTGTGGAAGAAGCACCACACATTTCTTTTGCTTCTTCCTCGGCCTGAGGAAGAAGCATCACACAGGTTTCGAAGCGCAGAAGGAATTCTCACCGATTTCAGACGGCCTGAGCAAGAAGCAATACACAGTTTTCGAAGAGTAGAAGGAATTCTCACTAATTCCATACGACGCGTGGAAGAAGCATCACACAGTTCCTGAAGCGCAGAAGGAATTCTCACTAATTCGATACGACGCGTGGAAGAAGCAACCTACATTTTTTGAAGCGTAGAAGAAGAAATTCTCACTAATTCCAAGCGGCCTGAGGAAGAAGCATCACGCAGTTTTCGAAGCGCAGAAGGAATTCCCACCAATTCCCGACGGCCCGAGGAAGAAGTATCAGACATTTCTCCAAGCGTAGAAGAGAGAATTCCGAATAATTCCAGACGACGTGTGGAAGAATCATCACACATTTTTCGAAGCGTAAAAAAAGGAATTCTCACTGATTGCAGACGAGGTGTGGAAGAAGAATCACACATTTTTCGAAGCGTAGAAGTAGAAATTCTCATTAGTTTCAGACGACGCGTGGAAGAAGCATCATACATTTTCGAAGCGCAGAAGGAATTCTCATTAATTCCATAAGACATGTGGAAGAAGCATCATGCATTTTTTGAAGCGTAGGAGAAGGAATTCTCACTAATTCCAGACGGCCTGAGGAAGAAGCACCACACAGTGTTCGAAGCGCAAAAGGAATTCTCACCAATTCCAGACGGCGTGAGGAAGAAGCATCACCCAGTTTTCGAAGAGTAGAAGAAGGAATTCTCACTAATTCAATACGACGCGTGGAAGAAGCATCGTACAATTTTCGAAGCGTAGAAAAAGGAATTCTCACTAATACCAGACAGCCTGAGGAAGAAGTATTGCACAGTTTTCGAAGCGCAGAAGGAATTCTCACTAATTCCCGACGGCCTGAAGAAGAAGCATCACACATTTCTCAGAGCGTAGAAGAGAGAATTCCGAATAATTCCAGACGACGTGTGTAAGAATCATCACACATTTTTCGAAGCGTAAAGAAAGGAATTCTCACTGATTGCAGACGTGGTGTGGAAGAAGAATCGCACATTTTTCGAAGCGTAGAAGAAAACATTCTCATTAGTTTCAGACGACGCGTGGAAGAAGCATCATACATTTTTCGAAGCGTATTAGAAGGAATTCTCACTAATTCCAGACGGCCTGAGGAAGAAGCATCGCACAGTTTCTGAGGCATAGAAGAAGGAATTCTCGCCAATTCCAGACGGCCCGAGAAAGAAGCTTCACACAGTTTTCGAAGCGCAGAAGGAATTATGACCAATTCCAGATTGCGTGAGGAAGAAGCATCACCCAGTTTTCGAAGAGTAGAAGAAGGAATTCTCACTGATTCCAGACGGCCTGAGAAAGAAGCTTTGCACAGTTTTCGAAGCGCAGAAGGAATTATAGCCAATTCCAGACTGCGTGAGGAAGAAGCATCACACAGTTTTCGAAGAGTAGAAGAAGGAATTCTCACTAATTCCAGACGGCCTGAGCGGCCCGAGGAAGAAGCATCGCACAGTTTCCGAGGCATAGAAGAAGGAATTCTCGCCAATTCCAGACGGCCTGAGGAAGAAGCTTTACACAGTTTTCGAAGCGCAGAAGAAATTATTACCAATTTCAGACTGCGTGAGGAAGAAGCATCACACAGTTTTCGAAGAGTAGAAGAAGGAATTCTCGCCAATTCCAGACGGCCTGAGGAAGACGTTTTACCCAGTTTTCGAAGCGCAGAAGGAATTATAACCAATTCCAGACTGCGTGAGGAAGAAGCATCACACAGTTTTCGAAGAGTAGACGAAGGAATTCTCACTAATTCCATACGACGCGTGGAAGAAGCATCATACATTTTTCGAAGCGTATAAGAAGGAATTCTCACTAATTCCAGATGGCCTGAGGAAGAAGCATCCCACAGTTTTCGAAGCGCAGAAGGAGTTCTCACCAACTGCAGACGGCCTGAGGAAGAAGCATCACACATTTTTCTGGAACCTCACAGCCAGGAGATTCACTATGCCTTCGGCTGCCAACATAATATATTTATCCCTTTTCGCCAGTGAACTCATGACTTCCAGCTCCGGAGACAGACATTCCCCCGATTGAACTACGTCGGCAGTCTTTTAGCTGCAACTTCCCGTTTTGACCCTTAGGCCACTTTAGTGGTTCGTCACACAACCTATTAGATATTGAAACAGCAAATAATTAAGAACACCTTCCTAATAGCGTGAACACCTTCCTAACACCTTCCTAATTAAGAACACCTTCCTAATAGCGTGTTGGACGCCATTGACCCTCCGAACAGCCTCTGCTTGATGTGAGAAAGATTAAACGCGGTGCTGATGTCGTCCTACAAGTATGTTCAGCTTAGCGGGTGGGATGGCGTCCGTCAATTACAGAATATTCGCTAGATGGGGATCTCCGTTATAAATGACTATCTCAATCTAATCCCGCAGGTGTTCAATTGGGTTAAGATCTGGGGACTGTGGGAGGCCATTTTAGGACTTTGAAGTTATGCTCCATTATGTGACGAACGAGCCAAGTGGCATGACTCATTGTGCTGCTCGAACATCATACACATGTACGGGTGTTCCTGATCTGTAATGACCCTAAGATACGTCGTGACATCCAAATACTGTTGACCCCAAACCGTTATACCGTCTCCACCAGTTTGTACAGTTAACGCTAGGCAACTGCGATCCACCGATTCGTGACGTTAAAGCTATGCCCGACTATCTGCGTCCATTACCTAACACGTCCTTCACCGGACCTGACAACATTTTTTGAGTCCTTAAGGCTACAGATGTGGTGATCCAGTGGCCAACTGCAGACGAATGTACAGGGTTTTAGTCGAGAAGACTCTTACATAAAGGAGGATCGTCTACTATTCCCCATATTAACCGATTTCTACAAACAGTGACACTGGTCAACAAGACAGATAAATTTCGGTTGTAATGAGTACGTCTGTCGAATCTTTTCCTACACGAATAAAATATTTAAAAGTTATTCAAAGTAAATGGAACCGCTTAGAAAAACAATCAACCAGATTTCTACAATCGATAAAATATCCAGAAAAAAAAATCGGATTTCTACAATCGATAAAACATCCAGAAATACAAACTGCTAATTACTTCCGCCAGTGGATAAAACGAATGTTACAAAAATTAACAAATGGAGCACAAAAAGTTTCTTGCAGCAGAAAGAAGTATCCATCCGACGCACGGCGGATATTTAGTGGTTCGAGCGTTCGTACACAATATCCATGCCTCACTGGGATTCCAACCCGGACCCCTTTCGGACGAATAAACAGAAGCCATGGCTTAGACCACTGCGCCACCGGTGCCGGCTTGACAGGTAAAACAGAACTTAATTGCTTATATTCCATTACGGGATAAAAAAAAAGTTCCGTTTTTGACCAGTTAAACAGTACGCAATTCCTTATCTTTCATTACGGGATAAAAAAAATTCCGTTTTTGACCGGTTAAACAGTACGCAATTCTCTATCTTTCATTACGGGATCAAAAAAGTTCCGTTTTTGACCGGTTAAACAGTACGCAATTCCCTCTTTCATTACGGGAAAAGAAAGTTCCGTTTTTGACCGGTTAAACAGTACGCAGTTATTCCCTATCTTTCATTACGGGATCAAAAAAAAAGTTCCGTTTTTGACCGGTTAAACAGTACGCAATTCCCTATCTTTCATTACGGGATAAAAAATCCATTGTTGACCGGTTAAACAGTACGCAATTCCCTATCTTTCATTACGGGATAAAAAAAAGTTCCGTTTTTGGCCGCTTAAACAGTACGCAATTCCCTCTTTCATTACGGGAAAACAAGTTTCGTTTTTGACCGGTTAAACAGTACGCAATTATTCCCTATCTTTCATTACGGGATCAAAAAAAAAAGGTCCGTTTTTGACCGGTTAAACGGTACGCAATTATTCCCTATCTTTCATTACGGGATCAAAAAAAAATGTTCCGTTTTTGACAGCTTAAACATTAGTACGCAATTCCCTCTTTCATTACGGGGAAAAAATCCGTTTTTGACCGGTTAATCAGTACGCAATTCCCTATCTTTCATTACGGGATCAAAAAAAGTTCCGTTTTTGACCGGTTAAACAGTACGCAATTCCCTCTTTCAATACGGGATCAAATAAAAAAGTTCCGTTTTTGACCGGTTAAACAGTACGCAATTCCCTATCTTTCATTACGGGATCATAAAAAAAGGATCCGTTTTTGACAATTTAAATAGTACGTAATTCCTTATCTTTCATTACGGATCAGAGAAAAAGTTCCGTTTTTGACAGGTTAAATAGTACGTAATTCCTTATCTTTCATTACGGATCAGGGAAAAAGTTCCGTTTTTGACAGGTTAAATAGTACGTAATTCCTTATCTTTCATTACGGATCAGAGAAAAAGTTCCGTTTTTGACAGGTTAAATAGTACGTAATTCCTTATCTTTCATTACGGATCAGAGAAAAAGTTCCGTTTTCGCCAGGTTTCGGCTTCATGCAGGTTCCTTTTTAAACAGGTTTTACAGTATAAGCACTATTTATTTTTTCAAATGATGTTCTAAAGAGCGAAATCTTATCTGCTCTAAACTCAGTTCACATGCGAGCATGTGTGACAACATTCTTTTCAATTTTATTGAGTATTTTGGAGGACATATGTCTCAAAATGTTAAGATATCGCATTCTTTCATGTAATAAACCATTTCTTCTGCATTTCGACTGCGTGAGAGAGGTGTTCCTAATTTCAACTCATTCGCAGCGCTGAGTGTTAAAATGTTGCGCTGATTATGTGTTCTTCTTTCCAACATAAAAGCGCACCTAATAAAGTAACCAAGCAGTGTAGGTATATGCTCCTGTTCGGAATTGGTAAACTTTTTGACTGAGACCAAAGATTTACCAAAATCTTACTTTAGTAAGATTTTATAATTTTTTTTTTGTCTCCGCCTGATTTGAAAAGCGCTACTCACAGGATTTTAAGATCAGGTTGTGGTTTTTTAAAGAACATTTAAAGGATTGCTGATTCGCTTAGCTTTTTTTTTTTTTGGAATTGAATGAGGTGGAAAAAAATCCTGCTTGATTTGAATTATTACTGTAATTACCGCTCTTTTTGCGAGCTGGGATAAAACTCCTTTTTCTCTTTGAACAGTTTCTTCTTTTTCTTCCTCGGGAATATTGGCTTCCACTTACATTCATTCAACGTCTGCCATTTTTTCTCCTCTTCCCTTTTGTTAAATTTGTTTTTGCCAGGGATGATGACTCAGATATTCCCTAGTTCATCATCACTTCTGTACTCATAATGACACTTTCTTATCACAAATCAATTCTTTCCGTACCGCGTAAGTGATCAGCATTATCACCGCACTTTTCCCTGCTGTTCTTATGACAGTGGATATATTGATAAACCATAGATGCGTGATGGGGCCCTGTAATGCAGATCGCTCGCATCTTTATGGAACTCAAGTTTCCGAACTAGGATATATGTTATTCGTTTCATGGAGCTTTTCATTACAACTGTGTCCAGTAGGGAATAAATATTGCGTGTTTCGTGCTATTTTATCATTCACTACTGTTAAAAATATCGAGCTGAAATCATTTGTGTTAGTTACATCGAAAACATTCACGCCGCTGTAGTGATTTTGATATGCCACACGTTTCACAGAGTTTGATATTTTCTGCAGTTAGATAACTACATCAGATTGAAAAACAGGAAGGGTGATATCGAATTCTTGTGTGTGATTGGAAAGTGTTTTGGTAGTCTCGAAACTAATACAGCAGTTTCAAGAATTTTTTAAATTGCAAAATAAAATTTTATCAAACATTAGTTTTAAAGTACTAGCGACGAGATTTCGTAAATGAAAATCTAACAAATGTGTAGAAAATTTGGTCTTGGTCGTGGTAGTTGAATAGAAAAAGTATCGTAGTTTTAGGCTTATAAATCGATATACGTAGAGCATAAGTCGAATGAATTAAATTTCTCGATTTCCTAATTTTTATTCATAGATAAGTCGATCCTGTGCAATTATAGAATAAATAAAGTTACTGCTCCAAAATTCTGGTAATTACATATTTAATCGTTCAGTGAATATTAAGAGGAAGAGAAAGCGAATAAACTTTCTGATTAGCACGTCTTTTATAAAACAAAGATCGTGCTTATGCTGTATTTTTCTCCGTCTGTCCGTCCGTAGACACCATATCTCTGCAACTATCAGTCCGATTTGAAGAATTCTTTTTGCGTTTGGAAGGCAGAAATATGAGAACGGTGATCCTTCATTTTGTTTTGTTTTACGATATGCAGGTTCGCCGCTAGAGGGCGTAAATGCAGACGGTATCGAATTCAAAATACATTTTATTCCACATGCTTGCTTTTAAACATCCGATTGAAAAAATTATTTTACCTTTCGATTCCATCTATGTCGAAGAGTATTTTAGGTGTAGTCACTTTTTCAAGTTACGCGTACATTTTCCGCTAGGGGGCGTAAAAGTAAACTATGTTTCCACCGATATCTCTACTTCTAAAACTCTGATTTGAAAAATATTTTCTTCAGCGAATACAGCTCCTGATGGGAAATCTTTTGCATATAATTTCTAATTTTTGGTAAGGAACGGTTTGGCCACCAAGGGGCGTAGGAGTTAATTTCTGCTTCAGATGTATATGGCCCAAAATCTGAGCTTCTGAAATCTCGATTGAAAAATTTGATCGTAGGCCAATGCCACTCACGTCGATAAACCTTTTCGGAATATTTTCTTCTTAAAATATTGCATGATTTCTCTTCCAGGAAGCATAGATGTACATATATCTTATCTTTTTCAATATCTCTGTTTTCAATGGTCTGATTTAAAAAATTCCTTCTTTATTAGGTACAGTTTCCAGTGCGACATTTTCCATATAATTTCAAAATTTTCAAGTAATTCGTAGACTTCCCGCTTGGGGGCGTAAAGGTAAATTGCGTTTCCTCCGATATCTCTGCTTGTAAAACTACGATTTGAAAAATTCTTTCTGAACCGGATACAGCTCTTAGTGGAAAAGTTTTTGCATACAATTTCTAATTTTTGGTAAAAAAAAGAAAAACTGATTTGGCCACCAGGGAGCCTAAGTTTTAATTTCCGCCTCTGATGCAATTGCAACAAAATCTGAGCTTATGAAATCTCGATTGAAAAAAATTGTTTGTGGAGCGATACTACACACACAATAAAACTTTTTGAAATATTTTCTTCTTAAAATAATGTATGGCTTCTCCGCCAGGAGGCGTAGACGTATATCCTTATTTTGGTCAATATATCTGCTTCTAAGAATCAGATTTTAAGAATTCCTTCTTTGTTGGGTAGCATTTGCGGTGCGAAATGTTTTTCGTATAATTTCAAAATTTTCAAGTAACTCAGAGACTTTCCGCTATGGGTCGTTAAGGTGAATTGCGTTTTCCCCGATGTTTCTGCTTCTGAAACTCCAATTTGAAAAATTCTTCCTGTATCGAATACAACTCCTAATGGGAAATGCTTTTCATATAGTTTCTAATATTTGGTAAAGAATGGTTTGGCCAACAGTGGGCATAAGTGTTAATTTCTGCTTCCGATGTATTTGCAACAAAATCTGGGCTCCTGAAAGCTTGACTGAAAAAATTCTTTCGTGGAACGATACAGCTCACATTGAAAAACCCTTTTGAGAATACCTTCTTCTTAAAATAATGCATGTTTTTCCCCTCCAGGGGGCGTAGATGCATATCTTACATTTGTTTATATCTTTGATTCTAGGAGTCCGATTTGAAAATTTCTTTCTCTGTTGGCGAGCGTTTGCCCTGTGAAATGTTTCTTATGCACTGAGTGGCCACTTTATTATGATCACCTGACAGTTTTAAGCAAATGATCTATGGCTGCACGCTGTTGCCGACAGAGGGCAAGGCTAGTATAAAAAAGGAAACCTTAGTGCTTGCGACAGTAGTAGAAGTGATTTTTGGGGGACGAGATGGGAAAAAAATGCGATTTGACGGACTTTCAACGTGGGATGATTGTAGGAGCTCGGAGCCATGGAGCGAGTATCACTGAAACCGCCGCATTCGTGAAATGTTCCAGAGCAGCTGTTGTTAAAGTGTTTAAAGACTGGACTGTCAGCCAAAAAACTGGGTCTCTACGTACATCGTTTAGTCGTCATCGACTAGTGATTGCTCGGGTGGAACGGAGAGTGTCCAGACTGGTAACAGACAACAGAAGGGCAACAGTGCAGCGAATTACAGACCATCTTAATCCAGGATTTCCTCAAATGATCTCTGCACGCACTGTTTGCCGTACACTGCATCGGATGGGATATGGCAGCCGAAGGCCTGTTCGAACACCTTTGCTGTCTGCAGTTAACAAGAGAAAACGTCTCCAGTTCGCACAGGAGCACAAGGACTGGACAGTCGATAATTGGAAACAAATTATGTGGTCCGATGAATCCCGTTTTCAGTTGCACCATGCCGACGGCCGAGTGAGAATTTAGTAGAAACAGCACGAAAGCATGGACCCCAAATGCGTTGCTACAACCCTTCAAGCTGGTGGAGGCAACGTTATGGTTTGGGGAATGTTTTCCTGGAATGCTTTGGGCCCTTTAATTCGTGTTGATAAACGTCTGACTGGCACATCATATCTAAACATCGTTGCGGACCAAGTGCATCCTGTCATGTGGATGGTTTATCCCAATGGCGATGGCTACTTTCAACAAGATAATGCGTCCTGCCATAGTGCTCGTATTGTACAGGATTGGTTTCAGCAGGAACATGCCGGTGAGTTTACTTTGCTTAGGTAGCCCCCACAATCCTCAGATCTCAACCCCATTGAGAATTTGTGGGATGAAGTTGAACGAGCCATCAGACAGCTGGATCCACAACCCTGTAATCTCACACTCCTGGAAAGTGCTATTCATCAAGCATGGTCTCAGATTCCACAAACCACCTATCAACATCTCGTGGAGTCCATACCACGAAGAATCGATGCAGTATTAAAGGCAAAAGGTGGCCCAACGAAGTACTGAGGGGGTGGTCATAATGAAGTGGCTACTCAGTTGTAACGTACCAGGTGATGTGACGTACCTGCCAGAAGGACGCACGCGACATAAAGGCAGATAGGAATCAGAATAAAACGTCCGCGTAGCTCAATTGGTAGAGCAACTTATTCCGGAATGAGGGGATCCGGGTTCGAATCCTGGCGTGGACAGAAATGACGGAGAAATTTACTTCGTTATAATGGCGCCCGAACTATCCGGATGACCCGACCGTTCAAAATCTTGCAATGGTGTGATGTTATTTCCACACCGCGAGATAGGAAAAAATCAGAGAATCCCTTCTCCAGCGCTTCGAAAAATAAATGTGTGTGACGTTGCATTCCACACACCAGATTGACTGGGAGTTCTCAAGTGCACGTTCTACAGTGGTTGTCTGCCTGCAACGATTCATGGTCACGGCTGACCCGTGGGCCATGCCCCCGGCCCTCTTTCGGGGGGTTGAGATGTGACGTACCTGCCAGCAGGACACACACGAAATAAAGGCACATAGCAATCAGAATGAACGTCTGCGTAGCTCAGTTGGTAGAGCGACTTGTTCCTGAATAAGCGGATTCGGGTTCGATTCCCGGCGTAGACCAAAAATGACGGAGAAATTTACTTCGTTATAATGGCGCCCGAACTATCCGGATGACCCGACCGTTCAAAATCTCGCATTGGTGTGATGTTATTTCCACACCGCGAGATAGGAAAAATAAGAGAATCCCTTCTCCAGCACTTCGAAAAAAAAATAATAAGGGGGAGATGATGTAACGTACCAGGAGATGTGACGTACCTGCCAGAAGGACGCACGCGACATAAAGGCAGATAGGAATCAGAATAAAACGTCCGCGTAGCTCAATTGGTAGAGCAACTTATTCCGGAATGAGGGGATCCGGGTTCGAATCCTGGCGTGGACAGAAATGACGGAGAAATTTACTTCGTTATACAGTGTATAATTTCACATTTTTCTTAACACACAAGTTCAGAGAGCGTAAGTTCACGTTTCCGTTCTCAGCAATATCTGCGGGATTAAAAACCCAATTAAAAAAGTTCTTTCTTCAGTCAAATACTACTGCTTTCCATACCGGTTCAGTGGACTTTGAATAGCTCTGATAAATTTAATTCGCGTCAGATCGGATTCCAAAGACGTGCTCATCACACCCGAAAATTCGGTGTCACCTTTCTTGTTTTTGTTTTTTTCGGGAGAAAGTTGTATCTGGTGAGTTCGTGTTTTTCATATGAACTGAAGCTACCGTATCACCTCCCTCCGACCAATCAGTCGAAGAAGGTGCAGCGCAAAAGTGACCTCCTTCCCAGGTCATACAAATGTGCCAGATTAGAGTGATAGTTGCGGTGATAGTTATGGTTCGCGCTGCTTCCTCACAGAGTCCGATTGAAATTAGAAACCAAAAGAGCTTTTTGTTTCAATCAGAAACATGATATAATTAAGATAAACATAATATTGCAGTCAATCGTTGATTTTAATTCAGTGGAGAGATACAATTAAGGTATTATCAGCGCGAAAAAGGAATCCTTTTGCCGTCAGCTAGCCATTTTTATTCCTAAAGCGCATGCACCGCCGGCTGTCAACACAACTGTCACTAGCCAATCTACTGCGTGTTATCGACGTGTTTCATTGCAAGATAAGTGAGATGCATCCGTTGTACTTCCTGCAGTTTTCAAAAACGAGATGTTCATGCTACCTACAGGGTCTTGAAGAGATCGCGACAGCTGACACTCCAAATCGGTAACGGCGATTTTAACATTTCTGTAGAACGGAAATACTCGTTTCAGTAGCTTTTAAAGAAGTTTTTAATGAACAGACTGTTATATTTCGTACCCTTTTGAAATGGCTTCTTAAGAACATAATATTTCCTTTCAGGATGCTTGGATCAAGATTGACTTCAAGACATAATGATTTTTTAGTACATCTTTTGTAAGAAACGTACGTACCTATTGTATCACTTTGTCCGCCCATCCGCCTGTGGATACCATATCTATGCAACCATTATTCCGATTTGAAAAATTCTTTTTGCATTAAAAAGCTTGAAATGTGAAAACGATGATGATTGCCTTCCGGTTTTTTTCCGATGCAAAATTTTGCCGTTAGAGAGTGTAAATGCACATGTTATCGAATTACACTTTATTCCGTATACACTCATCGTCAAAAAAAAAAAATAGTTGCACCCAGAAGAGCGAGTCGAATTGCAATGCTATTCGGGAGGAAGGTAAAGGTTACCAGGAACAATAAATGATTAAACATTGAGACTGGCATGGGATATATTTATTGAGCAACACGCCAATAAGTAGTGTCTTTCAGTATGGCGTCGGACCGCCATGTTTGCTCACACAGCATGCCAGACATCTCGGCATGGAGTTGTGAAGGTTCCTAATGGTGTCCTGCGATAAGCCATCTCATGCAGCTTGAATCTTCTCACGCAGTTCCTGCAGATTGTGTGGTAGGGGTGGAGTGTGGATAGCGCGCGTCCAATAGCATCCCACACATTTTCAATCGGCGATAGGTCTGGCGATGCGGCTGGCCATGGCAGAGTGTCAGTGCCTTGAAGGCAAGCTCTCGAGACAGCAGCAGTAGGCCGACGAGCGTTGTCTTATTGGAAAATCGCACTGGAATGAGCGTTCAGAAAAGGTAGGGCCACTGGTTGCAGGACCTCATTAACGTAACGTTGTGCTGTCAAAGTGCCTGCAATGAACACCACTGGTGACTTGGCATCGTACGCACACCATGACACCAGGCCTTTTGGGCGTGTGACGCTCGACAACAAACCGTTCCTCTTGGCGCTGACCACGGTGACTCCACACACGGATTCTTTGGTTGTCTCCTCTAAAACAAAAGCGGGAATCTCCACTGAAGATCACCTACTGCCATTCTGCGCGGCTCCATGAGAGTCTGGCACGACACCATGGCAGTCTTTGGCGACGATGCAGTGGTGTTCAGGGCAGTAATCGTAACGGTCTGCGTGCGTGTAGTCCTTCGTCGTGCAGCCGCCTCCCAATAGTGCTGGCACTAATCGGACGATGCATGAAGTGCACCACTGCTTGCTGAGTCACTCCGCGCATGTCGGACAACCCGTCGGTCCTCTCTCTCGTCCAGGTCTCCCAGACCCTTCCTGTCGCTGCTGCGTGCCTTGTTCTATCCACTGCTGCAAACAGCGTGCTATGGTGATATCCGCACAACTAATATGGCGCGCAATACGGCGATAAGACCATCCCGCTTCCCGGATCCCTACGATGCGACCACGCTCGAACTCCTCCAGCTGCTTGAATTGCTCCTGAAGCTTTCTCCGAGGCATACTTCACTTGTAAAGGATACAACCAACACAACAGTACGAGTCAGAATGGCAAGCACGTGCAACGGGATAATCTTATAGAATCGATCCGACACAGCGCTACGACTTTTCCTTGCTTGCGTCATATGCGCAGCAGAGCGTGATACTTGAAACATTTGCATGTATCACGATGTCAAACCTACTCACCAAGTTTTATTCTTGTCGGTTGCTTCCTTGTGGGTACAACTATTTTTTTGATAATGAGTGTATTTGCTTCGACATAACCGATTAAAAATACATTCTTCCTTCCGTTGCCATTTATAACAAAGTAATTTTTTGAATACAGTTTCTTTTTCAAATAACGCATAGATTTTCTGCTAGGGGCCGTAAAGGTAAATTGAAATTTCTCTGATATTTCTGCTTCTAAAAGTCCTATTTGAAGCATTCTTTCTGCGTCGGATACAGCTCTTGGTGGCAAATGTTCTACTTATAATATCTGATTTTTGGCAGAGAATGATTTGGCCACCAGGGGTCGTAAGAGTTTATTTCAGTGTCTGGTGGATTTCCAGCAAAATATAAGCTTCTGTAAACTCGACTGAAAAAATTATTTCTTCGACATATACAACTCACCTAGGAAAACCTTTTGAGAATACCTTCTGCTTAAAATAGTGCACAGTCTTTCAGCCAAGGAGATTATATGATTATCTTCTTCTTATCAATATCTCTGCTTCTAAGAGTCCGATTTGAAAAAAAAATCAATTTTTATCGTAGAGCGTTTTCAGTGTGAAATATTTTTCATATAATTTCGAAAATATTTTTTAGCGCGCAAGTGTGCCACTAGAGGGCGTAAGTTCACGTCACCGTTTATGGCACGTAAACAACAATATCTGCCGGACGAAAAACGCGATTAAAAAGTTTCTCTTTCTGTCAGATACTACTAACCACGACAAGAAGCTTTGGCATCAAGATTGTAGCAGTGTTATCTTCTGTAAAATGAAGTAAAAATATTCATTTACAGGGGTAGGCAGAGAGATTTAACATATTTCTACACTATAGAAGACAATCTGGTTGCATGCACCAAAGCAAAAAGCCCAATGAAGACTCTGATCATAGATCACAAACCTCAAGAGTGAAGACTTTATAGATACCTTAAAGAAGAGTTTAAAAGATGTTCTACTACACAACGGAATCAATCGAGCTTCCCCAGTTCACTTAAGGGTATCTTACTCAAATATGGAACTTCTCGAAATCATCAAGTATTGTGACTTCCATCTGTGGCAAACTTATAAACAAAGTTCTGCTACTTTATTTGTGAATAGGACAATTGGGCACGTGCTTCTCATCACTGTTAAAAATTTTATGGTAGGTTGCACTAAAAAGTGGTGTTACACCAGCTGCACCATTTTCTGAAAAATCACACACCATTCCGTGGTGCAAACAGAACCCGACAACATTGTGCAACTTTGTATTACTTTGCTATGTTGCAAGGTTTCACAATGTTGTTGGGTTTTGTCTGCACCACACAATGGTGAATTTTCATTTCAACTTTGTATTACTTCGTTATGCTGCAAGGCTGCACGACATTATGCGCAAGGTTTCACAATGTTGTTGGGGTTTGTCTGCACCACACAATGGTGAATCTTCATTTCAACTTTGTATTACTTCGTTATGCTGCATGGATGCACGACATTATGCGCAAGGTTTCACAATGTTTTTGGGTTTTGTCTGCACCACACAATGGTTAATCTTCGTTTCAACTTTGTATTACTTCGTTACGCTGCAATGCTGCACGACATTATGCGCAAGGTTTCACAATGTTGTTGGGTTTTGTCTGCACCACACAATGGTGAATCTTCGTTTCAACTTTGTGTTACTTCGTTATGCTGCAATGCTGCACGACATTATGCGCAAGGTTTCACAATGTTGTTGGGTTTTGTCTGCACCACACAATGGTGAATCTTTGTTTCAAGTTTGTATTACTTCGTTATGTTGCAAGGCTGAACGACATTATGTGCAAGGTTTCACAATGTTGTTGGGTTTTGTCTGCACCACACAATGGTGAATCTTCGTTTCAACTTTGTATTACTTCGTTGTGCTGCAAGGCTGAACGACATTATGTGGAAGGTTTCACAATGTTGTTGGGTTTTGTCTGCACCACACAATGGTGAATCTTTGTTTCAACTTTGTATTACTTCGTTATGTTGCAAGGCTGAACGACATTATGCGCAAGGTTTCACAATGTTGTTGGGTTTTGTCTGCACCACACAATGGGGAATCTTCGTTTCAACTTTGTATTACTTCGTTATGTTGCAATGCTGCACGACATTATGCGCAAGGTTTCACAATGTTGTTGGGTTTTGTCTGCACCACACAATGGTGAATCTTTGTTTCAACTTTGTATTACTTCGTTATGTTGCAAGGCTGAACGACATTATGTGCAAGGTTTCACAATGTTGTTGGGTTTTGTCTGCACCACACAATGGGGAATCTTCGCTTCGCAGAAAGTGGTGCAGCTGGTGTAGCACCACGTTTTGGTGCAACCTAGCACAAAATGTTTAACAGTGACTACAGAATTTTTTTTTTTTGACAACTAGAAAATCTCTAGTGGCTGGTGCAAAGAGTGTCCGAAACAACCATTTGGTTGATTCACAGAAGATTTTACTTCCACTCCTTTACATTAAGCTAAGCCTGATGAAGAGCTTTGCTAAGGACATGGATAAAGACGAAGGCTCGTTGAAATACCTTAGGGCAACGTTTGTCCAACTGAGTGACACAAAAGTCAAAGAAAGGTATTTTTTTTTGTCCGCAAAGTCCCACTGTTTTGAATGCTCGTCATTTCGATTAAATGTTACAATGTGACAAGAAAGCAGCATGGTAAAGTTTCAAGGATCATCGTGTTAAATCTTTAGGGAACAAGAGGGCAGAAAGCTACAGAAAGCTTGTGGATGTCTAGCTTTCAAATACTGGAAACTTGGATGCAACATGTCTCTGAAATTTCCTTTTCTCATCTTGTCTTGACTTTCTGTTAATGTCCTGGCCTCCAAATTCACCTGACATGAGCCCAATCGAACATTTGTGGTTCGACTTGGAAAAGCAGGTTTACGCTAAATCTCCACCACCCGTAAATGGGAAATAGAGAACCTGCTGTTGACATTATGGTACCAGATACCCCAGGATACCTATCGCCACCTCGTCAAATCGATGCCTCGCCGAGTGGCCGCTATTTTGTGGGCTAAATTGTAACGTACCAGGAGATGTGACGTATTTGCCCGAAGGACGCACACGACATAAAGGCAGATAGGAATCAGAATAAAACGTCCGCAAAGCTCAATTGGTAGAGCAACTTATTCCGGAATGAGGGCATCCGGGTTCGAATCCTGCGTGGACAGAAATGACGGAGAAATTTACTTCGTTATAATGGCGCCCGAACTATCCGGATGACCCGACCGTTCAAAATCTCGCATTGGTGTGATGATATTTCCACACCGCGAGATAGGAAAAATAAGAGAATCCTTTCTCCAGCACTTCGAAAAAAAAATAAAAATAAGGGGGAGATGATGTAACGTACCTGCCCGAAGGACGCACACGACATAAAGGCAGATAGGAATCAGAATAAACCGTCCGCAAAGCTCAGTTAGTAGAGCAACTTATTCCGGAATGAGGGGATCCGGGTTCGAATCCTGGCGTGGACAGAAATGACGGAGAAATTTACTTCGTTATAATGGCGCCCGAACTATCCGGATGACCCGACCGTTCAAAATCTCGCATTGGTGTGATGTTATTTCCACACCGCGAGATAGGAAAAATAAGAGAATCCTTTCTCCAGCACTTCGAAAAAAAAAAATAAAAATAAGGGGAGATGATGTAACGTACCTGCCCGAAGGAAGCACACGACATAAAGGCAGATAGGAATCAGAATAAAACGTCCGCAAAGCTCAGTTGGTAGAGCAACTTATTCCGGAATGAGGGGATCCGGGTTCGAATCCTGGCGTGGACAGAAATGACGGAGAAATTTACTTCGTTATAATGGCACCCGAACTATCCGGATGACCCGACCGTTCAAAATCTCGCATTGGTGTGATGTTATTTCCACACCGCGAGATAGGAAAAATAAGAGAATCCTTTCTCCAGCACTTCGAAAAAAAAAATAAAAATAAGGGGGAGATGATGTAACGTACCTGCCCGAAGGAAGCACACGACATAAAGGCAGATAGGAATCAGAATAAAACGTCCGCAAAGCTCAGTTGGTAGAGCAACTTATTCCGGAATGAGGGGATCCGGGTTCGAATCCTGGCGTGGACAGAAATGACGGAGAAATTTACTTCGTTATAATGGCACCCGAACTATCCGGATGACCCGACCGTTCAAAATCTCGCATTGGTGTGATGCTATTTCCACACCGCGAGATAGGAAAAATAAGAGAATCCTTTCTCCAGCACTTCGAAAAAAAAATAAAAATAAGGGGGAGATGATGTAACGTACCTGCCCGAAGGAAGCACACGACATAAAGGCAGATAGGAATCAGAATAAAACGTCCGCAAAGCTCAGTTGGTAGAGCAACTTATTCCGGAATGAGGGGATCCGGGTTCGAATCCTGGCGTGGACAGAAATGACGGAGAAATTTACTTCGTTATAAAATGGAGTCCTACAGCTTATTAGGTAGGTGGCCATAATTTATGGCTCATAGGCGTAATTGGAAATTTCACTGAATATTTCAATTTAAAAAATCTGTAAACACGTACTTATGATTTTATTATATATAAGCTCGACTTCTTAAACTTGAGGTAAGCAAATCTTTTCATGGTCATATTTTTATCTCCTCACATTATGTTGTATATTCTAATTTGATTTTCATTTCTTAGTTGTCTTTCTCTATGAAAATTTTGAGTTCGTTCTCTTTTAGAGTCAGGTTGTATTATCTCACTCACTGAACGTAACGAAGCAAAATCTTGAGGTCAAGAGCCAATGACGTGTACAACTTTGACAATCACACGGATTAGCCAAAACATTAAAACGACCTACCTAATAGGGTGTGGGTCCTCCCCTCGCACCAAAAGAACTCTCACCCGATGAGGCATACATTCAACGAGATGTTGTTAGGTATCTCTTGATATTTGGTGGAATGTCTGCAACAGAAAATCCCGCAGTTCCAGTAAATTACGTGGTAGGGGTGCTGGTGCTCGTACCCGTTTCTCCAAATCAAACCACAAATGCTATATAGAATTCATCTCCGGCGAATTTTGGGGCTATGGCAATAAATGGAATTTCTTTTCATGTTCTTGGAACCATTCCTGAACCTTCTTCGCAGTTTGGCATGGAGCATTGTCTTGTTGAAAGACGCCATTTTCGCTAGGGAATGCAGTAGTCATAAAGCGATGTAATTGGTCAGCCACGTTGTTCAGGTACGTGACAGCTGTCAGATTTCTCTCTACAGTGAAAATTGATCCAAGTGTTCCCCAAGAAAATATTACCCAGACCGTCGCATTCCCTCCAGCCGCATCGATTCGCCCCACAGTGCATCTAGGTGAGACGGCTTCCTTGGGTAAACGTCGTACACGAGCTCGTCCGTCAACATGGTGTAAGGGAAAACGGGATTCGTCTGACCATGAGACCCTCTTCCAGTCTTCTAAGGTCCAGTGTCGATGAATACCTGCCCACCGCAAACGTTGACGACGGTGAACGGCTCTGGGCATAGGCACAGAAATGGATCTGCGGCTGCGGAGACCCATATACAAGAGCGTACGATAAACTCTGTGTTCGGAAAAATCGGGCCCTTAACCACACTCAAAAGTGTCGGTAATGTCCGTCAAAGTAGCCCTCCTGTTGTTGCAGACAAGACAGCCTGCGTTGACCTCTGGCACCACTGAGGCTTGGCCTGTCGACGAATTGTCAACTCGAACTGTCACCTGTTTCGGAACATCTTTGATAGGTACTAATTACTGTATAACGTGAGCGGCCTACCAGGGTCGCCGTTTCGGAGACGCTCTTACCAAGACGTCTTGCCATAACGATCTGGCCTTTGTCGAAATCAGATAAATCCATTGCTTTTCCCATGTTGAGATGAAACGAAATACTGACTGAGAGAGTTTTCGACCCAGGTATTATATACATTATATTGACAAAAATTAACCGGACATCCCTTCAAAATCAAATAAACGGAGTCGATGCGTTGTTAAGATGCGCGGTACAGCTGCAAACGGTATTAAAACTAGCCTGCAGTTGACCGCGAACATATCGCACTGTGAGGTAGAGTGAAAATCTCGCGGCGTGAGAGAACTGATTTTGAGAAAGGAAAGATTGTTGGATGTTACATTAGTGGGTTGTCCACAAGAGAAACCGAGAGGCGTTTAAACATACCCAAGTCAAATATTTAGGATGTACTGAATAAGTGGAAAACACATGGCGTGCCTGAAATAGCAAAACGTACCGGCAGACCAAAGAAAATCAGTGATAAACGACTTCGAAGCCTCAGGAGAGTCGTTGCAGTTAATCGTCGGAGTACTGCACAAAACATCAGTGTACAGGTGAGAAAAATGCTGGAACCCCTGTATGTACACATACCATTCGTAGAGAACTTCATTTCCATGGGTTAGTGATCGTGCGGCTTTTCATAAGCCTTTTATCTCCACTCGGAATGCTACTCGTCGTTTAGCGTGGTGTAAAGAACATTTACCGTTGGCTGTAGATCAATGGAAACGGTTCCTATGGACTGATGAATCCAGAAACACGATCCATCAGTCTGATCGCTGTGTGTAGGCATGGCGGCAGCCGGGGGAACGCTATTTACCACAGTGTACTGTTTCTACGGTCAAGTTTAGAGCTGGCGGTGTACTCGTGTGGGGGTGTTTTTCGCGGTATGGTCCCGGCTCATTGGTTATCGTGAACAAACCTGTTAACCAGCACGTCTACCTCGATATTCTGGACAATTATGCCTTACCAACTCTGTGGCAATACTATGGAACCGAGCCTTGTTGCTACCAGCAGGATGATGCACCGAGCCATAAAGCAAGGATTGTTACGGCGTGGTTTGACGATAATTCCGTACCGTGTGAGAACTGGCCAGCCCAGACCCCTGATATTAATCTCATACAGCACCTATCGGATGAATTAGAGCGCCGCATAAGAAGTTTGGAGTCAGCTGTGGTATAATACCCCACACTGATGTACTTACCTCATTAAAAAGACAAAAATAAATGCAAAAATAGACTCCAGTGTGGGATATGGTCGACCTACCACACTTGAGAAGGATGGTCCACCAAGGTATCGACCTGGAACTGGAAGAAGGAAAATCAGAAAGAGATCTCGGCTGAGTGAGTGTAAGATTGGTGTATGGAATACTAGAGGTATAAATGGCAAGATGAATGAGGTGATTAAAGAGAGGAATAAGTATAGATTAGATTTGCTGTGTGTAAGTGAAACCAAAAAGGAATAAATTGGGATAGAAGTGAATGGAATGGTGAGTGTGTGGTCTGGAGTATTGGGTAATGTGAGAGGACAGGCTGGTGTAGGTGTGATTTTAAGTGAAAAGATGAAGAACGACTTGATTCAATATAGTTGAATAAGTGAGATAATTCTTTGCATTCGTTCGAAAGTGAAATTTTAGAGAATAGTAATTGTTGTAGTGTATGCTCCTTGCGACTCTGAACCCTGTGATAGGAAAGAAAATTTCTGGAATGAGCTAAAAGCTGTTTTGAGCCAGTTTGGTGCTAAAGAAAAAGTTATAATAGCAGGGGTTTTCAATGCTAGAGTAGGCGTGCAGAATACAATTTCTGACAATGTTCTGGGTAAGTTTAATGATCGTTGTGTGAATGATAATGGTAAAAGATTAATTGAACTCTGCATTAAGAATGGTTTGTACGTATTTAATACATTTTTCAATCACAAGTATATCCACTCATATACTTGGGAAAGTCGTACTTTTGGTCAAAAAAGTGTGATAGATTTCGTTGTCTACGATCAGCGTCGGAAACACTTAGTTGTTGACACTCGTGTGATGAGAGTTGCAGATGTTGGTTTTGATCATTACTTGGTAGTGTCACGAGTGAAACTGAATGTTAGTTGGAGGAAAAGGAATAGGAAGAGGCCCATGATGGAAAGAATAAAGGTTGATAGGCTCCCTGAAAATCATCAGCGTTATTCTGACGTACTCAGAGAACGACTGAAGGAGCTGAAGTCTGGTGAGAGGGATGTAGAAAAGAAATGGGAATGTCTTAAACACTGTGTGGTCACTGCGGCTGAAGAGGTCTGTGGTACCACAATAGTGGGTAACAATAGAGGTGATGCTTGGTGTAATAGTGAGATTAAAGAGGCATTAAAGAGAAAGAAGGAAGCCTATTTGGGGATGTTGCAAGGTAGATTTTCTGTGGATGAATATCGCTGTAAGAAACGTGAAGCCGCTAAGCTGGTACGCTAGAGTAAGGCAAAAGATAGGAAGGAGAAGTTGGAAAGGCATGAATTGACTTTTGGTAAGATAGGAAGTCTTTCTGGAAGTACATGAGACTCAGGAAAAATAGAGGAAACAAAGTGTTAAGCTGTGTGAAGAATAGGGTTGGGGAAATGATATGGGGGCCCAATGAGTTAAGTGAAAGATGGGCTGAATACGTCTGTGAGTTATTAGATCAGGAAAGCAAAGATGATTCTTAGACAGATGCAGATGATGGCACAGTGAAGGATGAAAGCACAGGAGGATTCTCAAGAGAAGAAGTGTGTAAAGCTCTAAAATCTCTTCAGAATCGTAAGGATCCAGGAGTTGATGGCATAACTGCCGAGATGTTGAAATATGGTGGAACTGAAATTTGCCAGATGTGCTGGGAGTTAGGAATGGTTCCCCGGGATTGGAAGGATGCCATCATTGTTCCTTTGTATTAGGGAAAAGGTGGTAAGACTGACTGCAAGAACTATCGTAGTATTATCCTTTTAAGTGTACCAGGAAAAGTGTTTGGTAAGGTCGTTATTGAAAAAGTACTTTCACAGAAAGTACTTTTTCAATATATCCCACACTTATATCCCACACTTTCACAGAACGTGTGGGATGTTCAGAGTGGTTTTATGCCCGGTAAAAGCTGCACTAACAAACTTTTTGCATTACCCATGGTGATTGAAAACTATCTGGCTGTTGGTAAGAAAGTTTTTGCTGCCTTCATAGATTTAGAGAAAGCTTACGACCGAGTAAATAGGACACTTTTGTGGAAGGCATTGAATGAACATGGTGTTACTGGGAATTTACTTAATAGTGTAAAAGCTGTGTATGCTGGAAGTAGAGCCTGTGTACGAGTGAACGGTGTTTTATCAAAATGGTTTTCTATTGGTGCAGGAGTCAGGCAAGGTTGTGTAATGTCATCATGGCTATTTGATATATTTATGGATGCGTGCATGCGTGATGCCACAATAGATAATAGTGGTTTATGTCTTGGTGATATCCGTGTGTGCAGATTGCTGTATGCTGATGACACTGTCCTGTTGACAGAGAGCAAAAGGGAATTGCAGAGTATGTTGTCCTGGATGTACGAAGTTTGCGTGAAATTCAAACTGAGTATAAATAAGGGAAAACCTAAAGTTATTGTCTTTGAGAGAGGAACTGGTAGCACTAAATGCAATGTAAGTATAAATGGCACAGTGATTGACCAGGTGAGTGAGTTTGTGTATTTAGGAAGCATGTTTCATAGAGAGAACAAATTGGATGGTGAAATTAATAGGGGAGTGAATACCTCATTGAAAATCATGGCTGGCCTGGGAGGTTTTCACATTAATGATGGGTTCTCAAGAGAGTCCCGCATGGCTGTGTATGAAAGTGTAATTGTTCCTACTTTGATGTAGGGCAGTGAAACCTGGGTACTGCAGAAGAAACATAGGAGTTGTTTGTGTGCTGTAGAAATGCGTTACTTACGGGGTGTTTGTGGCAAGACGCGGTCTGATTGTGTGAGGAATGGAGATGTGTTGCAGTTATGTGATGTAAAGTAAAATGTTGTTAGCAAGGTGGAGACCAATATGATTTGATGGTTTAGCCGTGTTGAAAGAATGAGTGATAAGTTGCTTACTAAGAAATCCTATTTAGCCCAAGTGGCAGGAAGGAAAGGCAGAGGAAGGCCAAGTAAGTCATGGGAGGATCAGATTAAGGAGTGTCCGCTTGAGAGAATAATTTCGAGTATGAAGTATAGATCTTGCGCACGGCGTGTAATGGATGTCAGTGAAGCCCGAGTTGTATGTCAAGATCGTTGTAAACGGAGAAGTTTGACACCGCTACAGTAAGTAAAAATTATCTGGTATTTTTTTTTGTTGGAGCTAACTACTGAATCTCAGAGAACAGCTTAGTGATATGTATGTACACTGAAGTGCCGGAAAAACTGGTACAGACGAGCTTATGCAAAATACATAGCAACGTCACCTATGCGCGTACTCGGTTGCGTCTGCCAGTGCGTATATAAAGTGATAGACATTCTTGCCAGCTGCCAGAGCTGTGTTCGCAATGAGAATGAAAAGTAATAACGATTTAAGCGATTTTCAACGCGGTGTCATACTTGGCGCTCGTGAGATGGGCCATAGTATTTCGGAGGTAGAAACGAAGTTCGGATTTTCACGGACGACCATTGCAAGGATGTACCGTGACTACAAGAATTCCGGCAAAACCTCCAATCTACGATACCAGTGTGGCCGTAAAAAGACATTGTGTGAACGTGACCATCGTCGGCTGTCAAGAATCGTTTCACGCGATAGGCGTGCAGCACTCTCGCAGGTATCATCGGAATTCAATGCTGGAGCCTCAACAAGCATCAGCGTCTGGACTGTGCAACGTACCCTGCACGATATGGGCTTTGGGAGCCGACGCCCAACTCGAGTCCCCTTGATGGGTGCACGACACAGAGCTATGCGCCTCGCGTGGGCACAGCAACACCGCCACTGGACACTTGATGACTGGAAACAAGTAGCCTGATCGGACGAGACGCGTTTCCAACTGTATCGTGCAGATGGAAGGATTCGTGTGTGGCACAAACCCCATGAAGCCATGGATCCCGCCTGTCAACAGGGAACTGTACCGGCTTGTGGGGGGGTCCGTAATGGTATGGGGTGTGTTTAGCTGGACTTCACTGGGACCCCTAGTACCTCTACAAACGTCTGTGACTGGCCAACGCTATGTGCGCATCCTTTCTGACGAGGAACATCCGTTCATGTCCTGCATTCATGCTGATGGGTTGGGCCTGTTCTAACAGGACAATGTACCTCCACACAAGTGTCGGGGCGCCACATTATGGTTAGAGGAGCATTCATTTGAGTTTAGGGTGTTGCCATTACCACTCAAGTCCCCAGATCTGAACGTGATAGAACACATTTGGGATGCCATGCAACGAGCTATCGAACACAGGAATCTGAGACCTCGGAATACACCCGAATTGTGGAACGCTCTGCAGGAAGTGTGGTGTCCATTGACTACAGCACATTTCCAGAAGCTAGTGGAGTCTAATACTTTGTAGGATTCCGTGGGGGTGCTACCAAGTATTAGACTGGTGTACCAGTTTTTCTTGCACTTCAGTGTATGTATAAGAAGTTTGGAACCAAGGCCTAGTACTAAGCAACAGTTAGAGGTAGCATTATGTACTGAACGTAAGCGCGTACCTATAGCCGTGTTCCAAAACCTTGTCGAAAGCATGTCTCGAAGGGTCAGTGCATGCATTAAAGCCAAAGGTGGGCTGACATTGTACTAATGTATGCTAATAAATGCTATGTTATGTTTCTCTTCTGGGAGTCCTGTGACTTTTGCCAATATAGTGTATATCATTCGAGACCTGGCACGTGACGCCTGTTAACTGCACGCACGCTTATTTGCATAAGTATTTTGGCTGATCGGTGTATATGTATAATGCATGGAGCTAGAAGCAAAAGGTGTTGCAATCGTGGAAGTTGTTTTAAGCTGTAAGCGGTCTTTTTCATGCAATTAGCGGGTGTCAATTTGTGTGATGTTATTATATATCACGTGTAAGGGTTTCGTTAATCTGTTATTGTGTTTACTAACTCACGTTAATCAGATTAAGTTACTATTGATGTTATAAGTTATTTGAGTGATTATCTAGAAGTTATTCATCAGTGAAGTGACTTTTGAGTATTGGCTGAATAAAAGACGAACAGTAAGCAATTACTTCTTTGAAGACCTTTGAATGATTTTTTTACCTTGTAAGCTATCCTGTGACGTATACTCTAATTTAACTTTCCTTTTTGATTTCTTTGTGTAAATTTGAGTTCATTCTCCTTAGCGTTTTTCAAACTTAACGTGATATCTTCTCTCTCGCAAGAATATGGTTGGCAACACCAGAACGTATCACGTGTGGATGTATCCGATGAGAACTGAACGTTATATAATGTTTGAGCAGAATCGGAAGTGTGGAGAGGGTGGATGTTATAATGTTAATTGTGGAAGAAGCGTTGATTAATTAAAGTTGTGTCTATTTAAAGGCTGCGTATTGTGCTGATATATATATATATTTTTATCATTAAGAGTTCTACTAGTAAACGTTATTTAGTTCTAAACACCATAAAGAGGATTAAATCTGTTTATTTTTGTGGCGTAGTAAGTACAAAGATTCGCCAAGCTTTCGCACTCCACTGGGAGGCTTTCTCAAGGCAATGGTAGACATAAAAATGCATTTTTGTCTACCATTGCCTTGAGTAGATTTAATACGCTATATGCGTTGTGACGTACCTGCCAGCAGGATGCACACGACATAAAGGCAGATAGGAGTCAGAATGAACGTCTGCGTAGCTCAGTTGGTAGAGCGACTTGTTCCGGAAAAAGCGGACTCGGGTTCGAGCCCCTGCGTGGACAAAAATGACGGAGAAATTTACTTCGTTATAATGGCGCCCGAACTATCCGGAGGACCCGACCGTTCAAAATCTCGCAATGGTGTGATGTTATTTCCACACCGCGAGATAGGAAAAATCAGAGAATCCCTTCTCCAGCGCTTCGAAAAATAAATGTGTGTGACGTTGCATTCCACACACCAGATTGACTGTGAGTTCTCAAGTACACGTTCTACAGTGGATGGCTGCCTGCAACGATTCATGGTCACGGCTGACCCATAGGCCATGCCCCGGCCCTCTTTCGGGGGATGGGGAGATGTGACGAACCTGCCAGCAGGACGCTTACGACATAAAGGCAGATAGAAGTCAGAATGGACGTCTGCGTAGCTCAGTTGGTAGAGCGACTTGTTCCGGAATAAGCGGACTCGGGTTCGAGCCCCGGCGTGGACAAAAATGACGGAGAAATTTACTTCGTTATAATGGCGCCCGAACTATCCGGATGACCCGACCGTTCAAAATCTCGCAATGGTGTGATGTTATTTCCACACCGCGAGATAGGAAAAATCAGAGAATCCCTTCTCCAGCGCTTCGAAAAATAAATGTGTGTGACGTTGCATTCCACACACCAGATTGACTGTGAGTTCTCAAGTGCACGTTCTACAGTGGATGGCTGCCTGCAACGATTCATGGTCACGGCTGACCCATGGGCCATGCCCCGGCCCTCTTTCGGGGGATGGGGGAGATGTGACGAACCTGCCAGCAGGACGCTTACGACATAAAGGCAGATAGGAGTCAGAATGGACGTCTGCGTAGCTCAGTTGGTAGAGCGACTTGTTCCGGAATAAGCGGACTCGGGTTCGAGCCCCGGCGTGGACAAAAATGACGGAGAAATTTACTTCGTTATAGCGTCTCTTGAGGGTTTACACCGTGGTGTATTTATAATTACGTTTAGTTCTGAAGTTTACTATTAATCTGATGCGTTTAACGTTCAACGTAAAGTGAACAGTTCTGTTGGAATATTAGCGTTTCTTGGATCTTTTGAAAGCATAAAGGGATCAATCTGTAAGAAACGTTTTCTTGGAAAACTCCTGTGAAGTTATTAAGAACTGATGTATTATATGTAGTGTTCAGTCAGACATAATTCCACGAACATTACAATCCAGGGTTTCACTTTAAGTGAAGTAGAACAGCTTAATGTAGCTTTTCTGAGGTTGAGTTGACTTTAAACACATATCTACACCCTTTTACACCAAGAAATATTACAACATATAAAAAATCATACATAAAGGGGGGGGGGGGTTACAAAATTTTGTGTAAAAATTGTTGACCAAAGTTATTCCTGTTTATTTTAAACATCTAATGGTAACACTATTCAAAACGCGAAATAGAACTTCGTGGGAAATAGCACTTTTAAAATAAAGATACAACTCTATTCATGTTTGACATTCTAAAAGTACGAACCCGGTGCTGTTTGTTGACATCAAACGCAGTAGTTCGATAGATCTCTTTTATTTCCCAAAAGTTTCCTGCCGATAATTAATATTTTATCAGATGCGTGTGGAAAACGTAAGAGTAAAAATTTATGTTCCCTTCCATTCTTTCGCATATGACAAATTGGTATGATCTACTGCACTGACTTTATTCTTTTTGCCTCCTAGTATCAAGGCTTATAATATTGAATGGGATCATTTACGTCGTGCTCCCCATGCTGTGTGAATGAAATATTATTTTTCGGCGTGCCTGGTTTGTTCCGTATATCATACGAATGCTGTTTCCGTCGTGTGACTGACGTTAATCCTAATTTTGTATGTTTGTTTCTGAGGAAGAAGGATTTGGCTTTTTCGTTGCGTGACTCGGGAAGTTAAATAGCTGTTCGGGAAGTTAGATAGCTGTACACCTGCTGTTCCCTTTTGATTTGTAGAATAAACAAGCATCGGTTGCCAGCTATGCCCTCATTTTTCTCCTTTGAGATGATTCCCCAAAATAAATAAACAAAATATCCAAAGAATAATCATCTGTTTTCTTCATAGTGGATTTCTTTCATCTCTTCGTGCGTACCCCGCCGGACAAAAAAATTATTCAGACTTATTTTTTTACATACTGATGTGCAATTATTTCAAAATATACTTTATTGGCAAAAACATAGGGAATACAGGCGTACCACATATGGCAAAATAAACAACAAAACAATGAGCGATACTGATGAAATATTACAGGTGAATGTGATACGGCAGTCAACTAAGGATGACAAAATGTTAAAATCGTTAATAAGGAACAGTATATGCTTGAGGAAGATGATGCACAAGCAAAAGTAATGATTAATTAATAAAGCATGTGATGACGTGCAGAGTGAAAGCAGAGCACAAAACAACAGGTAAATATATTTACAAGAACATGGCTGTACAACGCAGTGCACAAAAAGAAGGGAACATGTAAAACACAAAAAAGCATATACTACGATAAAGGTACAGAAGTTCCCACAATCCAGGAAACCACACGATATGTGGCAAAAACATGATAAGTATTACAGAACATAGTGGAAACTTGGGCAAACTCCCCAAGTGAAACACAAGGATACACAAAATACAAACAGCAAGCCGTGCAGTATTGCATCGGTCCAAAAAACAATGACATGGGACGAGCAAAAAATACATGACGTCAAAGAATGTGAAAATGCAAGACAGAAATAAGGTATAAATTAAAAGATACAACACAATGCAGCAAGAAAAAACAGAAAGAACAAAGTATCGCAGGGCAATACCTCTCGTATTGCTCCTAGAGAACAAATACACGGTGCGCAACTCAATGAAGGTACAGGCAGCAAAAGCAGACACATGAGTGAAGAATAAGTATTAAGGACAGGTGCAACGAAGAAACAAATACAACACGGTACATGCATACGAATTACACAAAAATTGCAGAAAACCCCTACAATACAAATCATAAACAGTTACATGACAAACACTTAGTAGACGCTGTGACGAAGCACCAGGAAGAGAGAACACAAAATCTCGACTGATGCATTCAGATCTTCGAAGCTGGAAAAAAACAAAAAATCAGAAAGAAAGATGAATGGAAGATCCAGTGATTTCGAACCAACCGGTCCCCTGCGCCCAGGTAGACCGGAAAGAGGCTTTGAGATTGACCCACAATGGTTTGATGAAAACTATGGCGCAAATACAGAGGCTCCCAAAATTGAGTATACATCACTCACTCTCTTCTTTAAATGTGTAAAAAATATTATTAAACCGTTATTGAAAATTAATATTTATAAGAATGATGCACATCTAATGATACATACATTTCTTAATGAGTATTTTATTTGATATTGAGTTGTCCAAAAAGTCATTGCGTTTCTTACACATAGATGGCGAAACTTGTCTTGAAATGTAACTAACGTTATTTGAAACCGCAAGTTCATTATGTAACGTGACAGCTGACAGTTCAAGCTTGTTTTAGGAACGGAAAGTGCACGATTTCGTTAAGAAGTGTATGTTTGGCGTCGATTTAAAAATGGATAAGCAGAAAGAACATTTTCGTCATATTTTGCTGTATTACTTCCGAAAAAGAAACAAGAAAGATGATATCGAATTTTCGGGTGTAATAAGCACGTCTTTTGAATCCGTTCTGACGCAAATGAAATTTATCAAAGTTATTCAAAGTCAATGGAACCGGTATGGAAAACAATAGTATCTGACGGAAGAAAGAAGCTTTTCAATCGGGTTTTTAATTCCTCAGATATTGCTGCAAACGGAATCGTGAGCTTACGCCCTCTGGTTGCAGATTTGTGCGTTAAGAAAAATATGAATTTATATGAGAAACATTTCGCACCGGAAACGCTCTCCAGTACATCGAAATAAGTTTTCAAATCAGACTCTTAGAAACAGAGATGTAAACAAAAATGAGATGTGACTTTACGTCCCGTGGTGGGAAAACCATGCATTATTTTAGGAAGAAAGTATTCTCAAAAGTTTTTCGATATGAGCGGTGTATCGGTCCCAGAGGAAACAAACTTTAGTCGAGTTTTCAGGAGCCCAGATTTTGCTACAAATACATCAGAAGTAGAAATTAACACTTATGCCATTAGTGGTCAAACTGTTCTTTACCAAACATTAGAAATCATGTGAAAAATATTTTCCATCAGGTTTCCTATGCGATACAGGTGGAAGTTTTTCAAATCGGAGTTTAGAAGCAGCAATAACGCAGAAAACGCAATTTGCCTTTGTGCCCCCTAGCGGAAAGTCTATGACTCACTTGAAAATTTTGAATTTATTGGAAAAACATTTCGCATCGGAAACACTCACTGTCCAACAAAGAAGGAATTTTTTCAAATCTGACTCCTAGAAGTACAGTTACTGACAAAGAATAAGATATACATCTACGAACCCTGGCGCAGAAACCATGCATTATTTCCAGAAGAACATGTTCCTGAAAGGTTTGTCGACATGAATAGTATCGGTCTACAAACGACTCTTTTTTTCAATCGAGAATTTAGAAGCTCATATTTTGCTGCAAATACATCAGAAGCGGAATTAAGATTTACCTCCTCTGGTGGCTAAACCATTTTTTTACAAAAATTAAAAATTATATGCAAACGATTTCCCATCAGGAGCTGTATCCGATACAGAAAGATTTTTTCAAATCGGAGATTTAGAAGCAGAGATATAGGGGGAAACGCATAGCGGAAAGTCTATGAATTACGTGAAAATTTTATAATATATGAAAAACATGTCACACTGAAAACACTATTCAACAAAGAAGGAATTTTTCAAATCGGACTCCTAGAAGTAGAGATGTTGACAAAAAAAAGATATACGTCTACGCCCTCTGGCGGAGAAACTATGGAATATTTTAAGAAGAAAATATTCCAAAAAGGTTTATCGATGTGAGTGGCATCCGTCCACGAAAGAATTTTTTCAATCGATATTTTAGAAGCTCAGATTTTATGGCAAATACATCAGAAGCAAACATTAACACATACGCCCCCTGGTGGCCAAAGTATTCTTTACCCAAAATTTGAAATTATATGCAAAAGATGTTCCATCAGCAGGAGTATCCGCTAAAGAAAAAAAAATTCAAATCGGAGTTTTGAAAGAAGAGCTATCGGGAAAAAATTAATTTACTTTTACGCCCCCTAGCGGAAAATATATGCGTAATTTGAAAAAGTAACGATATCTAAAATACTCTTCGACGTAAATGGAATCGAAAGATAAAAGAAGTTTTTCAATCGGATATTTAGAAGCAAATATGTGGAATAAAACGTATTTTTGAATTCGACATCATCTGCATTCACGCCCTCTAGCGGCGAAATTGTACATCGTGAAAAATGGACAAAATGAAGTATCATCAGTAGCATATTTCAAGCTTCCCAATGCAAAAAGAATTCGCCGCCCCGATGGCGCAGTGGTCTAAGCGATGGCTTCTGATCATTCGTCCGAAAGGGGTCCGGGTTCGAATCCCGGTGAGGCATGGATGTTGTGTTTGTCTTACGGCGCTGGCTCTCTCACTTCTCTGGAGCCAGTGACCCGAAATTAGGGACGGGCGACTGCTTATAGCCCATTGAGTTGCTCACGGTGGTCGTTAAACCTTCAATCAAACAAACAAACAAACAAACAAAAAGAATTCTTTAAATCGGACTAATAGTTGCAGAGATATCGTGTCTACGGACGGACGGACAAACCGATAACATAAGTACCATCTGTTTTTGCAAAAGATGTGCTAAAAATCGGGTATAGCTACCGAGGTATGTAAAATAATGGAATGAAAAACATGCAAATTTCGAAAAGATCTATCAAGCATTTACATTTCTCCTTGATTAGCTAGACTGTTCAGGCGGCACAAAAGCCAGCGCTTAGACCAGCACTGACTTCTGAGAATTCTTCCGAGATAGGTCTGGTGTCGAATCCCGGTGAGGCATGGATATTCTTACGACCCTGGCTCTCTCCCTTCCCTGGAACCAGAGACCCTCAAAAGCCCGTCGAGGTGCTCACGGTGGTCATTAAACCCTCAAACGAAGAAAAAATTGTACCTTTGTCATGTCATATTTGCGAACTTTTTTTACGTATCAGGTAACCCTACGAATATCACAAGTCCATGACAAAGCAAAATTGGCCAATTAATTCTGTGTTTGTAACAACGAACCCCCAAAATTACTGAAATCCCAATGGTTAAAAAAAAAAAAAAGAAAAAGATGATTGCTACTCGTACAACGGCATATTAAATATTTTTGTGCCGCCAGAGTGAGCGAGTGATCTAAGGCTCTGGCTTCTGACAGTTCTTCCGAAATGTGTCCGGAATTGGTTTGCGAAATTTCGGTCTGGAGATTTTGATGTGAAAGATGCAACACGCTCAGGAAGGCCAATCGAAGTTGATGACGACAAAACAAAGGCGTCGATCGAATCCATTCGGCGTTTAGCAACTCGAGAGATTACTGAGAATCTGAACATATCGAAATCGAGCGTTGAAAACCATTTAAAGCAAATGGGATACATTGGTAAGCTCGATATGTGGGTGTCACGCATTCCACCTTGTTGGGGCACACACGTTGCGAAACACTAATCTACAACAACGTCGAACGAAGAAGATCTCGGAGCATGCGTGATGAACCTGTTCAAAGCACTTCAAAAGCACATATGCACAAAAGGAAGGTTATGCTGTCAGTCTGGAGGGATTTCAAAGGTTATAACGAAGTAAATTTCTCCGTCATTTCTGGTCTACGCCGGGATTCGAACCCGAGTCCGCTTATTCCGGAACAAGTCGCTCTACCAACTGAGCTACGCAGACGTTCACTCTGACTCCTATCTACCTTTATGTCGTGTGCGTTCTGCTGGCAGGTACGTCACATCCCCCCTCCCCCAAAGAGTGCCGGGGGCAGGGCCCACGGGTCAGCTGTGACCATGAATCGTTGCAGGCAGCCATCCACTGTAGAACGTGCACTTGAGAACTCCCAGTCAATCTGGTGTGTGGAATGCAACGTCACACACATTTATTTTTCGGAGCGCTGGAGAAGGGATTCTCTGATTTTTCCTATCTCGCGGTGTGGAAAGAACATCACACCAATGCGAGATTTTGAACGGTCGGGTCATCCGGATAGTTCGGGCGCCATTATAACGAAGTAAATTTCTCCGTCATTTTTTGGTCTACGCCGGGATTCGAACCCGAGTCCGCTTATTCCGGAACAAGTCGCTCTACCAACTGAGCTACGCAGACGTTCACTCTGACTCCTATCTACCTTTATGTCGTGTGCGTCCTGCTGGAAGGTACGTCATAAGGTATGTGCAGTGGGGGCTCGTGGCAACTGAAACCGGCGGGGCCAGTAGCCGATGTCAAACATTGAAATAAAAAACTCATTATTAGGCCAACTATTCAGACCCCCACCCTACTTCCAAGATTACTTTACTCTGCCTCTATTTACCCCTTGACTCACAATAATGCCCAAATCAGACAGGAATGTGTCAACTATTGTATTGCTCACGAAAAAAATTCCTCAGAATAGAATGCATAATTATTAACAGAAAAATGTTAAAACTCCTTAAATAAAATTTGTACCTTAAAACATATGAGCATTAATTTATGTTAGTTGTGCATTGTGTTTCTTCAGATTTCTCAACTGAAGAATACTCACAGGATTCACAGGATAAAAAAATGTAGTGAAAAATTAATAACTCCAAATATATGCAGGGAGGGAATGTTTCATGAATTTCGTCCCATATAGAATGAGTACAATACTACCATTTGCATTATTTGAAAGGTTTAACCTTTTTTTTTAAAGAACTTGTGAAACCTAAAAATATATATGTACTCATGTGCAAATTATACTTACAGGCTTTCTCATTTATTTATTTATTTATTTTTAACATAGAAAATCCCCTCAGTTAAAACTGAAATTAATTCTGCAAAGCGCTTTGTAAACTTCATACTCTTGGAAACTCAAATTCTTGGGCTGATAAGCACCGAGGTTTCTTAAGTGAAGCTTTTCGACTCAAATTCTTGGGCTGATGAGCACTGTGTTTTTTTAAGTGAAGTTCAAACTAAAAATTCCTTAGGTGATAAGCACTGAGTTTTTTTAAGTGAAGCTTTTCTTCCAGATTTAAAGCAAAGAACGGAGATTTTAACAAAATATCCACTCCATTCATTGTACTCGACAAGCAAAAAAGTCACGACACGAAGGAACAACACATCACCGAGAGAGACATACAGAAAAAACAACTAACTGAACTTTGAGCTTGGTCGGGGTAAGCTTCTCTGTCAACCCACGGCGTTAAGGAAATGGATACTCTCCTGGCCAATCAAATTAGCGAGGGGCCAGAGAGATCTGGCCCCACAGCTTTTTTTGCACACGCGTTAAGGCAGTGTTGTACTAGGGGTGTTCAAATGAAAAGGTACGAAATGACACTGTGGGTATAAACGAAGACTTTATTCAAAGTATACACCATAGGCCGTGTCACAATGATCCCATTGATTAACGAGCCGAAGGATTCCTTGTTCCCAGAATTCCTGTGGCCGTGACGAGACACAGTCCTGCACAGCGTCCTTGAGTTCGTCGTCCGAGTGGAAGCGCTTCCCTTTCAGATGTTTTTTCAGGGGATCAAATACATGGAAATCGCAGGGCGACATGTCCGGGCTGCAGGGCGGATGGTCAAGCTGCTCCCACTGGAACTTGGCCAGTTCCGCGTGTATGACCCTGGAGACGTGTGGACGCGCGTTATCATGGAGCATAACCACACCCTCCGTGAGCAGCCCCGGTCTTTTGTTCTTGACGGACCTGCGTAGGCTTCGGAGTGTCTCACAGTACACATCGGAGTTAATGGTTCGTCTGTGCTGGAGGAATTCAACAAGTAGTCAATTGGACGGCGCTCTTTATAAGAGCCTCTGCTCTCTCCTGCGCATGCGGGCGCCCGCGCATGCTCCGATCCACGCCGGCGACTCCAATCGCATTCCTAGATGTGTCGCTACGTTCTCTCATAGCGGCATAGGCAAATATGTTAACGGTTACGTTCTTATGACGTTTCGTACCTTTTCATTTGAACACCCCTAGTATGTAGGTCTTCATACTGAATGAGACGGGGAGGAAGTAGTCTCCTCTTTGCTTGCGTAGTGATGTTACTGGGGCCTATTGGAGCTGGCCCCAATAACCTCACACTCTGAACGTGATCTCTTTCCTCAGGGAATAGTTTTTCGTTTTTGAAGGAAACTTTTCCCTTAGGTAATGGTTTTTGAAGGGAAAGGTTTATCACCATGTAGTTAAGAGAGAGAATAAGAATCAGGGCAAAAAAAAAAAAAAAAAATTCTAAAAATAGAAATTTTTAGGTGGGGCCCGGCCCCTCTGGCCCCTAATGACGAACCGCCCCTGGTATTGTGTTTTTTGAATTGCTTCTAAGGAACCAAACCATTAATTCGGACGTGTACTGTCCTCATCTGGATAAATTAAGTGATGCAGTCAAACAAATGCGTCCAGAATTGGTGAATCGCAAAGATGGCGTGTTTCGCCATGATAACGCAAGACCGCATACAAGTTTGGTCATCCGTCAAAAAATGTTGCAGCTTGGATGGGATATGTTACCACATCCATTATATTCGCCAGACCTGGCACCATCAGACTACCATTTGTTTCGTTTGTAGCAAAACAACTTGAATGATAAAAAATCTGCACTGCTGATGAGGCTATCAAATCGTTCTTGAAACTGTTTTTCACCGGAAAAAAAAAAAAAAAAAAACGTTTCTGAGCGCGGAAACATGAACTTGCCTGCGAGACGACAAAACGTCATCAAACAAAATGGACGACGTGTTGTTGACTAAAGTTTTTATTTCCCGTTCAAAATTCGCCTTTCATTTAAACTGAAAAAAAAACGTAATTACATTTTGGCCAACCCAATAAAATACACCTTAAGAAATGTATTAGGCTGGAAAACAAATATGAAGTCTCTATAATATTTTAATGACATGATTTTTATGTCGAAGTTACAAAATTCGAAGTCACAAAATGGTGTATACACCTTATATAATTTATTAACAAAAATAAAAAAAAGACACTAATATTCTGTTGCATTTCCTTTTCCATGTAGAACGGCTTCCAAACAACGTGGCATTGGGATAATAAGAGTTTGTGTTGTTTCGCAGGATATTTCCCCCCCATTCTTCTCGTGAAACAGTTTTTAACTGTTCTTTGCTACTAATATTGTGTTTTTGAACCGATATTTCCAACTGGGACCACATATTTTTAATGACGTTCAGATCACGAGGTTGCGGTGGGGTGTGCAATTGCATTTTACAATTATACAAAAACCACAGCTTAACTACACTCACGGAGAATGAAATTTGCGCACAAAGAAGGAAGCATCGGATTGAACTGAAATTTTATGGACGTAAAGGTACAGATGAATGTTACACAAGATGGCAAAAACAGAGCTGCAGGACAATTGCACAGAGATCTGTGGCACGTAGTCCGGTCATCTTCAATAGCGCTTCGCACAGCCTCGTACGGCGATGCATGCTGCAATACGGTCCGGCATGGAGGCGAACAGACCCCTGATCAAAGTAAAAATTCTTCTTTTCGTGCTTTAAAATGATACACATTTAAAGTAACAACTGTCTCACACGATTAAAAACATCTCCACTATGTACAATTGAGTCATTAGCAGTAAGTTTAATACAGTCAGGTCACAATGTACTAATAAAAGATAAGTTAAAAAGGCAAGATCTTTCGAGCTCCCACGGAGCTCATTCTCAAGCCCTGATGTTGTCCTGCGGCAGACTGACTCACACGTGTTGGACGGTGTGCTCCAAATCCCGGATAGTGCGGCACGGCGACAACTGGCGTTTCAACTGGTCCCACTCATGCTCGATAGGGAACATGTCCGGGGAGCGGGCAGGCTTGGAAGTGTCTGGACATTACGTAGGCAGTCCTGGGAAGCCGTGTGCGGGCTGGCATTATCCTGCTGGCCTAGCGCACCTGGAATCCCGGCCAGGAATAGGAGCACATGGGGCCGCAGGATCTCATCCACATACAGCTGGCCCGTCAATGATCCACGTACCACTATTAGAGCTGATCGGCTGTCATAGGCAATGGCTCGCTACACGATAATGTCTGCAGTGGGGGAGGTGTGGCGCTCGATAGCGAGGTTAGGATTGTGTCGTTGACCTGGTGACCTCCACACCCGGACACGATGATAATCTGTCCGCGAAACGAAGCGGCACTCATCGCTAAACACCACACGTCGCTAGTCTGTGGCGTTCGACGTCGCTGTGGCCTGGCACTACTGCACACAGAGCCGGCGAATATCCGGTGTTAATCGCAGCACACGTAAGGGGCGCTGGAAAACGGTTCGTGGGCACACAGCAGCCACTACATCTGCCTGTACAGCGGACCGGGTCCCTGCAGGATTCGTTCATGCCTGGCGCACGATCCGTCGATCTTCTCTACCGATGGTCATCCTGGTCCTTCCGGAGCCGCTCCGCCGTGTGGCAGTGACGTCACGTGTCCACTGCTCCCAACACAGTCAAACGGTATGATCAGAACAACCCTGCCGCCCCGGTGGTGCAGTGGTCTAAGCGATGGCCTCTGATCATTCGTCCGAAAGGGGTCCGGGTTCGAATCCCGGTGAGGCATGGATGTTGTGTTTGTCTTACGGCACTGTCTCTCTCCCTTCCCTGGAGCCAGTGACCCTACATTAGGGACGGGCGACTGCTTATAGCCCATTGAGTTGCTCACGGTGGTCGTTAAACCTCCAATCAAAACAAAAAAAAAAAAAAAAAAAAGATCAGAACAACCCACGTGGCGAGCTATACGGCGCGCCCACCACCCTGCGGTTTTCAGCCCGATTGTCAGTCCTCTCTCTAAGTCGGTAATTTGCGTAAATGGACGTCTCTGGCAACTACTCGGCATTCTTGTCACTGTGCACTCGTGCTTTTTGCTTTCATGGGGTATCGATTACACGCCGGTTCGTGCTTTCAGCTCCACCACAGGGTCATGCAAAATCGCACCAAACGTGGATCATTTGCATAAAAGCACACACTCTAGCTATCTGCAAAGTTTCGCAATTGTAGCATGTTTTGTTCTAGATGCGAAATTTCATTGTCCGTGAGTGTATTTTAGCGGTGTGGTTTGGATTGTTATCCTGCTCAAACGCAAAAATTGACCCTAAACCCAACTTTTGAGCACTTCGTTTTTAATTATTTTTTAATATGTCCAAGTATTTCGTTTTGTCCATGATTCCATCAATGAAAATTAAATTTCCCACGCTTTTTTCCGAGATACAACCCCATACAAGCACCGAACCACCTCCATACTTGATAGTGGGGATGGTGTTTTGTGGAATCAGTTCACTGTTAGGCTTTCCTCCAAACATAACATCGACCGTAACTCCCGAAAACATTTACTGTATACCAGAAGTCTTCAGGCTTCGAAATATGATTTCTAGCTAATGAAATATTCTTTTTCTCGATTTACTTTGCAAATGAAATGTTTTCTGTTAGCTATACGATCATTAAAACCTGCTTTTCTGAATACTCTTCAAATTGTTTCTGCAGAAACAGGTCTTTCTAACGTTGTAGAAGTGGATGCAGCAATTTTTGGAGCAATCATTTTAGGATTTCCTTTTACTTCTGGAATGATTCGTGTCTTGGTCGTGGAACTGAGGATTCCTTTTCGTCCTCTTACGGGTTTATTTGCAATATGTCCAAACTTTTATACTTCTGGATAATTTTTTGAACACCTCCGTGACTGCGTTGAACTGTCTTCGCAATTTCAAGCAGAGATTTACCTTCTTTAGATATTCGAATCACAAATTGCCGTGTTTTAACACTCGTTTCCGTTCTGGAGCTCCTTCTGTTAATTGAAAATTGTATTTTCACTGGGATATCATTGTTTAGTAACAAATCAGATCAGATCATATGTAGAGGATTTTAGGAAGGGAGTGTCTCGCAACAGGTCTTAAACAGCCTCTTAGAAATAAGAAGCTAGGAGATTTTGGCTAGAGTGCCCGATAGGAAAGGGACACTGAAGTGAGGTAGAAAGGGGGAGGAAGACGCGCTTATTTATTACCGGGGCCCAGTACCCGAGGCACGGCGGATATTTAGTGGTCCGACCGTTCATACCTGCTGGGATCGAACCTGAGGTTTCTCCGTGGCAGTCACGAACGTTGCCCACTAGGCAATCCGCGGCCCTTGTTTAGTAACAGGTCAGATCATATGTAGAGGAATTTAGGAAGGGAGTGTCTGACCCCAGGTCTTAAACAACCCATAGAAATAGGAAGCTAGGAGATTTGGGCTAGAGTGCCCGATAGGAAGTGACACGGAAGCGAGGTAGAAAGGGGGAGGAAGACGCCCTTATTTATTACAGGGGAGCCAGCAGCCGGGGTCCGACGGCTTAACGTGCCCGTCCGGTGCACGACGGATATTTAGTGTTTCTATCGAACCTGAGGTTTTCTCCGGGGGAGTAACGAACGTTGACCAATAGGCAACCCGCAGCCTTTGTTTAGTATCTTAAGTCAATAAAACTATAATACAGTTTAATTTTAAAATATATAGTGGTAGCCAAATCGGATTTTTTAAAAAGTGTGACTTTGAATTTTGTAACTTCGATATAAAAAAGTATGTCGAATTAACATATTAGAGATACTTCATATTTGTTTTCCAGCCTAATAAATTTCTTAATGGGTATTTTATCGTTCCTATAAATATTAATTTTCAATAACGATTTAATAATATTTTTTAGACCTTTGAAGAAGAGAGTGAGTGGTGTACACTAAATTTCGAGAGCCACTGTATGTTATTTTTTCGTTACACGCAGAAATTGCTCATGAATAAAGAGCAAGTTTCCAGGGAGCATCGTGCGAATCAGTAACTCTCGAAAAAGAATAAAAAATTTTCTTGTCTGTAATCTCTGAAATGTATAGCATATCTGTCCACAGATGCCCATTTTTGTGCCCTTTTGAAACTTTTTAAATTATTCAAAAACAAAGTTTCGGATCTCTCGCTTTTAGAAGCATTACGAACAAGTTAGTTTTAGCACTGCATTTTACCTTTAGAATATAACCGCGCGCCTTTAAAGTCAGGAGCGGAAACTTTTCGGGTTTGATGTCTTCCGCTGGATACAGACCTTTGGGTTTGATGTCTTCCGCAGGATACAGACTTTTCGGTTTGATGTCTTCTGCTGGATACAGACTTTTGGGTTTGATGTCTTCCGCTGGATACAGACTTTTGGGTTTGATGTCTTCCGCTGGATACAGACTTTTGGGTTTGATGTCTTCCGCTGCATACAGACTTTTGGGTTTAACGTCTTGTACTGGGTACAGACTTTGATCTATTATCCTCCTAATCAGGAATGCACAGATTTTGAAGTAATCTTCCTTTTATCTTTGGGAAGAAACACGCAGGTTTTGAATTCTGGCTGTTACCGTCAGGAACGTTAGAAACTCATAGGTTTTAACCCCTGCCTCCTTATCATTAGGAACATAGATTTGGAGCTCACATCTTTACCATTAGGAACCCATTGGTTTTTACCTCTACCCCTTAGCATTAGAAACATAGGTTTGGAACTCAGATCCTTATCGTTAGGAGCTCATATGTTTAACCTCTGCCTGCCCACTTACGGAAAACATAGGTTTGAAATTCAGGTCCTTAGCGTTAGGAACTAATAGGTTTAACCTCTGCTGCTCCCCTTACCATTAGAAACATAGGTTGGAATTCAGATCCTTACCATTTGGAACTCCTAAGTTTAATTTCTGCCGCATACCACTAGAAACAAAGATTTGGAACTCAGATGCTTATCGTTAGGAACCCATAGGTTGTAACCTCTGCTTGCTTCTTTAACATTAGGAACAAAGGTTTGGAACTCAGATCCTTACCATTACGAAGTAATTGGTTTTAACCTCTGCCTTACCTTAGAAGCATAGGTTGGAATTCAGATCCTTACCCACTCGTCCAAAGGACCCGGTTGGTCCAAAAGTACCATTTGTCTAACGGCACGATCATTACAATGGTGAGACTAGTCCAGTCTCGATTAGTCAAATCATACCATTAGTCCAATACTAATTAATTCGAAATGCAGCTCTTTCGAAACAAAGCTCATGCTGTCTTCCCTGCTTTAAGAAAGTCGCAGAAGTCAGTCCAAAGAATGTTAAATAATGTTACAGTTCATGCGGACCATGGAAAATGTAACATTATTTTATACAAATTTTGAAGATGACAATCCGATTTTTGGCGTAAATGTGACAAGAATGGTAAGTCAGATAATATCCGAAAACTTGAAAATTTTCATCGTCCTGGAGCGGGACTCGAACTCGCGTCTCCCAGAAAACGCCTGAGTATGCTAACCACTACACCACCCAGAACGACCAAGTTTCAAGTTTCCGATCAATTTGAATTTAACCATCACAGGATTCGCTAGTCGAAGCAACCGGCATTCATGTTTAGCGAATCTGGAGGTTAAGAATCTTATCCCGTGTTTGCCAGGAGAAGCAGATAAATCATGAAAGAAATACGGGATTACGCCATATAATACAAATTTTGAAGATGACAATCCGATTTTTGACTTACCATCCTTCTCACATTTACGCCAAAAATCGGATTGTCATCTTCAAAATTTGTATTATATGGCGTAATCCCGTATTTCTTTCATGATTATTTTATATTTTTATTTTTTCATAATAAAACAACCTAGTCATTTTGCAAGTTTCTCCTTAAAGCTGGACAGTACATCCAGAAAATTACTGACAAGAGTAAAGAAGTGGAATTAAAGATGAACTTACAGAACACAAAATCGGTGTTCTATACTTATACAAAAGCTGAGGATTCAGAGATTAATGGGGTACATCTAGAAGTAACGGATGTCTACATCGATGTTGGACAACAGATATCAAGCGTGGGCCACACCAAGGAGGTAATTAATCGGCGTATAAAACTTGGTTGGAGAGCATTTGGAAGAAACAGCACAACTTTCTTCAGCGATTTACCATTATGTCTTAAAAAGCGTTTACTGAATGAATTCTTCCAGTTCTTACGTACGGAGTAGAGATATTATCTTAAAAGATATTACAGAAGCTGAGAACAACTGAAAGAAACAGGAAGAGATGCATACTTGGTGTGACCAAGAAACATGGGAAGTGGAACTCATGGATAAGTAAAATAATAACATTTGATGACATCATTATCAAGGTAAAACTCTTGAAATAGCAATGGGCTAGGCATATTGCTAGAAGAACAGATCACCGATGGAGAACTGAAATACTAGATTGGATTTCAAGGGACAGGGTAAGACCTAGAAGAAGACCGTAAGGGATATGGGAGGATGAAATTCGAAAGCATGCTGGAGTGCCATGGAGAAGACAGGCTCAAGACGAAAAGTTGAGGAAGATATTTGGCAAGATCTTCTAGCAGTGGATTGATAACGATTGGTGATGATGATTGAGGCAATAGAATATTTTTTCCGTTTCGTCTTTTGCAGCTGTTCTTTTCAAGAAAGGAAACGAACTGGTGCTTTCTTCGCTGTCATATGAAAGTAATGATGTACGAACCATTAAATCGACTTCGATGTTTCTTTTTTCGCGTTAAATAATGGAAAAGACTAGTTTCCCTTTTGTTTGATGTTTGGGGTTTAACTACCATCGTGAGCAACTCAATGGGATATAAGCAGTCGCCCGTCCCCAAGGGCTACTTGTTTCAGGGAAGGGAGAGAGCCAGTGCGTATGACAAGCAGTGGTGGCTTCTCAGGTGAAGTAGGTGAAGTGCCTTTTACTCAAAATAAAGTTTTATTCAGTATTTTTTTATAATATATTCTCTTTCGCCTTTATTCAGTTCCAAAATACTCAAAATTTTCAATAGATATTAATTCACATGGCGCGCTCAATACGGAAAACAAATTCTTATACGCAAAACACTGCAAGTGAAGAGCCGAAATGAAAATGCTTGGAAATCTGTAGTTTTGCGCCGAGTTGCCATGGTAACCGTGACGTCACCCTCCCCAATCTGCTCGCTCAAGTGAAGTGTTTCAGCTTCACGCGCCTTACCTCTGCATCTTTCAGTTTTTGAGCGTAAAGTCGCGAGAGATCACGGTGGAGAGGGTGTTAATTTTTTTTTTTTTTTTTTTTTTTTTTGGCCCTGCTCAATTTTTAGTAATAAACATTCGGCGTGGAATAAAGACGGATTCTCAGATTTATTAAGCGTAACACGGTCACTTCATAAACATCGTGATTCTAGCGAACACCTGAAATGCGGATTAATGTTAAGGAATTTTGAAAAAATTCAAAACACCATTGCCGATGCCCTGAGGAAGAATGTTAGGCTTTTGAAAACGCATTTTAACGAAACCGTTCGTTGAAATAGACTTTTCCTGCAGACAGTGATTGATGCAGTATTAGTCTGTACCGTATTTGAGCAAACAAGAACTAGCATTCCATGGCCATGACGAAAGCATGGGCTCGATAAATCGTGGAAATTTCATTGAATTACTTTCACTGTTGATATGAAGAAATTCTTTAGAAATTGAAAATCAATACGAAAGGATAAAAAACTATTCAAAATGAATTAATTGACACCATATCTCCGATGCTCTTTAATGCCACATTGGAAAATGTCTTTCAATCACTGAACTGGGAAAACAAAGGGATAAAGATTAATGGAGATTATCTAACCCACCTTCGTTTTGCTGATGACATAGTCATTTTTGCAACTACCCCATCAGAGCTGGAGAGTGTGATCCAGGAACTTGCTGACAAGAGTAAAGAAGTGGGATTAAAAATGAACTTTCAGAAGACAAAAGTGATGTTCAATGCTTTTACAAGAAATGAAGATTTATCGATTGATGGAGAAAAGCTGGAGATAACAGATGCGTACGTTTATCTTGGACAGCAGATATCAAGTGAGGGTCACATTAGTGAACAAATTAATCGGCGTATAAAACTTGCCTGGAGAGCTTTTGGAAGAAACAGCATAATTTTCAAGAGCAATATGCCATTATGTCTTAAAAGAAAAGTGTTTGATCAATGCATCCTTCCATTGCTTACGTATGGTGCAGAGACGTGGACCTTAACTAAAAGAGACATACAAAGGCTGCAGACCACTCAAAGAGGCATGGAGAGGTGCATGCTTGGTGTAACCAGGAGAGATAAGAAGAGGAACTCGTGGATCTGAAAAATGACAAGAGTGGAAGACATCATGATCAGAGTTAAATTCCTGAAATGGCAATGGGCTGGACATACTGCCAGAAGAACAGACCATCGATGGACAGCCGAGATTTTAGATTGGATTCCAAGGGACAGGAAAAGACTCAGAAGACCACATGGAAGATGGGTGGATGAAATTCGAAAGTATGCGGGAGTGACATGGAGGAGACTGGCACAAGACAGATCGTTGTGGAGGAAACTTGGGGAGACCTTCGTCCAGCAGTGGATTGATAATGGTTGACAATGATGATGATGATGATGATGATTTCTGAATATACAGTATAAACGATCACGTCAAAAATTAAATAAATTTTGATTGTTGATTCGGAAGGTGTATTGGTTGAGGGATTTTTGGGTTTCCATGATGTGAATGAAGATAGAACGTCAGGAGTTTTATACAAAATTTTAGAACAGTCTGATTACCAACACAAATAAATAGGACAATGTTACGATGGGGCAAGCATAATGTCTCTAATGGGCTACAGAAAAAAAAAGTCAAGGATAAAGTTTCTCCAGCTGTTTTTGTTCAATGCTTAGTTCATCGTTTGAATCTTGTATTACACCAAAGTTTTTCTAAAATTTCTAAGTGTCGAATACTTTTTGCAAGCCTCAGTGAAATTGCTTCGTTTGTTCACCATTCTGCGAAGCGCTCTTATACACATATCAACAACCGCAAGATGATTGATTGGAGGTTTAACGACCACCGTGAGCAACTCAATGGGCATTTTTGCGGAAAAAAAAAAAAAAAAAAAAAAACTCGTGAAATTTTGAGCCATAAAGGAACGATGAGTTATAGAAGTCGCCCGTCCCTAATTTAGGGTCAATGGTTCCAGGGAAGGGAAAGAGCCAGTGCCGTAAGACGAACACATCATCCATGCCGCACCGGGATTCGAACCCGGACCCCGTTCGGACGAATGATCACAGGCCATCGCTTAGACCACTGCGCCCCCGGGGCGGCAAAACCGCAAGATGCAGACCAAACATAGCAGAAACTCGATGGTCCTCCACTTTGAAATTAGTAAGTGTAGTTATTGAAGATTGGAATAAATTGAAGGAAGTGTTCGAATTTCTGATGAATAGCGAATAATCAGACAAAAAATCAATTCATCTTGCCAAGGGATTTTTGAATGATATTAACACTTTCGAATTTACATTTTTGGCTCCACCGATCTATTATTCGAACTTTTGAAGAAAAAATAACTAAACATAAACTACTGTGTAACTCAAATTAAAAAAAAAAAACTCGTGAAATTTTGAGCCATAAAAGGAACAATGAGTTATTTGAAACACAGTTTGGAAAAGCTAGCAAAATCACAGAAATAAGCTCGGGAATATGCTGCTCTTACACAGGAAACACTTTTTCAAAATTATAAGCAATTGTATTAAAAAATTTTGGACCACATTCTTATGGAAATGGATATGAGATTTCAAGACTGTAAGAAACTTCAATTTGTCTGACTTGCTGACACAACCAAAGTCGAATAATTTAATACATGCTTTCCCTCTCGCGCTCTTGAAAATCTACAATTTTAGGGAAACATATTTACTAAACACGGCGCTTTAAAAATGAACTGAGTCTTGTATATGCCGATGAAAAATTAAGGAATATATTGACTCAAGAACTCCTTCGAGTGTTTCACGGAGACAAAGTCATTTTTACAGAAGATTATAAATTGGTTTTCCTCAGTTTAACAATTCCATCTACAAGTGTGCCAGTGGAAAGAAATTTTCTTAAAGGAATACAAACTTGCTCAAGAAACACTAGATCCCAAGATAGACTTGCTTCTCTGGCAAATATTTCTATTCAGGAAGACATTTTATTGATGCTCACGAAGAAACAACCATCTAACCATCTTATGACGACAAATCTGCAGCTTTAAATGGAAGAAAAATTGATTTAATATAAAAAAAGTAAGTCCTCATTAAGGGATTTTCATTGTAGACAGTAGATTAATTTTCATACTGCTCTTGTACCTCTTCACCTATTTTTCCAACCACGAGCCGCCATTGCCTCACCGGGAATCCAACACGGGTCCATCTTGGATGAATGGTCAGCGCTTAGACCACTGCACCACCCATTTCCATTTGTCGGTGTATGCAATATTTGTGGAACTAATGAAAACATTTCCTTAGTAACTTTTGTACGGAACGGAGAAAAGGGGGTCTAGTTCTTCTATATTACATACATACATACATACAAATCACTAAGCTGTTCTCTGAGATTCAGAGGTTAGCTCCAAAAAGAAATACAAACGACCAGATATTTTTACTTACTGTTGTATGAAACACTTACCTTCTTCCCTATTCATATCTTGAACTTCTATGCTCTAGAAATAAGGGGTTTTAAAATTTCCATATGGACAAAAAAATCAAATTCTTTATTAAATTTCTAATATGGGTTTTTTTTCTAAGAAATATTGATTTTAAATCTCAGATTTCCGGAGAAACTCTTCTTCTTCACCAAGAATCTTTTTGTTGTCACTGTTTTTCCGTCACTATCGCGGTTACGGTTGACGTTGATGGTTACGGTTATTTTTCATGAAATCTTGAAAATCTGTTGTATGTTCGGTTAGAATAATTCTGAGTAAAATGTGTGAAAAGAATAGGCTTTTTCAATGGTCCTGTATAAAAAAGAATGAAGAAAAAAGTGTTATACAGCAATAGATGAGGTAACCGATTGTTAGCGAGAACAGGAAAAGTTCCTAATACCAGAGAAAACACCTTTTTCTTATAATAAAAGCTTTAAATTATTTGAAGCTGAAAAAAATTTGCTATTTTTATATATTTTTGCATCTGATGGAAGTATGTTAGAAACAACTTTTTAATACTTTACAAATTTTATAAAAATTTTCAAGCACTGAAGAATTGGACGGTTTAGCTACTAAATCAATTACAAAGTGTCTTACTTCAAACCTTGAATATTTGCGAAATTATTTTATATGCAGCAACCCGCTGTAAAACCGGCAATAAAACATAAACTCAGGGTTTTTAATCATTTCTGGAAACATTACAAAGGGGAAAATAACTGATGTTACATTTCTAAAAATGGAAAAGAAAAATGGTCGTTGGTTAGATGATACCAGTGGACTAATTGGCATTGAACGATTAGTAATGGACCAGCAGTACTATTGGCCGATTCGGCATTGACAAATTGCATTAGACTACTAGTACCATTTGATGAATGGGAAACGGACCAATTGTACCAGTGAATGAACAGTTCACTGGGCCAATAAGCATTGCACTAGTTGTACTTTTGGACGAACAGTTTAGTGGGTATTGGACTAGTTGTACTTTTGGACGAACAGTTCACTGTATCAATGACCATTGTATCAGTAGTGCCACTGCATGAACAGTCCGCTGGACCACATTGTACCAGTAGTACCATTAGATGAACAGTACACTGGACCACACTGGACCAGTAGCAGCATTGGACGAACAGTACACTGGACCACATTGGACCAGTAGTACCATTAGATGAACAGTACACTGGGCCAGTAGCAGCATTGGACGAACAGTGCACTAGATCACATTGGACCAGTAGTATCATTGGATGAAGAGTACATTAGACCACACTGGATCAGTAGTGCCATTGGACGAACAGTACACTCGGCCACATTGGACAAGTAGTATCATTGGACGAACAGAAAAATCAAATACTTTATTAAATTTCTAATATGGGTTGACGCAATACCCATTGGTACACTGGACCAATGGGTATTGCGTCAGTTGTACCATTAGACGGACAGTCTACTGGACCAATGAGCATTACGTCAGTAGTACCATGGGACGAACAATTCACGGCATCAACGGGCATTGCATCAGTAGCACCATTGGACGAAAAGTCCATTGGACCAATGGTCATTGAACCAGTATTGCCGTTGGACGAATTGGCATTGAACCAATGGTATCACTGGAAGAGTCGGCATTGCAACAGTCATACTATTGGTCCAATTGTTGTTGCACCAACTGTCTGCTTTGGGCGAATCGTCGCTTGAATAATCGGCATTCGACCAATCGTTATTGGACGATTCATCGGGAACTGGGTCTTCTGGTCCTTATAATAATGGCCACGCAGTGTATTTGCATTCGGCAAGGTACACGAGTAACACTGCAGAACGAAAAACGAAGGAGCCACGGAATTTTTTAGATGTTCTAAAACTGCTGATTCTACATCTTAATAAAATAACAAAAAATAAATACCTTCAGGATTTCGTCGAAAGAGCTGATCCCCCTACGCCAGAGAATGTACTGGTATCCATCATGTTTAAAGATTTAGCTGAAGCAATGTTATTTCACGTAAAATTAATCCACGCGTTAAGTACGTTCGACTGAACCAGTGATTTTTTTCTTTTCATGCTGCTTTTTACAAAGATTGTTGTTTTAGGCAGTGTTTATTTTTCTACGTTTTCATATATTGCTGTCGGACACGGGGATTTTCCTTTCACCACGGTTCCCATTCTTTAGGTTTAACTCTTAAGACCTGTAAATATCCTAGATAGGTATTAAAGTGTCGGCGTGCGACAAATATACAGCGTTGTGAAGCGTCCAGCGAGAAAAGGAAAAAAAATAGAAAAAAAAAAAAAAAAAAAAAAAAGATAGGGAGAGGTAGGGACAGTATGGAGATTGTGTTTATTGCACTTTTATCTTCTCCTCGGAAAACTCAGTCATTTTGTTTGATCTTTTCCTCCTTTGTTTAATCTGTGTTATTGTTTTTGTTGGCAGGACGACTGTGGGAGTTAAAAATAATCAACGTTTCGCCTAACGCTGTTGATGGTTTCATTTTTTATGCCTCCTAGATTTGTTTTTGTCGCTTTCAAGCTGAAGAAAGATGATCTATTTCTATGTTTATTTAACTAAACCATAGATTTAACAATCAAACAAAGTTTATTTCGCAGAGCCAGAGAAATAATAATTAAACAAAGTGGGATGCGTTTTTCCGTGGCGTCTTATTTTCCTTGTGATGTTTTCGAAATATATATGCACAAAAAATTTTCTGCTTTGTTGAATGATATTTAAGAGTATTTGCTTCTCAGAGTAATTTATTTTTATTAACAGTGCCTCATTTAAAAATGTTTTTTTTTATTTCTCAGAAGTCCGCCTGGATTAAATGCAAATATTTTTCTCTTTCAGTGATGCTCTTGATCAAACTTTGTGTTACACAGGTCGCGTTAAGCTTTCTTTTCTTCTATCGCTTTGCTTTTATTGAGAATCTAGAATTGTACTCGGTGCTTCCCGAGTGTAACGTTTAAGATATGATTTCTATGTACTAATTTTCGCAGCCTGTAAATGACTGCCTGCATCCCGCAGATAGGTCGTTTCGTGCTTGACCAAGACGTATTTACACACCAGCTTTCACGGTTCGTGGATAAGTGGGCCAATTTGTTTTTGTCTAAAAGAGCAGTAATTTAATAAAGGAACTGCGTAGCTTTGTTTGATATTGTAGCTGCATGTTATACTCATGAACTCTAAAGGATTAATTTGCATGCCGCCCCGATGGCACAGAGGCCTAACCGCTGACTTCTCACTATTCGTCCGAGATGGGTCCGGGTTATTACCCCAGTGACGCATGGATGTTGTGTTTTGTCTTATGGTACTAGCTTCCCGCGTTCCCTGGAAGTAGCGACTTTAATTTAGCGACGTCTTATAGCCCATAAAAAAAAAAAACAGAATTAGCGCTTGAAAATATTTAGGATTTTACAAATAAACGCTTTTATACACATTGCGACGTACCAATGTGGTGATTGTCGGTGTAATTCGCCCGGGAGAATAACCAGCTCCGGAGCGGAGAGACGTGGAAGCCACCACCGTCATAACGGTTTGACGCTATGGGCACTCGAATGTAAAAATGAATCTCCGCGACGCAAGGTTAGGAGAAATGGGTGATATTCTGCGCATACATCGTTTGTAATTAATGGGAATCCTTCTTGTACGCTTCGAAAAATGGGTGATACTTCTTCCGCACATCGTTTGGAATTAATAAAAATTTCTTCTTCAATGTATTTGATGCTTCTTCCATACATCGACTGGACCACAATAGCAGCTCTGTCATAAATATCTTGTTTATGGAGTTTCCCTGTACAAAGTTTTCGTTGATACTTGGGTCTGGAGATGCAGATTTAACTCCGCTCTGATTTTTGGCGCCGTGGTCTTCTTATTACGGGTAACAATCCTCTTTAATGCCCTCCTGTCTCTATCAGTGAGGGTCGTTTTCCGGCTGCTCTTGTCTTTCGGAGACAAGGTTTTGCCACAAACACGATATTCTGTCATGACGCTATAGACACAAAAGCTCTCGATATCCCCCGTACCCTGGTTACTGTTGTCACGGAAGCACCAACTAGCCGAGCACCAACAATTATCCCTCTTCTGAAGTCCGTCAGGACGCTTATTTCGTCGTCATCCTGAAAGAAATTTTCCTGCAAGACACTTTACTTGCACTTAAACAGGACCTTGAGGTTCTAAAAAAACCTATTACAACTTTTGCGTATTGCGACGTACGCAGCTTCATCAAAAGTCACGTCTCTGAGCGTGGTGGTCACATTATTGTGTCCAACCCTTTTATATCTTTTTTTTTGATTGGAGGTTTAACGACCACCGTGAGCAGCTCAATGCCCAGCAGTCGCCCGTCCTTAATTTAGGGTCACTGGTTCCAGGGAAGGGAGAGAGCCAGTGCCATAAGACAAACACAACATCCATGCCTGACCGGGATTCGAACCCGGACCCCTTACGGACAAATGATCATAGGCCAGCGCCTTAGACCACTGCGCCACCGGGGCGACTTTTCATATATCTATGTGTCTTTTCATACTACTACTATGTTTACTAATTCAAGTTAATTCGACTAAGTGTCTATTGGGCTATCGGAGCTATGATTTAGTGAAGTGCGGCTGAATAAAAGGCGAAATGTAAGTAAATCTTTCTTGAACTTTATTTGTGACTTTGTTTCACTTAAGGTGAGTGAATAAGAAGAGCAAACTTGTAGTGTTCCGTAAGCCACATATACACGTTTTAAATAGCAAAAAATGCTTACAAGCCACAGATCTATTTGGGAAGGTGTCCTGAAGAGGGAGAGCCCTTCATTCATCGTTGACGATGAATAATTTGCAACGGCCGGACCTGATTCAGGCACGACAGTCAAGTGAATGACATTCACGTAACATTCCCATTCTTCAGTTTCGCCATTATTTTCTAGTTGACTGCTGTTAATTATCGACAATACTTTCTAGTTGACTGCTGTTAATTATCGACAATACTTTCTAGTTGACTGCTGTTAATTATCGACAATACTTTCTAGTTGACTGCTGTTAATTATCGACAATACTTTCTAGTTGACTGCTGTTAATTATCGACAATACTTTCTAGTTGACTGCTGTTAATTATCGACAATACTTTTTAGTTGTCTTTCTCTATGTAATGACAATATTTTTTAGTTGTCTTTCTCTATTAATGACAATACTTTTTAGTTGTCTTTCCCTATGTAAAGATAATAAGTTGTCTTTCGCTATGTAATGACAATACTTTTTAGCTGTCTTTCTCTATGTAATGACGATACTTTTTAGTTGTCTTTCGCTATGTAATGACAATACTTTTTAGCTGTCTTTCTCTACGTAATGACGATACTTTTTAGTTGTCTTTCTCTATGTAGTGACAATAATTTTTAGTTACGTTTCTCTAAGTAATGACAATACTTTTTAGTTGTCTACCTCTATGTAATGACAATACTTTTTAGTTGTCTTTCTTCTATGTAATGACAATACTTTTTAGCTGTCTTTCTCTATGTAATGACAATACTTTTTAGTTGCCTTTCTCTACGTAATGAGAATACTTTTTAGTTGTATTTCTCTATGTAAGAAGAATACGTTTTAATTGTCATTTTCCATGAAATTATATTTCCTATTGGGAAATCGTTTGCAAACCCATAGGGGAGGAATAACTTTAACTAGTCGTCACTGCCGTGAGAGTTGCAGTGATTGTGGATTGAAATCATATACAGCTCATTTTGACAGATTGCCCAAAAGAGATGTAGGCGGTACAAATTTTATTTCTTGCTCTTTCAGCGAGTGTCGCAGTAGAGGCAAACTCAGTATCATTCACATCCCTTTTTAGCAGACTGCCCAAAAGAGCTTCAGCTCTTCACCGTTTACGAAAAATGATTCACCAGAAGTGGGTTCATGGCGAACGATTCAGGGCACATCATTCAAATGGATGACATTCAAGTTTCATTCCCATTCATAAGTTCTACCATTATAAATTAGCTGACTGCTGATTAACATAACGGTTTGTACCTATGAATTCTTGACACTGCTTTTCTTACTGGGAATGCGTTTCTGAACTCATGCGAACAGAATAAAATTAAACATGGTACGACTTTACCGTGTGTCGCAGCAATGGCGAATCGAATGATCGTTCACGTCATTTCGAGCAATCTATTCACCATTCAGATTAACCCTTTAATCCTAAATCGAATGATGCCCAAAATATTCTGCGCTCCCTAAACAGATATGTTATTGTAACCCAGCTTAACGAAAGCTACGGCAGAACATTTTCTTTGCCCTCTCAACTCAGCATACCGACCATAGACCAATCACAGGTAATTTTTAGTCCTTTATCCTTTACTTCATGATCCAAGGCATATGGTGCAGAGCTAGTCTCCCTGACAGGGACAACCTGTAACTGGTTATGTCCAAGTTGCTCAAACATCTCTATCGTTCTGAGGTTTGTCACCATAGTTATACTAGGGTCATTTCAAAACTCAAAAGTTTTGCACACTAGAGGTTATCTCCTAAAACACAAATTTATTTTACAACATACCTTCACAGGCCTTCGAAGTAATCTCCTTGTTTCTTTATGAACGCGGCCTAACGTTTGGGCAAGTCTTGTATTTCCAGTCAGGACACCTTCATTGTTGAGGCGTCGGATCACTCGGGTCACTTCATTAGAAACATCCTGTATCGTACTGAATCGTTTCCCGCGGAGTGGCTTCTTCAGTTTTGGGAACAAGTCATAGTCTGGTGGGCTCATCTCAGGACTGTATGACTGAATCGTTTCCCGCGGAGTGGCTTCTTCAGTTTTGGGAACAAGTCATAATCTGGCGGGCTCATCGCAGGACTGTATGACTGAATCGTTTCCCGCGGAGTAGCTTCTTCAGTTTTGGGAACAAGTCATAATCTGGTGGGCTCATCTCAGGACTGTATAACTGAATCGTTTCCCGCGGAGTGGCTTCTTCAGTTTTGGGAACAAGTCATAGTCTGGTGGGCTCATCTCAGGACTGTATAACTGAATCGTTTCCCGCGGAGTGGCTTCTTCAGTTTTGGGAACAAGTCATAGTCTGGCGGGCTCATCTCAGGACTGTATGATTGAATCGTTTCCCGCGGAGTGGCTTCTTCAGTTTTGGGAACAAGTCATAGTCTGGCGGGTTCACCTCAGGAATGTATGACTGATTCGTTTCCCGCGGAATGGCTTCTTCAGTTTTGGGAACAAATCATAGTCTGGCGGGCTCATCTCAGGACTGTATGACTGAATAGTTTCCCGCGGAGTGGCTTCTTCAGTTTTGGGAACAAGTCATAGTCTGGCGGGCTCATCTCAGGACTGTATGACTGAATCGTTTCCCGCGGAGTGGCTTCTTCAGTTTTGGGAACAAGTCATAATCTGGCGGGCTCATCGCAGGACTGTATGACTGAATCGTTTCCCGCGGAGTAGCTTCTTCAGTTTTGGGAACAAGTCATAATCTGGTGGGCTCATCTCAGGACTGTATAACTGAATCGTTTCCCGCGGAGTGGCTTCTTCAGTTTTGGGAACAAGTCATAGTCTGGTGGGCTCATCTCAGGACTGTATAACTGAATCGTTTCCCGCGGAGTGGCTTCTTCAGTTTTGGGAACAAGTCATAGTCTGGCGGGCTCATCTCAGGACTGTATGATTGAATCGTTTCCCGCGGAGTGGCTTCTTCAGTTTTGGGAACAAGTCATAGTCTGGCGGGCTCATCTCAGGACTGTATGACTGAATCGTTTCCCGCTGAGTGGCTTCTTCAGTTTTGGGAACAAGTCAGAGTCTGGCGGGCTCATCTCAGGACTGTATGACTGAATCGTTTCCCGCCGAGTGGCGTCTTCAGTTTTGGGAACAAATCATAGTCTGGTGGGCTCATCTCAGGACTGTATGACTGAATCGTTTCCCGCGGAGTAGCTTCTTCAGTTTTGGGAACAAGTCATAGTCTGGCGGGCTGATCTCAGGACTGTATGACTGAATCGTTTCCCGCGGAGTGGCTTCTTCAGTTTTGGGAACAAGTCATAGTCTGGTGGGCTCATGTCAGGACTGTATGGCACGTGGGGAATCAATTCCCATTCATACTTTTCCAAAATGTCCCTTACTGTACGGGTAACATGCGACCTAGCGTTGTCGTGCAGAATGATGATTCAAGCTTCGAGCATATCGGGCCTTCTTTGGCGAATCTTTGGGCGGAAAACATTTTGCAGAAATCTTCTGTAGTATTCCGCTGTTATAGTGGTTCCCCTCGGGCACTCTGTCTGTTGCTATTACTCCAGCCTTGTCATAGGCCACAATCATCATCAGCTTAACTTTCAATTGTTGGCGGCGAATTTTTTTTTCTGGCGAGGTGATTCTGGATGTTTTCACTGAGAAGACTGAGATTTCAGTTCTGGTTCAAAATCTCGTATCCAGGTTTCGTCTATAACAACAGTTCTGTCCAAAACCTGCTCGCCTTCTGTCTCGTGTCGCTGAAGCAATTCTTCTGCGGTCCCTTTGCAAACTGCTTGCTGCTCTTCATTCAGATCATGCGGAACCCATTTGGATGCCACTTTTTTTCTGAAATTTTCCAGTTAGGATTCTGAAAACCAAAGTTGTCGACATGTTTGCTTCATATGCAATCTCTTCTCATGTTTTCAGTCGATCTTCTTCCAAAATGCTGATGACGATAACCACAGAAGAGTCGTCCGTTGCATCTGAAGGCCGACCGCTTCTTGGGTCGTCTTCGATGCTTTCCCGACCTTCGTAGAAACTGCCCGAAACACCGTGACACTGTGTTTACGATTCACTACACTAACCCCACAAACTTTACACAAAGCTTTATGAAATTCGGCAGGGGATTTTCCTCGCAAATTTTCAATTTTAATGTAGGATCGCAGGTCACTAAGCGAGATCTGACCTGGCTGATTTTCTTCCTCCATTTCTAGGTAGAATGTTAAGGAACAAGAACAAAGCCGCCCCGGTGGCGCAGTGGTCTAAGGCGCTGGCCTCTGATCATTCGTCCGTAAGGGGTCTGGGTTCGAATCCCGGTGAGGCATGGATGTTGTGTTTGTCTTACGGCACTGGCTCTTTCCCTTCCCTGGAACCAGTGACTCTAAATTAGGGACGGGCGACTGCTTATAGCCCATTGAGTTGCTCACGGTGGTCGTTAAACCTACAATCAAAAAAAAAAAAAATTAGTCAGCAAACGTAGACACAACTTTGTATACTAAGTTTGACTCACAACTGACGCAACGATTGGGGCGATTGCATCATCCTACGGGCAGCGCCTGCGCAGTGTGCAAAACTTTTGAAATGACCTACGTCACTCTTTTTGCAGATAATCAATCAGAAGGGATTAGTGTATGTCATCACCCTAAATAAGCAATTTGAATAACAAAGCTAAAGCGGAAAGCAACTCTTTCTGATGCGCAGGTTTAGCTGTTCCAACCGGTTTTTTTTTATTGGAGGTTTAACGACCACCGTGAGCAACTCAAATGGGCTATAAGCAGTCGCCCGTCCCTAATTTAGGGTCACTGGTTCCAGGGAAGGGAGAGAGCCAGTGCCGTAAGACAAACACAACATCCATGCCTCACCGGGATTTGAACCCGGACCCCTTACGGACGAATGATCAGAGGCCAACGCCTTAGACCACTGCGCCACCGGGGTGGCTCCAACCGGTTTGGCCTACATCTTAGACATCAAATGCATTCGCTCGAGCTAATTTCAGCACATTTTGCTACTTCCGAGTTAATTCGTTCCAGCCGGTTAATGGGTTATAGAGACATTCTCTGAGAACTAATTGTTCACGAATGGTTCATCATTGTTACTGAAGGAACGAAGGAATAATAATTTAGTTCCAAGTTTGAAGTCTGGTTATTTACTAAATTACTTTTTGCTCGGTAAATAGTAAAACCATGTAAAATTGAAAATTCTCGGGATCAAAATGCTTTCTGGAAGCAATAAAAATAAATTAGCAGATCATTCATTTCCTAAAAGTATTATAACGTAAAGGGATTGTCCAAAACAATGGAAACACCTCTCTAAAAACAGTGACTTTGGTATGTGCTGCTTTTTGAGTAAAATGAACATGTAGCTACAATTTTTGTTTTTGTAAAAAAGTGTTGCTCATAGTCTCAAGGGTCTGCGCGATTGCGTTGTAAATCGGTGTTCGCGTAATTTCCTTCCAGGTGAAGGCACAATGAGTGACCTATCGGAGTTCCAAAGAGGGCAGATTGTAGGAGCCCGTCTGGTTGGTACGTCGGTAACCACAGTGGTACAGGTATTGGGGGTATCGAGAGATACCGTGTCGTAGGTCATGACAGCATACGATGTTCACGACACAACATCATCTGCGAGATACAACTGTGGAAGGAAAACCAAACTCACTGCAAGAGACAGGAGAACATTAAAGAGGATTGTGACCGCAAGGGGGAAGACCACGGCGACGAAAGTGACTGATGAGCTTAATGCAGATCTCCAAAACCCAGTGTCGACCCATACCGTGCGAAGGGAATTGCATAAACACAATGTTTACCGCATAGCTGCGATTGCAAAACCCCTGGTGTCACAGGTGAATATCAAACGGAGATTACAGTGGTGCCAGGAACATAAAACGTGGACTGCGAATCACTGGAAACATGTCTTGTTTTCCGATGAATTAAGTTTCTCACTACTTTCCACCACAGGACGGGTTTACGTGTGGAGAACTCCCGCAGAAGCCTACAACCCAAACTGGCTCCTTCCTACAGTGAAGCATGGGGACGGTTCCGTAATGGTTGGGGCCATGATCTCGTGATTTGCAGCAGATCCCATTATCACCTTACACGGACGGATCACTAGCGGTGACTATGTCACTCTTTTGGCTGACCATTTGCATTCAATGGCGCAGACATTGTTTCCGTCACGGGATTGCACCTTTCAAGATGATGATTCACAGAAGTCGAACTGTTCAATCATGGTTTGAGGAACATGAGGATGAAGTTGCACACCTTCCCTGGCCTACACAATCACCGGACTTAAACATCGTTGAACCCCTGTGGTCTACGTTGGGAAACAGAGTGCGATCCCATTATCCTCCTCCGGCGTCTCTTAAGGAATTGGAGCAGTTTCTGCAGGAAGAATGGTACAACATACCACTTACCACCATCCAGAACTTGTATGCGTCCATTCCAAGGGGGATTCAAGCAGTTTTAAATGCTAAGGGTGATCCCACGCCATATAACGTGCGTAACACCTATTGTTTCAAGGTGTTTCCATTATTTTGGACAACCCCTGTAGTTGTTGGAAAGGGATATGCCAACAAAATTACGAATTAGTATCGGAACAAGAACCCTACTGGATGATTGAGCATTGGATCAGTCGTATCATTGAACGAATGTGCATTGGGCCAGTCGTCCCTGAACGAATCATCCAGGAAGGTTTTTTCTTTATTGCTGAGTACGCCCTTCTCGAATTAGGCAGTTTCCTCCTGTTAGTTATATGAATATCGGGTTAAGCTAGAAGCGCTGCCGCCTTATTGAAGCGCCCGTGCCTCTGTCTTATCTACTATACTAAGCAGTAATTTATTTTAATTTTTATCTTGCATAAACTTTATTCAGTCCAAAAATATGTAGAAAAGCAAAATCATTTCACGCTGAAAGAGAAAAATAACAGCGGTGTAGCAGTGGTCTAAGCGATGGCCTCTGATCATTTTTTTATTCCGGGATTGGTCGGGATTCGAATTCCGGTGAGGCATGGATGTTACGTTTGTCTTACGGCGCTGGCTCTCTCCCTTCCCTGGAACCAGTGACCCTAAATTACGGACGGGCGACTGCTTATAGCCCATTGTGTTGCTCACGGTGGTCGTTAAGCCTCCAATAAAAAAATAATAACATTTTAAAAGGCCTAAATCTTGGAAAAGGAAGTGACACACAGGAATCAGGCATCGCTGAATTGACTGTAATTACTTTCTCACGTAATATCAATCACATAAGAAAATTTGAAATTTTCATCGCCTTGGAGCTGGAATCAAACCCGCATCTCCGGATTACCGTTCGAGCATGCTAACCGTTACACCACTCAGGACGACAAAGTCCGAAGTGTCTGCGTGTTAAGAGCATTGGAATATTCTCCGACCGCATTTTTAATCGAAGCAAATTGTGCTGCCATCTAGCGTTGTGAAACAAACCTACAGTCGCTCAGGTATGGATGTATTGTCTTTCTTCCACTATGTATAAATAGGAAAGGAAGACACTGCTACGGCATAATTGACATATCTGCTTCAACACTATCTATAATATCAACGGTGTCGTGCGCGAAGCGACCGTGCGCCAAGCGACCCTCTGGAAATCGTGCGTGAAGCGACCCTGTTATATTTTACCGTGGACGAAGCGACCCTGCTAATCGAATCATACAAAGGCTGCAGACAACTCAAAGAAGCATGGAGAGGTGCATACTTGGTGTAACCAGGAGAGATAAGAAGAGGAACTCGTGGATCCGAAAAATGACAAGAGTGGAAGACATCATGATCAGAATTAAATCCCTGAAATGGCAATGGGCTGGACATACTGCCAGAAGGACAGATCATCGATGGACCGCCGAAATTTTAGATTGGATTCCCAGGGACAGGAAAAGACCCAGAAGAAGACCACATGGGAGATGGGTGGATGAAATTCGAAAGTATGCAGGGGTGACATGGAGGAGACTGGCACAAGACAGACCGTTGTGGAGGAAACTTGGGGAGACCTTCGTCCAGCAGTGGATTGATACTGGTTGACAATGATGATGATGATGATGATGATATATATATAGTGCAAAACAAAGCAAAATTTTGATCAAGAGAAACAATAATTAATAAAAAGATCAGCAATCACCAAATACATCATCCGAACCAGGCTAGCTTCAAACGATGAAAAATACCGAATATAAGAATGCAGGGAATATACACACAAATCGTAGTCAAATTACTTACATCTAATTAATTACTTACATAAATTTTTTTATACTAAACACAAGTTTTTAATATCATTTTATATATATATTTATATATACAAATCGTAGTCAAGTTATTTACATCTAATTAAGTACTTACATCTTCTGAATTTTGTAGCTTTTGTCCTCAGTCCAACTTGGTAAGATAGCATAATTCTTTCAGGTATTTTTAAGCTCTTTAAATTTCCAAATTTGACATGTGATGCACAAACAACAATTAAAAGAATTAGGAGAACTTGGTCCAAAAAGGAAGAAAATGTGTATACAAGTAGAAGAACGCATTCGTAATATCATGGCGGAATTTGAAAATTCTAAAGACCTTAAAAAATACCTGAAAGCATTAAACTATTAAAATTCAGAAGATGTAAGTACTTAAAAAATGTCTGAAAGCAACAAAATTCAGAAGATGTAAGTACTTAATTAATTAGGTGTAAATAATTTGACTACGATTTGTATATATATATGTAAAATGATATTAAAAACGTGTATTTAGTATAAAAAACTTGATGTAAGTAATTAATTAATTAGATGTAAATAATTTGACTACGATTTGAGTATACATATATATCATCATCATCATCATCGTCAACCAGTATCAATCCACTGCTGGACGAAGGTCTTCCCAAGTTTCCTCCACAACGGTCTGTCTTGTGCCAGTCTCCTCCATGTCACTCCTGCATACTTTCGAATTTCATCCACCCATCTCCCATGTGGTCTTCTTCTGGGTCTTTTCCTGTCCCTGGGAATCCAATCTAAAATTTCGGCTGTCCATCGATGATCTGTCCTTCTAGCAGTATGTCCAGCCCATTGCCATTTCAGGGATTTAACTCTGATCATGATGTCTTCCACTCTTGTCATTTTTCGGATCCACGAGTTCCTCTTCTTATCTCTCCTGGTTACACCAAGCATGCACCTCTCCATGCTTCTTTGAGTTGTATGCAGCCTTTGTACGTCTCTTTTAGTTAAGGTCCACGTCTTTGCACCATACGTAAGCACTGGAAGGATGCATTGATCAAACACTTTTCTTTTAAGACATAATGGCATATTGCTCTTGAAAATTATGCTGTTTCTTCCAAAAGCTCTCCAGGCAAGTTTTGTACACCGATTAATTTCTTCATCAATGTGACCCTTACTTGATATCTGCTGTCCAAGATAAACGTACGTGCCTGTTATCTCCAGCTTTTCTCCATCAATCGATAAATCTTCATTTCTTGTAAAAGCATTGAACATCACTTTTGTCTTCCGAAAGTTCATTTTTAATCCCACTTCTTTACTTTTGTCAGCAAGTTCCTGGATCATACTCTGCATCTGTGATGGGGTAGTTGCAAAAATGACTACGTCATCAGCAAAACGAAGGTGGGTTAGAGAATCTCCATTAATCTTTATCCCCTTGTTTTCCCAGCTCAGCGACTGAAAGACACCCTCCAATGTGGCATTAAAGAGCTTCGGAGATATGGTGTCACCTTGTCTCACTCCCTTTCCAATTTGTATGTTTGTTGTATTTTTCAAACAGCCGAATCTTTGCACTTGCATTTTCATAGATGTTATTAATAATATTAATGTATGTATCTTCAATACCGCAGGATTTCAGAGCCATTGTAACTGCTGATGGTTTCACCGAACCAAAGGCTTTTTCATAATCGATAAAAGCCATGCACAATGGAAGTTCATATTCCCTCGCTCTTTCAATTAGTTCTCTCAGTACGTGGATATGATCTATTGTGCTGTAGCCACTCCTGAATCCAACTTGTTCTCTCGGTTGAGCCATGTCTAGTGTTACCTTCAAGCGGTGTGAAAGAACTTTAGTGAAGATTTTATAAACTCAACAGTCCTAATATATAATTTGCTAGAGTCCTCCTTCTCCTTGCCACTTTTTAAGTCGTCATAGCAACAACTGAGAAACAAATGTTTGTAATGTCACGCTTTGCTTTTCGTATTTTCGTGTAGGTGACGTCATCACATACACGCGCAGTCTACGCGTATATGACTTTGTTTTGTTGTCATAGCAACAAAGAACACAGCTGCTGCTGTGATGTCATCTAATCCAAATTAGTCTCACATGACGTCAGAGATGCGTTACGTCATACGGTCAGTTCTTTCGAGATTCGAAAACTTTACGTCAGGAATTTTGGTTCTATTTCATATATGGTATATAAATAATAAAATTTCAGCAGTCCATCGAGGGTCAGTCCTTCTGGAAATATGTCCAGCCCATTTGCATTTCAGGGATTTTATTCTGGTCATGATGCCTTCCACTCTTGTCATTTTTCGGATCCACGAGTTCCTTTTCTTATCTCTTCTGGTTACACCAAGCATGCATCTCTCCGTGGCTCTTTGAGTTGTCTGCAGTCTTTGTATGTCTCTCTTAGTTATGGTTCAGGTCTCTGCACCATACGTAAGCACTGGAAGTATACATTGATTAAACACTTTTCTTTTAAGACATAATGGTATATTGCTCTTCAAACTTATATTGTTTCTTCCAAACGCTCTCCAGGCATGTTTTGTACGCCGATTAATTTCTTCATCAATGTGACCCTCACTTGATATCTGCTGTTCAAGATAAATGTAGGTATTGGTTATCTCCAGCTTTTTCCCATCAATCGATAAATCTTCATTTCTTGTACAAGCATTTTTTAGACTGGATTCCAAGGAACAGGAAAATACCCAGAAGAAGACCACACGGGAGATGGGCGGATGGAATTCGAAAGTATGCGGGGGTAATATGGAAGAGATTGGCAAAAGACAGACCGTTGTGGAAGAAACTTAGGGAGACCTTCGTCCAGCAATGGATTGATAATGGTTGACAATGATGATGATATAAATAATAAAAAAATGCATTATTATTATTATTATTATTATTATTATTATTTATGTACCATTGATATGCTTTATTACGCTGTTTAAGAGAAAAAGACCAAAATTTATATTCCGGTGTTCAAACTGTGTTATCCGTAACCGTATTCGAAGTTAGTTTTTTTTCGGGTGTGTGCGACTCGAAGTCATTTGATTTATATTGTGGTTCACTTGTCTCAACACATCGACTTTGTTTTGCGTGAGTTTTAACAACAGCACTGCAAATATGCCTCCTAAACGGAAAACATCTGCTGAAGAAGTAGCTTTCCAGAAAGAAGCAGCAAAAAGACCAGAGGTGGAGCACGAAAGGACTCGTCGGGAAAGTATGTCTGCTGTACAAAGAGAATGCAATCGGAATCGTCATCGCGGAACAAATATAACTCCTCAGCAAATTGAACGAAGTCGGGAACGACACCGAATTGCAAACATGACGTCAGAACAAATCGCACAAGGTCGCGAACGACATCACGTTGCAGACATGTCACAATCACAAATATTACGCCAGAGACGTGGTGTTACAATCCGCTGACAAAATCCACGAACTACACTGGCGGAAAGTGAAAAAAGAACACCAAGAAGAAATTGGCGGATGATCATGAAATTTACATATGTTAATGGGGTCAAGTTTACGTAGGTGTGATGTTAATTTTGGGACCAACCGGTGAGCGCTTACGCCCCAGCACGGCATAATATGCAAATTATCGTCGGGGGTATTTAAGGAGTACGGCGAAGTGAATGTAATCAGTCGTCGGCGTACGGACACGTGCGAAGACCCTGAAGAAGCTGCAATGCCTGGACATGGAAGACGCGTACGATTTCAGCAGTTATCGGACTTTGAGCGAGGTCGTCTAGTCGGACTCCGCGAGGCCGGGTGGTCGTATCGTCGTATTGCGGAGCGAATTGGACGGGAAGTATCGGTGGTGGCACCATGGTGGCGTAGATGGTCCGAGGAACATTCCCACACGAGAAGACGTGGAACCGGGAGTCACAGACGGACTGATGAGCAGACCGATCGACGCATAAGAAGAGCGGCGTTGTCAAGCAGAACATTAACTGCGACGCAAATCCGAGCTGCCGTTGCACCTGAGGTGACTGTGCGAACAATTCGCAACCGTCTACTGGATGCAGGACTACGTGCACGTGTGCCTCTGGCATGTGTACCTCTGACTCCAGCCCACCGTCAGGAACGGCTGCAGTGGTGTCGCCAACGTCTGCACTGGAGAAAGCAATGGCGATCTGCCGTGTTCAGCGATGAAAGAAGATTCTGCTTGAGAGCCTCCGATGGCCGTATGCGTGTTCGCAGACCCACAGGGGAGCGTCTCCATCCTTCTTGCATCCTCCAGCGACACACAGGGCCTACACCTGGTCTCCTGGCGTGGGGAGCGATCAGCTATCGCTCCCGTACACAACTAGTGTTTGTACCGGGTACGTTAAACAGCACCTCCTACATCAACAACATCATTCAGCCCGTTGTTGTGCCATTTGTAAGGTCGGTCCATCTTGGTGTTTTCCAGCAAGATAACGGACGCCCACACACGACACGTGCAACGCAACATGAACTTCAGGGTGTGAGACAACTTCCATGGCCTGCACGTTCACCGGATTTTTCCCTCATTGAGCACGTGTGGGATTTTATGGGACAACGACTTATCGGGTCTCCACGGCCAGCCACGACCATCCCCGATTTACGCGTCCAGGTTGAAACTCCATGCCAGAATTGCACAGTGTGACCCAGTTCATGGCGGTTCAACCTCATACTAACTATGTTACATGGAAATGTGATTTTTCAGTTTACCAGCAAATACAGCTGTATTTTGCCATAACGTTTTGATCACGTTATCCTCTGTATTCCGTTATTATGCTGTATAAATTTCGTTGGTATCAGACGTCTCCTTCTTGGTGTCTTTTTTCACTTTCCGCCAGTGTAGAAACCAAGTTGTTCTTGACGCAGTTAACGTTGTAGAACCAAAAAGGTAGACGCTCATAACTGTGGTTCGATGGACAGTATTTGCGAATTTTGTCATGCAAAACATTTTGCAGAAGAACAGCCATCTGACAAAAAGGCAAAGTAAATGCTGTCATAAAGGCAAAGTAAATGCTGTCATAAAGGCAAAGTAAATGCTGTCATAAAGGCAAAGTAAAATTAGATGCTATAAGATCAGCACCTGCTATTCAGTAGTTAACGAAAGAACAGCATCAATATTCGAAAAATTTCATGGACTACATAAGATCAATAAATAGCGCTTTGGCGTTTGCGTCCGTGGGAGCTAACATTGCTCCGCCCCTTTGGATACGGTCCTTGTTTCCGAATTAACAGACAAATTTACCATCGAGCAGGAGCTTTGCCCCCAGCAAATGGGGACCAGAGAAAGTTTGCTCAACTGTATATATTGGACCCGGAAGAGGCTGGTGTTCAAAGAATGAGGAGTAGAGAAAACGCCCAGTGCAATCTAAGTCTGATGCAAGAGTTAAACACTTTCATGTCTCAAAATAATCCTTTCGCTGACGCATGCAAAATGCTTTATGAAGTTGAACAAGAAAGCATTAATAATGCCGCTCTGCATAGCGTTGAGCCGGCAAAAATAGTTCTCGAAAAAAAAACAGGGGGAATTGATACAGGGTTCACAGTCACTGTATACGAAAAATGTTGTGTTCCAGGAAGTGTTGACAAAATAGGGACTAAAGGCTTTACAAAACACATAACAGACAACCCGTCGTATCAAATTCCATAACCGACTGCTTGGAAAAATTTCAGAAAGCTGTGAGCCAACGTCGCCATCTATTGACGTGGAACTCAAAAACTCTAAATAAATGTCAATAATTTCTGTACCATAAATTTTATTTTCCCCTTCATTATTGACGGACTCTCATCTAGTTTAAAATAAATGCTTAATTTTAGTTGCGTTAACATGGTCATTTCTTAATTTACTGGCTTGCAGTCCGTCCTAGGACGGACTGCTTTTAAGCTTTAATAAATATTGATATATAGGGGATGTTGCCCGACTTAGGAGGGGGTGAATTTTTGATTGAAGCAGATTGAAAACATATCAAGTAGACGCCGGATTTCTGTAAGAAAATATAGTAAAAATTCATTCATATAAGAGCTGAAAATGTTTTTAGATTCGATCTTGCTAATTTTGACATCTCAAAAGTTCAGTTTTTATTGTAGGGCGTTTTAAGTAGATCTGGGTATTTATAAACTGGTGTTCAAAATTAAGAGAATTTGCGCATTTTGTCGATTTTCAAAAAAGTGCGGAACCAAAGGTACAAATTATGCCTCCGAATAAGAACGCAAATTTGCAGTGTCGAATACGTAAGCGTAAACGCGCATGTGGGCGGAGTTGTGACAGCGGAGGGCATGAAAAGCACACGTGACTTTTTCCGCGATTAGTTCGCTCGTACTCCTCGGCGACATTCGTTGTGTTTCTTGCAGTAGGTGGTTCTATTTCATAAGCAATCAGGTAAAATGAGTTGCCACGAACGTATTGATGACGGAATGATGTGGGGAATCGTCGGTAGATTGGAGGCAGGACAATCGCAAGTGCAGGTTGCTACAGAGCTCAATGTAACGCCCAGTGTCGTCTGCAATTTGTGGAAACAGTTTAAGGACACCGGATCCATATCGAGAAGGACTGGGCAAGGTCGTCCAAGAGCCACGACGACCAATGAAGATCGTTATTTGGCACTTTCAGCGAGGCGCCACAGGACTGCTACAGCTGCACAGCTATCTCGTGAGCTGCATGCCGCCAATGGAACCCGAGTTTCAAGGGTTACTGTTTCGGGAAGGCTTCATGAGAGAGGGCTTTTTGCCAGAAGACCAGCTGTTTGTGTCCCGCTCACTTCAGCACACAAGAGAGCGCGTTTAGCATGGTGCAGACAACATCAGCCTTGGCCCAGACTTCAGTGGGGTAACGTTCTCTTCACAGACGAGTCGCAATTCAGCCTGGACACTGATTTTCGACGTACCTTCATCTGGAGAGAACCTGGGACCCGATACCTTTCCTACAACATCGGAGAAAGCGACCGCTATGGCAGTGGAGGTGTCATGGTCTGGGCAGGCATCATGTTGGATGGCCGCACACCTCTCCATGTGTTTGACAGAGGCTCCATGACTGCTGAGAGGTATAGGGAGGAGATCTTACAGCCCTATATTCAAGTTTACAGGGGCGAAACTGGCCCTCGGTTCCTTTTTATGAACGACAACGCTCTTCCACAGAGGACTCATCTGGTCGACGATTATCTTGAAAGTGAGGATATTCGCTGGATGGAATGGGCAGCCAGATCGCCAGACCTTAACCCTATCGAACATGTCTTGGACGCTCTTGGGAGGACAATTGCAGCTCGCTACCCCTCTCCGAGAACCATCCCGGAGCTGCAAACTGCGTTGCTGCAGGAGTGGGACTGACTGCCACAGGGACTCATCAACTGCCTCGTTTACAGTATGACGTCGCGCTGTGAGATCTGCCTGACTGATATTATACCCCATATTAGAGTCATTTTATGTTCGATCTTGCAACGTGGATTTTGGACATTCCTGCGCTGATGAGCCTTACTGACGATCATGAGTGCGTACCATGACTGTTTTATGGTATAATTTTTTCTCATATATAACTGTGCATCCATACCAAATTTCACTAAAATATGTCCATTAGTTTTTCAGAAATTCTACAAAATTGGCAAATTTTCTTCATTTTGAACATCAGTGTATTTATAATAATGCTGATTCCGTTTAATGAAATTACTCTGCAATGCGAAGAAAATGAAATAAAGCACGACATAACACCTTCGTAACAGAACAAACGTCGCAGACAGTTGTTCGAGCACGTGCGTGTTGCCACAGATGAAGTCGTTTGTCTTATTAACTTTATTTTATTTTCCGGTATTTCTTCTTGATTTTACGTATCGTGCGATAGCGATGAACTTAATTCCGATTTCGGCCACTGGATATTTGGGAAGGGAGTGTCTGACCCCAGGTCTTAAACAACCTTTAGAAATAGGAAGCTTGGAGATTTGGGATAGAGTGCCCGATAGGAAAGTGACACAGAATGATGGGCCGCGGATGGCCTAGTGGTCAACGTTCGTGACTTCCACGTGGAAACCTCAGGCTCGATCCCAGGCAGGTACGAATGCTGGAACCACTAAATATCCGCCGTGCGTCGGATGGGAACGTTAAGCCGTCGGGCCCCGGGTACTGGCCTCCCGGTAAGAAGTAGAAGTTGAGATCAAGATCCCCCATTCTACCTCGCTTCCGTGTCACTTTCCTATCGGGCTCTCTATCCTAAATCTCCAAGCTTCCTATTTCTAAGGGTTTGTTTAAGACCTGGGGTCAGACACTCCCTTTCTAAAATCCTCTACATATGATCTGATCTTATCACTGAAAGACTTCAGAGCGTAAGGGACAGACGTAGCCTATTATATACGTGTTATTGTCGTGTAAATAAATTATTACACTGCGTAGGAAATTGGGTAATAAATTAGTTTTCTACGCGACGTAAAATACGTATAAATTACGCGTAATTTACGTAAAATATGTGTCAAGTAATTTACGCTTGCAACGCTGAGTATTGCACAAAAAAGGGCATTAGATGTGGGTGCATTATTTGGACATGATATTTTTTCAGAATGGAATACCTCCTCTTGACAAAACATGCGTCTAATTTTGTAATTTCGCTGTAACGGGAAAAAAATGTGTATTCGTTATGACCAGATTTAACTTAAAATGATCCGTTTATCACTACCACTTCTCTTACTTACATTTACTTAAAATTCGATTTCACGTGCAATCATTGCCCTAAAAGCATGCTTTTTCAGGTCGTAAAGATTTCTTCCCTTCTCAGAAAATCGCTAAGTAGCTGGAAATAAGAAAGATTTTATGAGATATGTGCTTTATTTAGTATTTATTTGCACTAGTCTTTTGCTTGCAGTGAATTTATTTCCGTGACTTAGCGTATCGGCGAGTAGAGATGTACTGACAAGAAACGAAATTAAGTGCTCTTAGTTCTTCCACCTTTCTGCGTTCATTTGGGACCAAGTTAGTTACGTTTTCTTCATAGTAGTGCCCTTTTTAGTTCCCCGAAGTGCATTTATTTATTCAGCCGCTAACCTTATATTTCCGCAGAGATGGCTCATTGTCTTTCTTGAGGGCTCTCGCAAATGGTGCACTTTTGTCCCGTCTTATTCCAAATGCACACGCTTAGCGGACTAATTTGCAACAATCGTAAGAAAGCATCAAGTGCTCCAATGAGATTTCTTATTCCGGAATTTAGTTGGTATTTTGTTTATGTGGGCACTTTCTTTTCGTCCGAGAACTGGCTAAACGCGAAAATGCACCATTTAAAGATATACTTCGAAAAACTAGAAGTATCTATCTGTTATTTAAATTTTTATTGGGGTAAAAATGTATTTACGTACAACATCAGGCTTTCGCATATTTACCGGATGGCTTTGCCAAGGTTCTAAACTATAACGTGCATGCAATGTGGTATAACCCAAACGAAATTCATTGACGTGTTTACAGAACTTGAAAACATTCAACGAGCGCCATCGCGTTCAGGTATCTCCCGTGAGTCATGGATCACGATTTAAACATGAATTTATATGAGAAACATTTCGCACCGGAAATGCTCTCCAACACAGAAAGAAGTTTTCAAATCGGACTCATAGAAACAGAGATTTCAACAAAAATAAGATGTGACTTTACGTCCCCAGGTGGGAAAACCATGCATTCTTTTAAGAAGAAAGTATTCTCAAAAGGTTTTGCGATATGAGCGGTATCGGTCCAAGAGGAAAGAAATTTTAGTCAAGTTTTCAGGAGCCCAGATTTTGCTTCGAATACATCAGAAGCAGAAATTAACGCTTGTACCCCTGGTGGCCGAACCATACTTTACCAAACATTAAAAATTATGTGAAAAATATTTTCCATCAGGTCTTGTATGCGATACAGGAAGAATTTTTCAAATCGGAGTTTTAGAAGCAGAAAGAACGCAGAAAACGCAATTTACCTTTGTGTCCCCTAGCGGAAAGTCTATGATTCCCTTGAAAATTTTGAATTTATAGGAAAAACATTTCGCATCGGAAACACTATCCAACAATGTAGGAATTTTTCAAATCGGACTCCTAGAAGTAGAGATATTGACAAAAATAAGATATACATCTACGAACCCTGGCGTAGAACCCATGTATTATTTCCAGAAGAAAATGTTCCTAAAAGGTTTGTCGACATGAGTAACATCGGTCTACAAACGACTCTTTTCTTTCAATCGAGAATTTAGAAGCTCATATTTTGCTGCAAATACACCAGAAGCGTAATAAAGATCCCCCCCCCCTGATCGCCAAACCGATTTTTTACAAAAATTAAAATTTATATGCAAACGATTTCCCATCAGGAGCTGTATCCGATATAGAATGAATTGTTCAAATAGGAGATTTAGAAGCAGAGATATAGGGGGAAAAGCAATTTAGCTTTACGCCCCTTAGAGGAAAGTCTACGAATTACTTGAAAATTTTGAAATTATTTGAAAAACATGTGGCATTGGAAACACTATCCAACAAAGAAGGAAGTTTTGAAATCGGACTCCTAGAAGTAGAGATATTGACAAAAATAAAATATACGTCTACGCACCCTGGCGTAGAAACCATGCATTATTTTAAGAAGAAAATCTCTCTAAAAGGTTTGTCGACATGAGTAGTATTGGTCTACAAACGACGTTTTTTTCAATCAAGAATGTAGAAGCTCATATTTTGCTGCAAATACATCAGAAGCGGAAATTACGATTTACGCCCCTGGTGGCCAAACCATTTTTTTGCAAAAATCAGAAATTATGTGCAAACGATTTCCCATCGGGAGCTGTATCCGGTGCGGAAAGAATTGTTCAAATCGGAGACTTAGAAGCAGAGATATAGGGGGGAACGCAATTTACCTCTACGCCCCCTAGCGGAAAGTATATGAATTATTTCAAAATTTTGAAATTATATGAAAAACATGTCACACTGAAAACACTATCCAACAAAGAAGGAATTTTTCAAATCGGACACCTAGAGTTAGAAATATTGACAAAAATAAGATATACATCTACGCCCCCTGGCGGAGAAACTGTGGAATATTTTAAGAAGAAAATATTCCGAACAGGTTTATCGATGAGAGTGGTATCAGTCCACGAAAGAACTTTTTCATTCGATGTTTTAGAAGCTCAGATTTTATGGCAAATACATCAGAAGCAAAAATTAACGATTACGCCCCCTGGTGGCCAAAGAATTCTTTACCAAAAATTTAGAATTATATGCAAAATATATGCAAAATATTTTCGATCAGGAGGGGTATCCGCTGAAGAATTTTTTTTTTCAAATCGGAGTTCTAGAAGAAGAGTTATCGGGGGAAATGTAATTTACTTTTACGCCCCCTAGCGCGAAATCTATGCGTAATATGAAAAAGTAACTATATCTAAAATACTCTTCGACATAAATGGAATCGGAAGATAAAATATTTTTTTCAATCGGTTGTTTAGAAGCAAATATGTGGAATAAAACGTATTTTTGAATTCGTCATCATCTGCATTTACGCCCTCGAGCGGCAAAATTGTACATCGTAAAAAAATCGGAAAAAAGGATCATCATTCGCATATTTCAAGCTTCCCAATGCATAAAGAATTTTTTAAAATCGGACTAATAGTTGCAGAGATGTCGTGGGTACAGACGGACGGACGGACAAACCGGTAACATAACCGGTTTGTCCGTCCGTTGCTAATGACTGGAGGCCACACGAAAAATGAATAAATCTGGGGGCCGCATGACGAAATGGAATAGAACTGGCGGGCCACATGGAAAATGAAATACAATTGACAGACCACACGACAAAATGGAATAGGACTGGAAGGCCGCATGGCAAAATGAAATGGGAGTGCTGGTCCACATGGCAAAATGGAATAGGACTAGCATGTCACACGAGAGAATGAATGAGACTAGCGGTCCACAAAGCAAAATGAAATAAGGCTGGCGGGCCACATAAAAAATGAACAGAACTGGTGGGACACATGATAGAATGTAAAACGACTGGAGGTCACATGACAAAATGAATAGGACTGGCTGATCCAAACAAAAACAGGGCAAAAATACATGTGTTTATTATGGATAACGATTTTCGATAAGAGAGCAATGTAGTTAAAAGAATGTTTATTTTACAAAAGTCCGAAGTAGTTACCTGATGTGCCTACACCTTCAGACCTCTTTAAAATTTTAAAATATATATAATTTTTCCTAACAAAGCTCTTTGAATATTTGGGAATTTATATTCTATGGACCCGAGGTTCATAGTCTGTCTTTAAAAGTACATAGTCTGTCTTTAAAAGTGCATAGTCTGTCTTTAAAAGTTGAACATGTTTATGTAATAATTACTCTTAAATCTGGTACATACAGATGAAATAATACAAAAATATACGATTTATAAATCAAAGTGTAATCGAAATTAATATGAAGTGGATTTTTTTTTTTTAAATATCTTTTTCCCATTTTAGAAAATCTTATGTGGAAAATGTCTCTTTTGGCTGTGAAAAAAGCTCCGGAGGCTACTAATGTCCAGCGTAGCATGGTTTGAAGATCACTGCCTTAAACCGAAAGCAGAATTCAACCAGCTGAAATGAGATTCTTGCGATCAGTCACAGAATGTACAAGATCAGATCAATTCAGAAATGAAAACATCCGCAAAGATTTAAACCTTATTGCTTAAAAAATATTAAATTTCTGGATACAGGTAAAGGTGGTTAGAGCGTGCGTAAAGAGTAGCAGAAGAAAGACTACCACCAAAGGCTTTCTCCTTTGTTAAACAAATGGAACAAGACAGAGGCAGACCAAGGAAGAGACGGATGAGGGCCGGAAGAAGCATACTTGCCTTATCCTTGAAGAAGATTTCCACTTTCTAAAAATGCGACTGAAGAAATTTATTTTGCTTTGGATGCCATTTGTTATGGTAAATATTGTACATATTGTCATAAATAACACAAATTTCGCAGCGAGAAAACGTAGTGTGCCCTGTTTTCCTTATTATAACGGCTTCTAAAAGACGTATTGAAAATTTCTCTTCCCGTTGCATAGCCTATACCAGTTGTAACGTACCAGGAGATGTGACGTACCTGCCAGAAGGACGCACACGACATAAAGGCAGATAGGAATCAGAATAAAAAAACGTCCGCGTAGCTTAATTGGTAGAGCAACTTATTCCGGAATGAGTGGACCCGGGTTCGAATCCTGGCGCGGATAAAAATGACGGAGAAATTCACTTCGTTATACAGTGCTTCTTAAATTGGTTTCAGCGAAAGGGTGTTAGGACTTCTGCTAGTAGAAAATGCGTAATGGCGGGAAAATGGCGGTCCTAAATCTTTATGTATGAATAAAAATTCGCGTCCGGATGTTCGATACTTACCATTCCACCGCTGATAGCATGCGGCCAATCACCGTTGCTTCACTCCAGAAGCTTCCTGATTGTCAGTCCCAAAATTGATGACTCATCACCGCACCGAAATTCTGTTTCCTCGCATCTCAAGGGTTCGATCACAACGCCTCCTGGTAGCATAGTGTATAAATAACGGCAGCGACTCACGGCGATAGTCAGTCATTATTTTTACGAGAAATGAATTCACCTATCCACTCTGAAACTTATTTAATGAAAGAGACCTTATCCTGGTGTCAGCAAATTAAATTTCTCGGAATCATGCTATTTTCAATAAATGAGCTCATGTTAAATATGCCATTTGAAAAACTGCTCTCCTATCAAATACTCTTCGATTTCTCATCTACAGGAATCCCGAATTATCCTTAAGGCTCAAGGAGATCCGCCATCTTGTATTGCTGTTTTCTCTTATTAACCAACGGGCAAGTGTATTTCACAAATTTCTCGGGCAATTTTGCCCATTTCGGAACACATTTTGGAACACCGTTTGTGGCTAACGCAAGATATATGATAAATAAAGAGTTCCCTAGTTTCAGATATTCATTTTGGACATTTTAAGTAATTTTTATTAATTAATAAAATTATGGAAGACGCTTGGTACGACTTTCGCTGCACATAAAAAATGAAGGGAAAGGTCAATAAAAATTCTGAAACCAGGGAACTATCATTCATATATCTTGCGTTAGCCACAAACGGTGTTCCAAAATGTGCAAAATTGCCCGAGAAATTTGTGGAATACGCTTGCCCGTTGGTTAATAAGAGAAGGCAGCAATACAAGATGGCGGGTCTCGTAGAGCCTTAAGATATAAAAATTCTCTCGGAAAAATGCGCTTTATTCCGATGATTTTCTACGGATCCATGGTTTAGAGCAGCATTTTTAACCTGTTGTCTGCGGACCACCGGGGGACCACGATGTCTTCACAGAGGGTCTGCGAAGGCTTGAAGAATTCCCATTGAGTTGCTCACGGTGGTCGTTAAACCTCCAATCAAAAAAAAAAAAAAAGAAAAAAAAAAAATCTTTTGCAGTTGAAATAGGAAGAGAGAATTAATGAAAGAAAGCATGAAATGGGGCTATAAGCAGACGCCTGTCCCTAATTTAGGGTCACTGGTTCCAGGGAAGGGAGAGAGCCAGTGCCGTAAGACAAACACGACATCCATGCCTCACCGGGATTCGAACCCGGACCCCTTTCGGACGAATGATCAGAGGCCATCGCTTAGACCACTGCGCCACCGGGGCGGCCTTGAAGAAGTATTATGATCTTTTGCAGTTGAAATAGGAAGAGAGAATTAATGAAAGAAAGAATGAAATGGATACATAGAACGAAATTTTAATTTCTCTCGCTTGTTTGTGTAAAGCTTGGTTTTCTAACCTACCGCCTCTATTAAAAACAAACAAAAGTAAAAATCTGTTATTAAAATAATTCTTTGGTAGCAGCACATGTTACTCAGCTATTTATATTGCTCTGCGGCACCGTTCTAAGCGATGGCTTCTGATCATTCGTCCGAAAGGGGTTCGGGTTCGGTTCCCGGTGAGGCATGGATGTTGTGTTTGTCTTACAGCACTGGCTCTCTCCCTTCCCTGGAAATAGTGGTCCTAAATTAAGGACGGGCGACTGCTTATAGCCCATTCAGTTGCTCACGGTGCTCGTTACACCTCCAATAGAAAAAAATATTGCTGCACACTTTGAGAACCTACAAGTGAATGGCGCTGAGTGGCTAAGAGAAACCACGTGATATTTCTTGCTATTACTGCGCATACAGTCAGAAGCCGCGGAAAGAGAGAGTAGGGTTCGGTAGGGATGGGATTTTTTTTTTTTTTCTTTTTTTTTTGATTGGAGGTTTAACGACCACCGTGAGCAACTCAATGGGCTATAAGCAGTCGCCCGTCCCTAATTTAGGGTCACTGGTTCCAGGGAAGGGAGAGAACCAGTGCCGTAAGACAAACACAACATCCATGCCTCACCGGGATTCGAACCCGGACCCCGTTCGGACGAAGGATCAGAGGCCATCGCTTAGACCACTGCGCCACCGGGGCGGCAGGGATGGGATTAACAGTGACTTTTCGGTAACATTCCAACCGTGACGTTCCAAAAAAGTAACCGTGACAAGAACGAACACCTGTAACTGTATGCTCAAATTAATCACGTAGTGAAATCACAATCCACAGGAAAGTTTCATTAATCGTTACTCGGCACTTCGTTGCGCAGTTCTCTTTCTGAGTTTTCAAGAGGATACGTGTTCGTGCTATTTCCGAGAATTCCACTGACAGACTAATTAGGCACTTGTATTCTTAGTTACTTTTCATAGGCATTTTACTTACTTTTCATAGGTAAGTAACGGAGGAACATTAAATGTGAAATCTTTTCACTCCCGAAAAGCAGATAGTAGTTAAGCTCGTATATGAAAAATTTTCAAGTGGAAAGTAAATGAATTATTATTTATAATTAATTTATTCGGTCTGCACACACAGACCTATACACAAAAAAATAGTTTTATTCGGGTATATTTTTTGCCAATAATTGCATTTTTCTGAAATTTTATGCTCGAGCCGTAAAATAAAACTCTTGGTGCTCTAGAATTTCATTGAACAATGGTTTGGGTGCAAAATATCATATATAAATGTCACTTTAAATAAAAAAACCCCCAACACCGTTAGATAAATAGCTTTAAAAGTGAGATTACTGAGTAAAAAGCTGAGAAACATCTATATTTGACAACAGGGATTTTAGAGCAGTTAATAAAAGTAGCTTGATTTAAAAGTGAGACTACTGAGTGAAAAAGCTTGGAAATATCTATATTTAATATCCAGTGATTTTGGAGTGGTTAACGAAAGTACACTGCTGGCCACCCAAAATGTAACACCAAGAAGGAAGCATCCGATTGGCCTGAAATTCGCAGCACGCGTTGCACGCGAGAGGACATTCAAACGATTAGCATTGCAGGGCATATGCAAATCATGTGCGCCCGGCACGCCAACGAGAAGCACTATAAGAAGGGTGCACAGAAGGCGGGCTGTAAGTAGTGGAGGTGTGTTGTGCTGCCGGACCTGTGCGTGGGAAGCTTCCTGATGCCTCGTCGCAGAATACGGCAGTCATTCCAGTAGACACGATATCCCTGCAACTATTAGTTAGATGTGAAATATTCTTTTTGCATTGGGAAGATTGAAACATGCTAATGATGATCCTTTATCTAGTTCATTTTGTACGATGGACAATTTCGCCGCTAGAGGGCGTAAATGCAGATGATGTCAAATTCCAAAATACGTTTTATTCCACATATTTGCTTCTAATCATCCGATTGAAAAACTTTTTTATCTTTCGATTCCATTTACGTCGAAGAGTATTTTAGATATAGTTACTTTTCAAATTACGCATAGATTTTCCTCTAGGGATGCGTAAAAGTAAATTACATTTTTTCCGATAACTCTTCTTCTAAAACTCCGATTTGAAAAATGTTTTTCTTTAGCGGATACACCTTCTGATGGAAAATCTTTTGCATATAATTTCAAATTTTTGGTAAAGAATACTTTGGCCACCTGGGGGTGTAAGTGTTAATTTTTGCTTCTGATGCATTTGCCATAAAATCTGAGCTTCTAAAATATCGATTGAAAAATTCTTTCGTGGACTGATGCCAGTCACATCGATAAACCTTTTCGGAATATTTTCTTATTAAAATATTCCGTAGTTTCTCCGCCGGGGTTCGTAGATATTTATCATATTTTTGTCAATATCTCTACTTCTAGGAGTCCGATTTCAAAAATTCCTTCTTTGTTGGATAGTGTTTCCGATGCGAAATGTTTTCCCTATAATTTCAAAATTTCCAAGTAAATGGTAAACTTTCCGCTAGGGGGTACAAAGGTAATTTACTTTTTCTGCCTTATTTCTGCTTCTCAAACTCCGATTTGAAAAATTCTTCCTGTGTCGCATAGGAGACCTGATGGAAAACATTTTTCACATAATTTCTAATGTTTGGTAAAGAATGGTTTGGCCACTAGGGGGCATAAGTGTTAATTTCTGCTCTCGAATAAAAAATATATAGTCATTACTGTAAACAAACATATTGCTTCACTTCGTAGCTCGCAGGATGTTATATTTGCAAAAATTTAATGTCAATGCCAATGTAAATTCTTAAAAACCCAAACTATTTGATGGCTAGCATTTAGAATATTAGCGTATGAAGTAGTTTCATTAACGGACTGAACAAACAAGACGTTTATAATATGTAATTTATTATTCAACGTTTCATTTCTACAAAACAAATCTTATAATTCTTTATAGAATACCACTTATTAGCGTTCTTATTCAAACGGAAATTCGCACGAAATGTAGGAAATACTAGATGCGTTGACAGTCAGAATGCTAACCAATTGAGTGAGAAAGGTTTCCAATGTTAGTTTTCTCACTTTCACGTCCATGTTATCTATTTGCTGCAGGACTAACATTTACAACGCTAGGAATGAATGACGACGATTCATGAAGATTAGCAATTGTAACATGCTTACGGCCAATTTGGCCTGGAAGGTGAACTGTAGGTACAGCATCTGTTTTTAATTTCTTTTTGCCAGGTAATCCAAGTAATTTTGATTTTAAGTCACGAATATAACTATCAACAATGACATGTTTAGAGCAAATTCTTGCACTTTTTGCTTTAAAATTGTTTTTTCATTTACATTTCAGTACGAAGATCTTTTCTAAATCAGGATCTGCAGGAAAATAATGGTAAACATATCGGAACTTTTAGTCCTTCCGGTTGTAGGATAAAAAGACTGCTACTACCCATCCAGGCTTATTGAGCTACAATGATACAAGGCAATAATAAATTATGTAATGAGTTATGAAGAAACAGTAATTGCGAAATAAATTTCTATACAGGCCTATTCGTTTAAGCGAAATGCTTTCCTAAGCATGTGAACGAATTTTCGTATCCGCCATGATTCTGTTTCGGCATCGTGCATCCTGTGTGACGTCTGGCGCAAATCAGAAGGAACGGAGATCGCAACTGCGCATCAAAATGGCGCCCCCTGATTGTTCACCTAATCTAAATGGTAGTCATTCTACAAACGTGTCGTATCACTAGAATATTCCCGAATTCCACGATTGATATGAATATTTCAACATTTTGCTCACTGGTTCTGGCCTAAAATGTCGAGAACAACAAGGAGATTATAATAATAACACTATGTTAATTGTCTTTGGATACAAACGCATATTCTAGGAGTTTCCACGATATTCTGTAACAGCATAGAATACTCTGAAGATCAGTGGCGACTTGTGGGGTAATATGTCGGTGAGGCTAAGGCCCAGCCCATAACATATATACACTGAAGTGCCAGTAAAACTGGTACAGACGAGCTTATGCAAAATACGAGTACATAGCAACGTCACCTATGTGTGTACTCGGTTGCGTCCGCCAGTGCGTATATAAAGCGATAGACATCCTTGTCAGGGAGGTCCTTAATTATGTTGTCAATGATACTGACAAATTTAAAAGACCGAAGGCTATTTTAAATAAAATTCCTGAAAAGAATCCAGTTCACAGTTATACTTCCAAAAAATTTAAAAAATAACTGCGACTAGATTGAAGTTATTCTTCACACATGGGAAGAAAGCAAGAATTGAATATCAGGAGCTTTGGGGGGGGGGCGGCCCTTTTAAGGGCCGAGCAAAATGTTGCATTAAAGATTTATCTTTTTTGTACTGAATATCTCTCCCCCTACATAACAATGTGTTGTTGGTCTTGTTTTTTATATTAAATTTTCTTTCTTACGCCTTAGTTCTGACTAAATAAATAAATAAATAAATAAATAAAACAGGACTGAATTTTTTCCGCTGTTGCACACATTTGTGCAACAAGCAGACAAGTAGCGAAGAAAAAAAATGATTGGCACTTATACTACCGGCTCCCTAAATAAGGAATGAAAAACCCTGATTGTGTCTGTTTTTATATTTTTGTTTTTCTGTTGTTTACTCAAAATGAGTAACTTAAACTTCGATTGGTGTAATCTTGTGATCACACCACCTCAGCTATGGTTACTCTGACATGTCAGGCAAGAATCAACAAAAGTAAACCTGAGAAAAAATTTTAAACCAGTGGGGAAAAATCTTTTCTCTCATTGGCTGACGAGTAACGAAGCAATAGCGGACCCGAGAGATACACTGAGCAAATAGCCAGTTTTGTGTTATCCGGTGTTGAACGTCGATTTTTCTCTGGGAAACGTATTCCGTGTGTGGTGTTTTTTTTTCAGGTTCCCCTTTTCCGTGTCCTTCCCTTCTTTTCCCCCTGTACTCATCTGTGGCAGTGGTATACCTGGCATTTTTCTGCGGTGAGAAATATCGCTCGGAACGGCTTGTTGTTGCAGGTAAGTATGTAGGGCAGCTTATAACTTCAGTACTCAACGGGAAACCCTTTACTTCTTGTGCTCTAATATTTCCATACTTTTCTTTCGTGCTATTCTATCAGGGCAATCTGCTCCTAACTCTCTTAGATTCTCTTTCACCTGCCAAAAGGCGCAAAGCGCTGTGGGTTTGGGTCTCTCAACCTAAATTAGGACCCCCCCCTTCCCTTTTTTTTTTTTTTGCCAGCTGTCAGAGTTGCCTTTTCAATTCCAAGCATGAAGGTCGCACAATGTGTGAGCTCCTGCGAGTGAACTTTCTGGGCAAGCTTTTCGTCGGCCGTGCGTCTTGTTCTGCGATTAGATAGTTTCTGGATAATAGTCTATCCGAATTAGTCCGGTTAGGAGATCTTTTAGTTGTTAAGCTTTTTTCAAAGCTCAATTGACATTTTCCCGGAACCACTTCTCTTCGTTTCAGCTTCCAGCCCATCGTAAAAATTTATAGGATTATCAGTACTGATGTTGTAGAGCAAAAACCTGACGCCAAGAAAAGTGATGTCGTTTCCCGTTCCTCATCCAGTTTCACGGGAAACCGAGAGTCAACTGAAAAGCCGGATCCAAGAAGATCCAGAAGAATTAGAAACCTTCCGCCGGAACTATGTAATAGTATCCAAAAAAGAACCAGAAGAAGATTGGTAATTGAAATAATTTCTTATTCTGTGCCTCAGAAAATTCTAGGAACGTCATCTTATAACGAAGAAAATTTCTCCGTCATTTTTAGTCTACGCCGGGATTCGAACCCGGATCCCCTCATTCCGTAATAAGTCACTCTACCAATTGAGCTACGCGGACATTTTATTCTGATTCCTATCTGCCTTTATGTCGTGTGCGTCCTTCGGGCAGGTACGTCACATCTCCTGGTACGTTCCATCATCTCCCCCTTATTTTTTATTTATTTATTTTTTTTTTCGAAGTGCTGGAGAAGGGATTCTCTTATTTTTCCTATCTCGCGGTGTGGAAATAACATCACACCAATGCGAGATTTTGAACGGTCGGGTCATCCGGATAGTTCGGGCGCCATTATAACGAAGTAAATTTCTCCGTCCTTTTTGGTCTACGCCGGGATTCGAACCCAGATCCCCTCATTCCGAAATAAGTCACTCTACCAATTGAGCTACGCGGACATTTTATTCTGATTCCTATCTGCCTTTATGTCGTGTGCGTCCTTCGGGCAGGTACGTCACATCTCCTGGTACGTTACAATCTGACAAAAAAGTTGTCGATGACTCTTCTTGCATGTCTGCGCCAATTCCAGACATAATATTTGAGAAATTATCAGATATGATAAAAACACCGGGGGATGCCAGGGCGATGGGATATCTGAGAAAATCTCAGCATCTTTAAAAAAAATGAGGATGACATTCTATACTCTGAAACAAATGGACTCAACATATTAATTTGGAATGCGCAAGGCATCAAAAGGCAGCATAGAGAATTTTTAGGCTACCTAAAATACAAAAAAAGTTGATATTACGCTAATTAATGAATCCTGGCTAACAGACAGAGTTAAATTCAACATTCCCAACTACAAGGTTTACAGAAAAGACAAAACCAACAAAAGTGGTGGAATTTTGATTGCAGTGAAAGATAAACTAGAGCAAAGTGAAGCAACATGCAACACAGAGGATGGCATGGAAGCGCACTCGGTTATTATTAAAACACAAAATAACCCGATTAAATTTACGGCGCTATACAATCATCCCAAACACATTGTTAACAGGGAAGCTCTAGATAATCTTTTTGAGGATATTATTCCCACTCTCATAGCGGGAGATTTTAATAGTAAACACCGCTATTGGTACTGCCCTAGAGCTAACAAAAGTGGAAACAATATCTTCAGATATCTTTTAAACAAAATCATTGATTTGGGGGCACCGTCTGAACCCACAAGAACGGCGCTCAGAGGAACTAGCAACATACTAGATTTTGCGCTCTTGAAGAATAATAAATATTACTTTGAAATTTACACTGCGGCAGCGCTCACCTCTGACCACAATCCCGTTCACCTCCAGCTTTATACTGAGAAAACTGTGACGGTAGCACCCAAAATGATCACTAATTTAAAACAATTTGAAGAGAAAATTAAATAAGTGCCACCTCCGATAACTGGAGACTGAAATAGCAAAGAAAAAATTGACAGAGCTATTGAACTCTTTAACCTCGCCATTAAAAAAAATTATGGAGGATGTCAAACTCCTGCTAAAGGGAAAAAAAACGTACTATTTACCCAACAAAATTTTGGACCTTATTAAAGAAAAAAATAGGTACCGAAGCAAGTGGCAAAGAACAAGAAATAAAACGTTCTATGACTTTTATTGCTCCTTAAATAGACAAATTAAAAGAGAAATTAGAAAATAAATTAATGGTTCATGGGGTCAAGTATTAGAGGAAGCTCATATTGACTACTCTGAAAATTCGGATAAAAAAAAAAAAATGACCCTATGGAATCTTACGTCGAGCGAGCTTTCAAAATAAAAATGTCAAATTACTCTCACCCCTTCAAAAAGAAAATGGGACGGTAGTTAAAACTGACGAAGAAAAAGCGGAAATTTTTGCAAAATCACTCGAAAAACAGTTTAAAATTAATGATATCCCTAGACACGAAAGCATCCATCAAAACCCAAAAGGCCCTGGACACTTATTTTAAACATGTGGAGGATGTCGAAAACTCTAGAGTAATTGCACAAAGTGCACAACTTTATAAGGAATTTACCAATAAAAAAAAAACCCTGTGAGAACATCCCCAAATAAAAGCACTCAGAATGGTGTGTTTAAGAAAAAAACGGGGAAAAAGACAGAGAAAGCAACAACTCAAAGTTGAAAGTGCTACGACCTCGCTTAGGTCCTCAAACCCGGAACAAGCTGTAGAAGTCGGACAGCAACCGACTGTAAAAAAAAAAAAAAAAAAAAGAACGGCCCTTTTAAGAGCCGAAAGAAATTTATTTCACCTGACTTTGAAAACCCACTTCCTCTTAGTGACAGGAGGTACGGTTTCATATTAGCAAACTCAGGAATAAAAAGGCACTTGGTAAGGACGGTATTAATAACAAAATCAAGAAAAAATTACCGGAAGCATACGTGCACCCGCTTACCGAAAATATACAATAAAGCTATTGAAATAAAATACTTTCCAGATGAGTGGAAAGCCGCTGAGGTAATTTTACTACCCAAGCCCGGTAAAAATCCAGCTATTCCAGAAAATCACAGACCTATTTCGCTGCTCCCAACTACGGGAAAAATATTTGAAAAAGTAAGTCTTATTAGAATGCAACAATTCTGTGAGGAATTCCCAGTAATTCCTTTTATTCAAGGAGGTTTTAGAGATAAACACTCCACGGTGCACCAACTCTCTAGAGTAACTGAAAAATGTGCTGAAGGAATAATAAAAAAGAACACACAGCAGCCATATTTCTGGATGTGGCAAAAGCATTCGACAAATGCCTACATGAGGCAATTATCTACAAGCTAATAGCACATGATTTTCCACCCTGGATTATTCATATAATCATATCATACCTCACTAACAGAACATTCTGTGTAAAAATCAATGGGAAAAATCGTTAAAAAAATCAAAGCTGGTGTACCTCAAGGCAGTGTACTCGCGCCAACGCTGTACTCTATTTTTACGTCAGACTTTCCCAACTATAATAACAGGAATCTGACAATAGCTCTTTATGTTGACGACACTGCACTTGCTTATACTTCCAAAAATAAAAACCACGCAACTTTTATGTTGCAACATTATGTGGAACAACTTGAGAAGTATTTCTTAGATTGGAAAATCAAAATCAACACTGAAAAATCTCAAGCAATTCTATTTTCTAGTATTAAATATAAACACAGTCCAGACTTTGAAATAGAAATGTATAAAAAAAATATCTTGGGTAAAAGATGTTAAATACACTGCTGGCCACCCAAAATGCAACACCAAGAAGGAAGCATCCGATTGGCCTGAAATTCGCAGCATGCGTCGCCCACGAGAGGACATGCAAACGATTAGCATTGCGGGGCTTATGCAAATCATGTGCGCCCGGCACGCCACCGAGAAGCACTATAAAAAGAAGACGGGGTGTAAGTAGTGGAAGTGTGTTGTGCTGCCGGACCTGTGCGTGGGAAGCTTTCTGATGCATCGTCGCAGAATACGGCAGTCATTCCAGCACGTTTCGGAGTTCGACAGAGGACGAATAGTGGCTTATCACGACAGCGGTTTATCCTACCGAGACATCAGCGCCCGTGTGGTACGGCATCCAGCCACAGTGAGACGCGTATGGATTCGGTGGGTGCACAAGGGACGGACGGACTGGCGTGAGGGATTACCGCAGCCGCAGCACACCACCAAACAAGAGAACCGGCATGTTGTGCGGCGGGCACTGACGGCTCGCACCGCCACATCGCGAACGTTAGTGCAGGAATTAGGGTGTGTTGGGCAACAACCTGTGTCAGCACGTACCGTTCGACGTCATCTGCAGGAGCGGGGACTTGTCGAACGGTGCCCATTGCTCCGATTACCATTGACGTTACATCACCGGTGAGTGCGGCGGCAGTGGGCCGTTGAACGTTGCACCTGGACTACGGAATGGCACCAGATTGTCTTCTCCGATGAATCCCGCTTCTGTCTGCAACACCACGATGGTCGGATCCGCGTGTGGCAGCACCGCGGCGAGAGACTGTATGACGCCGGAATTACGCATCACCATATCGATCTGTCACCTTGCGCTATTGTTTGGGGCGCAATTGGATATGACACCCGCACCCCCATGGTATGCATCGCCGGTACACTCAACAACCACCGCTACATCTCCGACGTTTTGGAGTCTGTAGTCCTTCCCTTACCTGCAGGACCTGCCAGCGGCCACTTTTCAACAGGACAATGCGCGCCCACACGTGGCACGCATCGTGCAACAATTCTTCACGGTCCAGCTAGGTGTCACTGCTGCCGTGCCCCGTTTGTTCTCCCGATATGTCGCCCATCGAATACGTCCGGTCGCTGATCGACAACCGAGTGGCCCGGCAAACACCATCCGTGGCAACGCCTGATGAGCTGTGGCAACGTGTGGAAGCAGCCTGGACCGACATACCCCAAGACCTACATCCAAAGCCTCTTTCGTTCGATGCCGCGGCGTGTAGCGGCCGTTATTGCCAGCCATGTGGGCCACACGAACTATTGATGTCTGCGTGTTCCACAAGTCACACGGGCCTGTAAGCTCAATCGTTTCATCTTTGTATCTGTTGTTATGTGTCCAGTAAATCTGGCTTTGCTATCTCGTGTCCTTCTTGGTGTTGCATTTAGGGTGGCCAGCAGTGTATTTAGGACTTACTATGGACCACAACCTGACCTGGAACAAGTATATTAAAGAAACTCTAAACAAAGCTCTTAAGATCAGAGGAAGTCTACAGCCAATAATAAAAAATAAAATTTTGATATGAAAAGCCTGCATCAGCCCTGTTATTACTTATGGCTGTCCTATCTGGGGTAACTGCAACAAACAGCAGAAAAATAATATTACCTCGTTTCAAAATAACACCCTACGTTTGATGGTTGGACTTGATGGAAGAACTTCAAAGTATGCTATCCGCAGCATGCTAAATATTAATTGTATCCACTATACGACTTAGCTAAAAGATGCTATGCAGAAGCTAAGATTCATCCTAATTCTCTAGTCAGAGAGGCCCTTAATTATACTGTCAATGATACTGACAGATATAAAAGGCCAAAAGCTATTTTGAATTAAGTTCCGCCGCGTGTGGCCGAGTGGGCAACGTTCGTGACTGCTGCGGGAAGGGCCTCAGGTTCGATCCCAGGCAGGTACGAACGCTCGATCCACTAAATACCCACCGTGCGTCGGATTAGCACGTTAAGCCGTCGGACCCCGGGTACTGGCGCCCCGGTAATAAATAAGAGCGTCCTTCCTCCCCCTCTCTACTTCGCTTCCGTGTCACTTTCCTATCGGGCGATCTAGCCCAAATCTCCTAGTTTCCTATTTCTAAGGGTTGTTTAAGACCTGGGGTCAGACACTCCCTTCCTAAAATCCTCTACATATGATCATGATCAATCATGATCATGAATAAAGTTCCAGAAATGAACCCAATTCATAGCTACACTAGCAAAAAAACAAAACAAAACAAAAAAAAACTGGGACTAGTTTACAGAGGGTATTCTTCACACACATGTGAAGAAACATAGTTGTTTAAAAAAATCTTCTCGCAGAGTGGACCCTGAGAAGCGAGGCAAATAGCCGACTCCTACATGGAAACTGAGCAAACGACAATTCTGCGAATTCAGGTGCCTTTCATTTCATGGTTTTGAGAGAGAACTGAGAGTTTCTCTGTGGGATTTTTTCTTGTGTGTGTACTTTTCCCTGATTCCTGCGGCCAGACGTTGGCTGCGGGATTAATTGCTCGGAGCGATTTGTTTCAGGTAAGTATTTAGGGTAGCTTACAACTTCAATACTTAACGGGAAACCGTATACTCCTTCTGCTCTAATTTTTCTGTTCTCTTCTTTCATGCTGTTCTATCGGGGAATTCTGTTCTCAATACCCTTATCTTCTATTTTTTTCCACCTGCCAAAAGGCGCATAGCGCTGTGGGTTCGGGTCTCTCAATCTAAGCTAGGAATCGTTATTATTATTATTGCCAGCTGTCAGAGCCTTTTTTTTTGGCATGAGAATAACAAGTAATAACGATTTAAGTTATTTTCAACGCGGTGTCATACTTGGCGCTCGTGAGATGGGCCATAGTATTTCGGAGTTAGAAATGAAGTTCGGATTTTCACGGACGACCATTGCAAGGGTGTACTGTGACTACAAGGATTCCGGCAAAACCTCCAACCTTCGATACCAGTGTGGCCGTAAAAAGACATTGGGTGAACGTGACCATCGTCGGCTGTCAAGAATCGTTTCACGCGATAAGTGTGCAAAACTCTCGCAGGTATAATTGGAATTCAATGCTGGAGCCTCAACAAGCATCAGCGTCCGGACTGTGCAACGTACCCTGCACGAGATGGGCTTTGGGAGCCGACGTCCAACTCGAGTCTCCTTGATGGGTGCACGACACAGATCTATGCGCCTCGCTTGGGCACGGCAACACCGCCACTGGACACTTTATGACTGGAAACAAGTAGCCTGGTCTGACGAGTCGCGTTTCCAACTGTATCGGGCAGATGGAAGGATTCGTGTGTGGCGCAAACCCCATGTAGCCATGGATCCCTCCTGTCAACAGGGAACTGTACCGGCTGGTGGGAAGGGGGTCCGTAATGGTATGGGGTGTGTTTAGCTGGACTTCACTGAGACCCCCGGTACGTCTACAAACGTCTGTGACCTGCCAACGCTATGTGCGCATCCTTTGTGACGAGGTACACCCGTTCATGTCCTGCATTCATGCTGATTGGTTGGGCCTATTCCACAGGACAATGCACCTCTACACAAGTGTCGGGACGCCACATTATGGTTAGAGAAGCATTCATCTGAGTTTGGGGTGTTACCATCCCACCCAAGTCCCCAGATCTGAACGTGATAGAACACATTTGGGATGCCATGCAACGCGCTATCGAACACAGGAATCCGACAAGACTTCGGAACACACCCGAATTGTGGAACGTTCTGCTGGAAGTATGGTGTGCATTACCTACATCATATTTCCAGAAGCTAGTGGAGTCCATGCCCCGTCGTATTTCTGCAGTCCTGCACTCCCGTGGGGGACCTACCAAGTATTAGACTGGCGTACTAGTTTTTCTGGCATTTTAGTGTACATAGACTGTTAAAAATCGGTACTTAGAAATACTATACAGTACAAATTAATTGGGACAAAGTTAAAAATCACTCTTTTTTCCAAAACTATGCCTTTATATTAATCTATGCCTTGATATACACTGATAAATACCTGTATTAGTATGAAGTATGTCCTCCTTTAGCAGAAATGACATCTTGAATTCGTTTTGGCATTGACTCCACTAATTGAGTGTACATACTTTTGACTTCATAATCGTGGAACCACACTTTTATAGCATTCGTTATCATGCGTTCTTTGGTTGTACAGTCCCTTTTATCTAAACGTCTCTTCAAAATATTCCGCAAATTTTCTATGGGATTTAAGTCTGGTGAATTTCCAGGCCAATCAATTAAATGAATTTAATTTTCCAGCATGAAATTCTTGACCAATTTCGAATTGTGACATGGGGCCAAGTCATGTTGAAATGTCCCGTCAAAAGTTTGCAAGAATGGAACAATCCTACGTTGTAATATTTCTACGTACTTGGGTGAATTCACCATACCTTGAACAGGAACTAAGCTTCCAGTGCCATTTGATGTGAAAAAACCCCAAAACATCTGTTTCAGAGGGTGTTTTACAGTTTGTTTGACATGCTCAGGTCTTAAGGGTTCACAGTTGCTTCGTGTAACGACATTTGCTTGGTAATCCTGCACAAATAAATGAGTTTCATCACTGAAAATTATCTTTTTCCAGTCGTCAGCAGTCCATGATTTATATTTTTTGGCCCATGCTAAACGTTTTATCTTCATTTTCGCATTCAAATATTGTTTTTTCGTTGGTTTTCTTGCCTTCCGGCCAACTTCCAGAAGCCTACGGCATACACTTGAATCACTAACATCACAACCACTAGCCAATAAATCTGTTTGAAAGTCGGTGCTTGTTGTTTTTTTGGATTCATTTTACTATTTCTGATTAGATATTTATCGTTTCGTGGAGTTGTTTTTCGTTTTCTTTCACATTTGCCTCTCCTTTTTGGAGACGATGATCCAGATGCATTGTATCGCATAAGAAGTCTTGATACACTTGATTTGCCTACACCAACTGCAGAAGCAATATCTCTCACTGTCATAGAAGTGTGATCCTTCAGAGCAATTATTTTTGCACGCTTCCTTGGGGAAACATCCATTTTTCAATACACGAAAGCAACACGTACTCACAGAGAGCAAAAACTAACATCCACCTGTCACACACGAAAGCTCACAACTGAAGCTGAAGTGCCTATTTCCTATTTAAAAACCGGTCAAACCACATTCTTACTATCAAGTTCTAACAGTCACACCAGCTCACAGCTGATAAAACCGGTTTACGTGGGTTTCCGACATCAACTGGCGATCACATTACAATTCTGAGAATAAAATAGCTTGTCCCAGTTAATTTGCACGGCATAGTAAGCAAAATGTACTAGATTTTGAGTACATTTTGGGCTTATAATTAATAGCTCCAAGTACTTGTGTCTAATTTTTGAAAAAGACACGTACTCATTTTTAAAGTACATACAGGGAATCAATTGTGAGTATATCAGGGTATTTCCAATTTGAAATATATGTACTCAAAAAAATCCATATATTTCAAACATATGTGGGCTAACTTCATTCAGCTATAGCGCCTTTTCAGGCAGGACACAGACTGAAGGAAGTTAGAGCGAATCTAGCGACTATGACGGGATAGTTGATAAGTGAGAGAGAGCACACTAGATGGCGCCACCGTACACGCGTACGATTTTGCATATAGAAGGCAAAGAGAAATAAGTTGGCGGGGGGGGGAGGTTAAGGAATGAACACCTTTACATGAAACAGGGGGGAATCCTACCCACGGACGGATTGTGACGATTAAACCAGGCCGAGAATTTCACACCTTTATATGAAACAGGGGAAATCCTACCCAGGGGCGGATTGGCACGATTAAATCAGGCCGAGAATTTCACACTTTTATATGAAACAGGGGGAATCCTACCCAGGGGCGGATTGGCACGATTAAATCAGGCCGAGAATTTCACACTTTTATATGAAACAGGGGGGAATCCCACCCAGGGGTGGATTGGGACGATTAAACCAGGCGGAGAATTTCACACTTTTATATGAAACAGGGGGTGGGGGATCCTACCCAGGGACGGATTTCACACCTTTAAATGAAACAGGGGGGAATCCTACCCAAGGGCGCATTGAGACGATTAAACCAGGCCGAGAATTTCACACCTTTATATGAAACAGGGGGAATCCTACCCAGGGGTGGATTGGGACGATTAAACCAGGTAGAGAATTTCACACTTTCATATGAAACAGGGGGAGGGGGATCCTACCCAGGGACGGATTTCACACCTTTAAATGAAACAGGGGGCAATCCTACCCAAGGGCGCATTGAGACGATTAAACCAGGCCGAGAATTTCACACCTTTAAATGAAACAGGGGGAATCATACCCAGGGGTGGATTGGGACGATTAAACCAGGTAGAGAATTTCACACTTTCATATGAAACAGGGGGAGGGGGATCCTACCCAGGGACGGATTTCACACCTTTAAATGAAACAGGGGGAATCCTACCCAAGGGCGGATTGGGACGATTAAACCAGGCCGAGAATCTCACACCTTTATATGAAATAGGGGGGAATCCTACCCAGGGGTGGATTGGGACGATTAAACCAGGCAGAGAATTTCACACTTTTATATGAAACAGAGGGAGGGGGATCCTACCCAGGGACGGGTTTCACACCTTTAAATGAAACAGGGGGAATCCTACCCAAGGGCGGATTGGGACGATTAAACCAGGCCGAGAATTTCACACCTTTATATGAAACAGGGGGGAATCCTACCCAGGGGTGGATTGGGACGATTAAACCAGGCCGAGAATTTCACACCTTTATATGAAACAGGGGGAATCCTACCCAGGGGTGGATTGGGACGATTAAACCAGGCAGAGAATTTCACACTTTTATATGAAACAGGGGGGAATCCTACCCAAGGGCGGATTGGGACGATTAAACCAGGCCGAGAATTTCACACCTTTATATGAAACAGGGGGAATCCTACCCAGGGGTGGATTGGGACGATTAAACCAGGCAGAGAATTTCACATTTTTATATGAAACAGAGGGAGGGGGATCCTACCCAGGGACGGATTTCACACCTTTATATGAAACAGGGGGAATCCTACCCAGGGGTGGATTGGGACGATTAAACCAGGCCGAGAATTTCACGCTTTTATATGAAACAGGGGGGAATCCTACCCAAGGGCGGATTGGGACGATTAAACCAGGCCGAGAATTTCACACCTTTATATGAAACAGGGGGGAATCCTACCCAGGGGTGGATTGGGACGATTAAACCAGGCAGAGAATTTCACACTTTTATATGAAACAGAGGGAGGGGGATCCTACCCAGGGACGGATTTCACACCTTTAAATGAAACACGGGGGAATCCTACCCAAGGGCGGATTGGGACGATTAAACCAGGCCGAGAATTTCACACCTTTATATGAAACAGGGGAGAATCCTACCCAGGGGTGGATTGGGACGATTAAACCAGGCCGAGAATTTCACACCTTTATATGAAACAGGGGGGAATCCTACCCAAATGCGGATTGGGACGATTAAACCAGGCCGAGAATTTCACCCTTTTATATGAAACAGGGGGGAATCCTACCCAAATGCGGATTGGGACGATTAAACCAGGCCGAGAATTTCACACCTTTATATGAAACAGGGGGGAATCCTACCCAGGGGTGGATTGGGACGATTAAACCAGGTAGAGAATTTCACACTTTCAAATGAAACAGGGGGAGGGGGATCCTATCCAGGGACGGATTAAAAGAAAATGAAACATTTCTCGTGTGGTCCACGGCGGAATGTCCCGATATCCCGGTGGGCCTATCTGCCCCTGTTCCTGCCCATAGGTACCGCAACTTAACTTGCTCGTCTGATGCACGGCGGATTTTCAGCGATTATTAGAAATTCACACTACCAGGCTAGGTTTGAACCTGCGGTCCCTCCATAAGTAGTCTGAATTTCTAACCACTAAGCCATCCGTGGCTCGATTTCAAATTTGGAATACGTGTACTCCATACATACTCACGTATTTATACAATCAACTGGAAGTATATTATTCGATGGCACATCTGGGATAATAGATATACTCGTTGTCACATGATGGCAAATTAACCGCACAATTTAATAACAAATATAGTGATGAAGCGACAATATATTATTTATGACATTAACACAAATATAGTTAATGTAAAAACGTACACGAAGATACTTTATGCATAATTAATTACCTTGTGATCAGTGAGTTTGTTACACTAATTATTTATGTGTGTCATTTTACACATTCATTTAACAATTTCTTTTGAAATCTTATATCTAAAATGAAGTAATACGAGCTTATATTTATTGACGCAGTTATTTGTAAGTACATATGGTTACTTATATTTGAGCATGTCATGCACTCGTTTACGATACGATTACACTTTAAAACAAGAAAGCTGATACCGAATTTTCGGGTGTAATAAGCACGTCTTTTGAATTCGTTCTGACGCAAATTAAATTTATCAAAGCTATTCAAAGTCAATGGAACTGGTATGGAGAACAATAGATCTGCCGAAAGAAAGAGGATTTTCAATCGGGTTTTTAATCCCTCAGGTATTGCTGTAAACGGAATCGTGAGCTTACGAACTCTTAGAAACAGAGATGTCGACAAAAATAAGATGTGACTTTACGTCCCCTGGTGGGAAACCCATGCATTATTTTAGGAAGAAAGTATTCTCAAAAGGTGTATCCATATAAGCGGTATCGGTCGAAGAAAAAAAAAAAAATTAGTCGAGTTTTAAGGAGCCCAGATTCTGCAACAAATACTTCAGAAGCAGAAACACTTATGATCCCTGGTGGCTAAACCATTCTTTATCAAACATTAGAAATTATGTGAAAAATACTTTTCCATCAGGTCTTGTATGCGATACAAGAAGAATTTTTTAAATCACATCTTTAGGAGCAGAAATAACGCAGAAAACGCAATTTGCATTTACGCACCCTAGCGGAAAGTCTATGAATTACTTGAAAATTTTGAATTTATAAGAAAACCATGTCACACTAGAAACACTATCCAACAAAGAAGGAATTTTTCAAATCGGACTCCTAGAAGTAGAGATATTCACAAAAATAAGATATACATCTACGCCCCTTGGCGTAGAAACCATGCATTTTTTCAAGAAGAAAATTTTCCTAAGAGGTTTGTCGACATGAGGAGTAGCATCGGTCAACAAACGACTTTTTTTTCAATCGAGATTTTAGAACATCATATTTTGCTGCAAATACAACAGAAGCGGAAATTAAGATTTACGCCCCTTGGCGGCCAAACCATTTTTTTACAAAAATTAGAAATTATGCGCAAACGATTTTCCATCAGGAGCTGTATCCGGTGCAGAAAGAATTTTTCAAATCGGAGATTTAGAAGCAGAGATATAGAGGAAACGGAATTTACCGCTACGCCCTCTAGCGGGAAGTCTATGAATTACTTGAAAAACATGTCACACGGAAAACACTATCCAACAAAGAAGGAATTTTTCAAATCGGACACCTAGAAGTAGAAATATTGACAAAAATAAGATGTACATCTACGCCCCCTGGCGGAGAAACTGTGCTATATTTTAAGAAGAAAATATTCTGAAAAGGTTTATCGATGTGAGTGGCATTAGTCCACGAAATATTTTTTTCATTCGATATTTTACAAGTTCCGATTTTATAGCTAATACATCAGAAGCAAAAATTAACACTTACGCCCCCTGGTGGCCAAAGTATTCTTTACCAAAAATTTGAAATTATATGCAAAAGATTTTCCATCAGGAGATTATCTGCTGAAGAGAAAAAATTTCAAATTAGAGTTTTAGAAGAAGAGTTATCGGGAAACATGTAATTTAATTTTACGCCTCCTAGCGGAAAATCCATGCGTAATTTGAAAAAGTAACTGTATCTAAAATACTCTTTGATATAAATGGAGTCGAAAGATATATTTTTTTTTCAATCGGATGTTTAGAAGCAAATATGTGGAATAAAACGTATTTTTGAATTCGACATCATCTGCATTTACGCCCTCTACCGGCGAAATTGTACATCGTAAAAAAAAATGAAGTAAAGGATCATCATTTGCATATTTCAAGCTTCCCAATGCAAAAAGAATTTTTCAAATCGGACTAATAGTTGCAGGGATATCATGGGTACAGGCGGACGGACGGACAAACCGATAACAGAAGCACGATCTTTTTTTACAAAAGACGTGCTAAAAATGAGTAGGTTCAGGTTCTCATTTTTAAGTCGATTTTTTAACAGTATATGTTATCAGAGATAAAGTATAGAAGAGATAAAAGAGATTAAAAAACAAAATTTTGTAATGTCGTGCTGGAAGATCCCATCAGCCCAAGGGAAGACAATCTGCATGTATGGAGATACATCGTCTGCAATGATGAATTCATAACGAATTCGGTCCAATAGTGTCTTTGACGGGTATGAGTGGACCCAGGGAATCCCACGAAAGTATTTTCCAGACCATAATTCTGCCCCGATCAGTTTGTGTTCTACCAGCACGGGTTGAAGAACGTTCGTTCTCCGATGTTTCTCGCCTTATACACCAACGTCCATCCGTTCGATGAAGCAGAAAATGTGACTCATCGGAGAAGGCAATCCTTTGCCAATCAGCGGAAGTCCAATTCCGATATTGCCGTGCAAATGTAAGCGTTTTCTGCCGATGCACCTTCGTTAGCATAGGTGTAGTGACCATCCGTCTGCATCGGAGCCCCATACGCTGCAGGGTACGCTGAATTGTCGTTTTAGACACACTTCCGGTAGCCCCCCCCCGGTTCATTCGGCCATTGAGTTGCTCCTCTGTAGCGTGTTAAACGGCTCTCGCGCACCTTCGAAGCCGACGTTCACCTCTCACATCAATGGTGCGTGGTGCTACGCAATTTCCACGTCTGTAATTCACAATGCTGCCATTTCTCCAATCACGATACCCTTTAACCACAGCAGCATGCGAACAGTTCACAAACTGTGCTGTTTCAGAAATATTGCCCCTATTAGCCCGAAAGCCGATAACCATACCTTTTTTGCAAATCTGATAAATCGCTCCTTTTATCCATGACAGCAACGAGTGATATGTTTTCAGAAACCCTATCGTCATCATTGTCAACCATTATCAATCCACTGCTGGACGAAGGTCTCCCCAAGTTTCCTCCACAACGGTCTGTCTTGTGCCAGTCTCCTCCATGTCACTCCCGCATACTTTCGAATTTCATCCACCCATCTCCCATGTGGTCTTCTTCTGGGTCTTTTCCTGTCCCTTGGAATCCAATCTAAAATTTCGGCTGTCCATCGATGGTCTGTCCTTCTGGCAGTATGTCCAGCCCATTGCCATTTCAGGGATTTAACTCTGATCATGATGTCTTAAACTCTTGTCATTTTTCGGATCCAAGAGTTCCTCTTCTTATGTCTCCTGGTTACACCAAGCATGCACCTCTCCATGCTGCTGCTTTGAGTTGTGTGCAGCCTTTGTATGTCTCTTTTAGTTAAGGTCCACGTCTCTGCACCATACGTAAGCACTGGAAGGATGCATTGATCAAACACTTTTCTTTTAAGACATAATGGCATATTGCTCTTGAAAATTATGCTGTTTCTTCCAAAAGCTCTCGAGGCAAGTTTTGTACGCCGATTAATTTCTTCATCAATGTGACCCTCACTTGATATCTGCTGTCCAAGATAAACGTATGTGTCTGTTATCTCGAGCTTTTCTCCATCAATCGATAAATCTTCATTTCTTGTAAAAGCATTGAACATCACTTTTGTCTTCTGAAAGTTCATTTTTAATCCCACTTCTTTACTCTTGTCAGCAAGTTCCTGGATCATACTCTGCAGCTCTGATGGGGTAGTTGCAAAAATGACTATGTCATCAGCAAAACGAAGGTGGGTTAGATAATCTCCATTAATATTTATCCCTTTGTTTTCCCAGTTCAGTGATTGAAAGACATTTTCCAATGTGGCATTAAAGAGCTTCGGAGATATGGTGTCACCGTGTCTCACTCCCTTTCCAACTTTTATGTGTGCTGTATTCTCAAACAGCCGAATCTTTGCGCTTGCATTTTCATAGATGTTATTAATAATACTGTATTAATGTATGCATCTTCAATACCGTAGGATTTCAGAGCCATTGTAACTGCTGATGGTTTCACCGAATCAAAGGCTTTTTCATAATCGATAAAAGCCATGCACAATGGAAGTTCATATTCCCTCACTCTTTCAATTAGTTCTCTCAGTACGTGGATATGATCTATTGTGCTGTAGCCAATCCTGAATCCAGCTTGTTCTCTCGGTTGAGCCATGTCCAGTGTCACCTTCAAGCGGTGTGAAAGAACTTTAGTAAAGAGTGAGAAATGCGCTGAAACTTTCCTTTTATTATTGCTAATAAATTTAGATATACACAGTCAAGTCACATAATTGGGAACACCTCCTACTTTTCAGGTCAACAGCGCGTAGTCTATGAAAGAAGTTTTTTTTTTTTAGCAGAAACCCTATATTACACCTTATATATACCACCCCCCCCAAGTCAGCTCACGACACGTGCCTTCTTTCATAGGCTACGCGCTGTTGACCTGAAAAGTAGGTGGTGGTCACAATAATGTGACTTGACTGTGTATATATCTAAATTTATTAGTAATAATAAAAGGAAAATTTCAGCGCATTTCTCACTTAGATACTCTCGAAGATACACTTTCCAAAAAGTCAATATACAAATAGAAAATACGCTGTACACTTGAAGAAAAATCTCTGTGCGCATGCAGTAGTAACGTACGTACTCGCAGCGTACTGAGGCGAAATGCGTTGTCTCCTCAAAAAGCGTCTTCACCAACCTCATTAGCTCAGGACTGTCCGCTCTCATTGGATTGCATCTACCAATGAAAACAACGATGCCAGCCGATTTTAAGCGGCGTGGATTGTCGCCTCAGGACCTCGCTGGAAGTCAAGGTCTGGGAACAGGCTTGTCCCATGTTCGAGCCGTTTACTGCTCTCCTCTCATGGGCTGAAAACATGCTCATTTCAACTTCTTAGTAAAAGCAGTATTCAAACTTCATAAATTTAATGAACATAAATTAAAGATTTATTCTCAGGTTGAATCGTTTTTTTAAGCAAGATCACAAATCAGTAGGAATTTCAATGTTTCGTTTAGATATACAATTAAAGGGCCAATATACTGACAAAAGTCACCGGACACCCTTTCAAAAGCAAATGAACGGATCCGCTGCGTTGTTAAGACGCGGTACAGCTGCAAACGGTATAAAAACAAGCCTACAACTGGCAGCGATCATATCGCACTGTGAGGGTGAGTGAAAATGTCACTGAACTGACTTTGAGAAAGGAAAAATTGTTGGGTGTTATATTGGTGGGTTGTCTATGAGAGAAACCGAGAGGCATTTAAACATACCCAAGTCAACTGTTTTGGATGTACTGAATAAGTGGAAGACACATGGCGTGCCTGAAGCAGCAAAACGTACCGGCAGAGCAAAGAAAATCAGTGATAGAGGACGTCGAAGCCTCAGGAGAGTCGTTACAGCTAATCGACTGAGTAATGCACAAAACCTCAGTGTACAGGTGCGTAAAAATGCTTGAACCTCGGTATGTACACGCACCATTCGCAAAGAACTTAATTCCATGGGTTACAGTGGTCGTGCGGCTGCTCATAAGCCTTTCATCCGTACTCGGAATGTTACTCGTCGTTTAGCATGGTGTAAAGAACCTTTATTGTGAGACGTAGATCAAAGGAAACGGGTCGCATGGACTGATGAATCCAGATACACGATCCATCAGTCTGATGGCCGTGTGTGGGTATGGCGGTAGGCGGGGGAACGCTATTTACCACAGTGTACTGTTCCTACGGTCAAGTTTGGAGCTAGCAGTGTGGGCTTGTTTTACGTGGTATGGTCCCGGCTTATTGGTTATCATGGACAAACCTGTTAACCAGCACGTCTACCTCGATATTCCGGACAATTATGCCTTACCAACTGTGTGGCAATATTGTGGATCCGAGCCTTGTTGGTACCAGCAGGATAACGCACCGGGCCATAAAGCAAGGACTATTACTGCGTGGTTTCACGATAATTCCGTATCGTACTGTATGTGGACTGGCCAGCGCAGAGCCCTTATTTTAATCCCATAGAGCACCTATGGGATGAATTAGAGCACCGCATAAGAAGTTTGGAACCAAGGTCTACTACTAAGCAACAACAGCATTATGTACTGAATGGAAGCGCATACCTACCACGGTGTTCCAAAACCTTGTTGGAAGCATGTCTCGAAGGGTCAGTGTATGCATTAAGGCCGAAGGTGGACCGACACCGAACTAATGCATGTCAATCAATGCTATGTTGTGTTTCTCTTCTAGGTGTCCGGTGACTTTTGTCAATATAGTGTATGCTACAGATGTTAAATTTTCTTCTTGGGAGAAAAATTTCTGGCGAGGCGGCGCTTTATTTGCCTCATCTGACGAGCCGCCTATGCTGAGAATGAAGCTTGTTTTCTAACTTGATCAAGAAATGCCCACATACTTGAGACTTTGATGATATTATTACTGTTTGTAAAACGAGAACCTTTCTTAAACAAATTGTGCTGGATAACACAATTTTCACTGTTCAGTTAGCCGATCAAGAAGCAACATGCCTCATTAGATATGACGTTATGTCTTATTAATGTCTTCATCACAGCTTCGTAATCACACAACGTATATAATACAAAGATTAAATCTTCTCCATTTGTTACGTCAGCTCAGATATTGGAACACCCAGAGATTTGCAACTGGTTTGAGAGGGGAAGTCCACAAGTCTCTGGCACGTTCAACAAAACAGCTGTAAAAAGATGTTAGATTTTTATCGGTTAAATAAAAGAGCAAAACAAAACACATCAACGTAATTTCATGTACAGTCACGAAAACACAATATTTTCAAGAAGAAGAAAGCCCTATATATCATGAGATCCACACGGTTTCTGAAAGTAATTTCGTTTAACGAACACCAATTAATTGAAGATCTTGCTAAGGTTTGTTTATCGTTCATTATTACCATTTGGATGAATGTTCCCATTAATCAGAGAGGTATTACGCAAATGAGATCCTAATTTTCATCACATTAGGAAGGAAAAGAAATTTAACGAAACATTGCACACACACACACACACGAAAGCGTTCGTTTGCTCTGCCACAGTAAACCTATCTTTCTGGGGCTCTAAGACATTGCCATCAGACGATGTTGAAATACGCACGAGGATACCAACGAATTTGGGATGAAATTAACACTCCATTTAAGCCAAAAAAAGGTACAATGCCGCCTCGTTGGCGCGGTGGTCTAAGCGCTGCCTTCTGATCATTCGCCCGGGAAGATTTCGGGTTGCCGCACCGGTGGCGTAGTGGTCTAAGCGCTAGCCTATGGCCATTCGTTGGAGAAGGGTCCGGGTTCAAATCCCGGTGAAGCATGGATGTTCTGTTTGTCTTACGGCACTGGCTCTCTCCCTTTGCTGGAACCAGTCACCCTAAATTAGGAACGGGCGATTGCTTATAGCCCATCGAGTACCCACGGTGGTCGTTAAACCTTCAATCAAAAAAAAAAAAAAAAAAAAAAAAAAGAAAAGAAGGTTTCGGTTTCGAATCCCGGTGAAGCATGGATGCTGTGTTTGTCTTATGGCCCTGGCTCTCTCCCTGGCCTGGAACCAGTGACTCTAAATTAGGGACGGGCGACTGTTTATAGCCCATTGAGTTGCTCACGGCCGTCGTTAAACCTTCAATTAAAAAAAAGTAGGTTTCGGGTTTGAATCCTGATGTAGCTTGGATGCTGTGTTTGTCTTACGGCACTGGCTCTTTTCCTTCCCTGGAATCAGTGGACGAGCGACTGCATGTAACCCATTAAGTTACTCAAAGTGGTCGTTAACTCCCTCCCCCCCAAAAAAAGGTACAACAGTGTAAAATACACAGTCTAATAAAAACAATTATCACAACCTGTTAGTATGAGGTATTACTCCCTTGTGCTGCCAATACAGCAGATATATGCCGTGGCATTCATTCAATGAGGCCTCTGCACGTTTCAGTAGGGATGCTATATCACGAAGACATCACAGCTTCTCACAGATCATCGAGAGTCATCGGTGGGGGATCCATACGTCAAACCTGTTGGTCAAGATAGTCCCACAGATGTTCAATGGGATTAATGTCCGGCTTATACGGTGGCTAAAATGGTAAATTGAAATCACCGGAATGCTCCTCAAACTATTTTCGCATACGCATAGCAACATGGCAAGGGGCATTATCTAGCTTGAAGCAACGCTTACTGTCATGACGTGGCAGTCTTCATGAATGGGAGCACCTGATACGCATCAATGCATAGTTGTCCTGAAGCGTCCATCGTGTTATTGAGGGGAATGATTGCTCCCATTGATTACCAGGAAAACATGACCTACACGAGCACACTACCACCTCGTGATTGTATCTTCTGAAATGCCGAGTCGGGATGATTTCTGTCAGCAGTGCTGCGCCAGTCTCTCCTTCGACCATCCACACGATAAAGCAGAAAAAGGGATTCGGAAGAAGTGACCACTGTTGGAAACCTGAAGCACCTGGCTAGATGCAAAGAGATAGTAAAAGACCCATAAGAAGACTTTGGGGGGGGGGGGGACGAGAAGAGTTTATGATATCTTGACTGAAGTGAAGAGCATCAATACGCTGGACATATTGCTGACCACTGTTGGAAAATTGAAATACCTGGCTAGATACCAAGAGACACGAGCTTGCGGCGTTCGAGGGACGCAGTTCGTCGCAAAAGGGCGGCATTGCATCAGAGTGGCGAGTGACAACTCCACCATGACAACGTGCCTACCTATACATCGCAACTTGCGCAGCAGTTTTTGCTAAGCACAACATTGTACACGTCCGACATCCACCTTATTCACCACATCTCGCATTCTGTGATTTTTTCTCTTCCCAAAACTCAAATACTACTTGAAAGGAAAATATTTCAAGATATCAAGGAGATACAACAAAATGCCACGAAGCAGTTGTTAGCTATTTCAGAAGATGACTTCAAAAAATGATTCGAGTTGTGGAAACAGGGCTGGGCAACGTGTGTGGCTTCGGAAGGCGATTAAGTTTAAAATCTGTGAGTCTTGTAGCTTGTTTTTAATAAATACAGTCTGCATACTTTTTGATCGCAGCTTGTAAAAGTTTATTTTGCAAAGTATTTTGAGTGCTTGAAGTTTCCATAAATACTCCTCAGCATTTCATCTGCAACTACCTAACACTGGACATATGAACTGACCAGTTTGGTAAAATTAAGACCCATAAAACAGGTCTCCCTGATCGCCCTCTTGTCAGAGGGTATGCGAACCCTACCCGCCCTCTTGAAACAGCGTTGGCTCGATACCTTAGGCCTCTTATTTCCTCCTCAAACTATTCAGTTGCTAGTTCTACTCAAGGAATTCAAAAGATAAAAGACTTCTACCCAGACAACACCCCCTATAACTTGGCATCTTTAGACGTGGTCTCACTGTAGAGCCGCGGATGGCTTAGTGGTTAGCAGTTCAGACTATCGATGCAAGGTCCCCAGGTTCAAGCCTGGGCTGATCTTTCGGAGATGATGTGATTTACTAACAATCGCTGAATATCCGCCGAGCATCGGACGAGCACGTTAAGTGACGGCCCCCAGGCTGGACCCACTGGTTAAATGGGTATCCTTTCCTATGCCCCCCCCTGAAATTCTCTCACCCCTCTATGGGCAATACCGTACTTGTACGGTGGCGCTAACTATTGCACTCTAATCTCATTACAAACTGTTCTGTCAAAGTCGCTAGACTTGCTCTCATTTCTTCCGTTTCCGTGTCCTGCCCAAAAGGCGATCTCGCTGTAGGTGGCTGGGACCTAAACTCTACTCACTGTGAACGGAAGTCCTACAAGAAAATGACAAATACTACTATAGTCTCACTGTGTCCATGTGTGCCCTTGGATGTCGTGCACTCCATTGTAGAAGAAAAACTGCTGAACAATCGAATCGACGCCTTAGAGGTGCAAGCAATCGTAAGTGCTTTACGTCTCATTCAGAATCGCACATATTTTAAATTAAGCGATATCATCTATAGGCAGTGTGGCGGAGTGCCTATGGGCTCCCCACTGTCCCCCGTGCTAGCTGAGATTATCTTGCAGAATCTGGAGAACAAAATTCTGAGTGAGGCCCAACTTAAACCAGCAATTTATATCGGGTACGTAGACAACGTCCTGATATTTTGGCAACATACAGGTACAGACTTAGTCAAGTTTGTGGATATCATGTCGTACCAATCTGCCTCAATAAACTTCACTTTTGAAACAGAAGTCAACCACTCTCTTCCATGTCTGGATTTCCCGTTGATAAGGGACCCACACAACTCTACAGTACAATACTCTGTTTACAGGAAACCATCCGGGAACTCTACCAGCATCCCATTTAAATCTACCCACCCAATGGACTACAAACTTTCAGCCATCTGGTTTATGCTAAAACGAGCCCTCACTCATTCCTCCAACCTGCGCCTTCGTAGACTGGAAATAGAGAAAATCCGCGACATTGCGAAATTTCAGGGATATGCGGACAACATCGTGGATCGTCTTTGGAAAAAACTCAAAAATGCTAACTCTACCACCCTTTATCGGGAGCCTTTTCGGTTGAAATTTGTAGGTTCCATGAATTACAATCCTACAACAGCTTCTGCCCTGAAAAACATTTGTAAAATGTACAACTTTAATTTTGGCATCAAAACTTCAAATATCTTATCCATAGTGAAAAACGACCGTGATCCAGTCAAAACAGAAGATAAATACGGTATTTATAGCTTACTAATGAGTTCCGTGGACATTAACGTACCACCCAAACTTTACATAGTTTCTACCAGAAGCAGTTTAAAAACCCGTCTGGAGGAACACGCTTATAACATCCACATGGGGGCTATGACACAGCTTTGGCCCGTACAGCTCACAATAGTACACGTGACCAAATCTGGGAGGAAGATCGAATTATTTATATCCCAACAAATTTTTCTTCCCTTCTACTTACGGAGAGCTTATGTACAGGGTCTTTATAATTAAAGTTCCACTTTGAAATGGCCATAAAAGGAAAACTGCTGGACAAAATGTTACCAAATTGGTAATAGTTAACAGAAGGTCATGGGATTTTATTTTCCGCAAAACAAAAAAATCAGTTCCAAAACTCACCACCACCGCGGAATGGCGCTGTATGCAATATTGGGAAACGAAAGAAGACATGACGACATCAGTTGCAAATGTGTGTAATCGTGTCGAACAGGAAACAGTGTGCGGTGTTATGCAAATACGCAAAGCCTCGTCAACGGCTGACGGCAGGAGGAATGCAAATTAGAAGTACGCAAATGCGCTGTACACGTCATTGGATTTTCCACCCTAAAAGGGAGCCTCCCCGTCGGAGCTGTCATTGTTACGAGTCGACGATGTCGGTAACCATGCAAGATCGTGCTTTTCTCGTGAAGTGTTATTATGAATGCGATAGCAATGCGCGGCGTGCTTTGCAGAAGTATCGTACCGTCAGACAACTACGCCGAGGCCCAATGACACCGCAGGTTTGTTATCTGTTGCACTTGGGTGGGGACGAAAGACTGTTGCTGTGGAAACCGAGGAGGCTGTTGCATTAGCAGTAGAGGAAGCAACTATGGAAAGCACACACACACGGGACTTGCAGCGTAAGTGCTGTTGCACGTCGCATGGACTTACCATTGAGTACGGTGTACAAAATCGTTCGTAAAGTGCTGCTGTACTACCCATACAAAATCAAACGTGTTCAACAACTGGAACAGAACAATCCTCCAGTAAGAGAATCTTTCGCGTTGGAATTCCTTGCACGGATGGCGGTGGATGAACAGTGGCCATGGAACATTTTGTGGACGGATGAGGCCCATTTTTACCTCAATGGGGATGTGAACACCTATAATTGCAGGATTTGGGCCAAACAATCCCCTCATGCTATCCACCCAGTCCCATTGCATTCTCCGAAAGTCACCGTTTGGTGTGGTATATGACATCTCTTGTCATAATTGGACCGTTCTTCTTTGAGGAGCAATCGCCAGCTGGGCCCGTGACTACCACTGTGACTGCTGTTCGCTTAGAGTCGATGTTACGACGTTTCGTGATACCCGAATTTCAGGAACGTGGCCTTTTAGACACCACAATTTTTATGTAGGACGGGGCTCCACCGCACATTGGTACATGTGTGAAACAGTTACTTCAGCAACATTTCACGGATGACCGGGTTATCAGCCGCCAGTTCCCCATGATTTGGCCACCCCGGTCACCAGATCTCAACCCTTGTGACTTCTGGCTATGGGGTTACCTCAAAGCCACTGTTTATGGTGATAACATCCAGAATTTGGCGGAATTGAAAACTGCAATACACCGACATGTCCGTTAACATTCCTCCTGATATGCTACGAGCTACTGTTGAGAACGCAGTACTGCGATTTCACTTGCTTTCTGAAAATGGTGGCCGCCACCTTGAACATGAGTTGTAACACGTGTTCGACACGATTACACACATTTGCAACTGATGTCGTCATGTCTTCTTTCGTTTCCCAATATTGCATACAGCGCCATTCCGCGGTGGTGGTGAGTTTTGGAACTAATTTTTTTGTTTTGCGGAAAATAAAATCCCATGACCTCCTGTTAACTATTATCAAGTTTGGTAACATTTCGTCCAGTAGTTTTCCTTTTATGGCCATTTCAAAGTGGAACTTTAGTTATAAAGACCCTGTATTTATCCTGAAGAACAATTGTGTTGTAATGACTCTTTGCCAGCCGAAATTCCACAACCCTGGAAAAACTTATTTCATGTGGATAGCCGTGAAATTGTCGAAACAATACCTAATCGTCCAATTCCATGTTTTAACGCATGGGCAGTGACTGCTTAGATTGGCGTATTCGGCGTCACCGGCGAATTGTAACTAACGTGTGTGTATATATTTAGCGCAGGAACTCTTTTCGATGTCAGTCTGAAGATGGACTCATAGTGAGTCCGAAAGGTACTACTGTTTTAATCTGTCTTATTTTAAACTTTTAAGTAAAGTTTTTAACTCTTATGTGGTTGTACTCATAAGGAGTGTTTTTGTGCTTCGAAGGTAAACCTGTAACGTACCAGGAGATGTGACGTACCTGCCAGAAGGACGCACACGACATAAAGGCAGATAGGAATCAGAATAAAACGTCCGCGTAGCTCAATTGGTAGAGCAACTTATTCCGGAATGAGGGGATCCAAGGTTCGAATCCTGCCTGGCGCGGATAAAAATTACTGAGAAATTTACTTCGTTATAATGGCGCCCGAACTATCCGGATGACCCGACCGTTCAAAATCTCGCATTGGTGTGATGTTATTTCCACACCGCGAGATAGGAAAAATAAGAGAATCCCTTCTCCAGCACTTCGAAAGAAAAAGGGGGAAATGATGTAACGTACCAGGAGATGTGACGTACCTGCCAGAAGGACGCGCACGACATAAAGGCAGATAGGAATCAGAATAAAACGTCCGCGTAGCTCAATTGGTAGAGTGACTTATTCCGGAATGAGGGGATCCAGGGTTCGAATCCTGGCGCGGATAACAATGACTGAGAAATTTACTTCGTTATAATGGCGCCAGAACTATCCGGATGACCCGACCGTTCAAAATCTCGCATTGGTGTGATGTTATTTCCACACCGCGAGATAGGAAAAATAAGAGAATCCCTTCTCCAGCACTTCGAAAAAAAAAAAAAAAAAAAAAAAAAAAGGGGGAGATGATGTAACGTACCAGGAGATGTGACGTACCTGCCAGAAGGACGCGCACGACATAAAGGCAGATAGGAATCAAAATAAAACGTCCGCGTAGCTCAATTGGTAGAGTGACTTATTCCGGAATGAGGGGATCCGGGTTCGAATCCTGGCGTGGACAGAAATGACGGAGAAATTTACTTCGTTATAAACCTATTTTGTTTTACCTAACACAATGTGTGTTTATCAAAACCAGTCCTTCAAATGCAAAATAATTAAACTCACAAGTTACTAAATTTTAAAGAAAAACAAATTTCATCGGGAAAAGTAATGCATAGAACGACTTCATGCGCAAAATCTAAGAAAAATTAAATCTTCTTCCGAAAAGAAACTTAAAAACATGGACATTATGCACAAAGGTGACTGGCAAAATATGATTTAGTTAGGTTAGCAAACATGATAAATTATTTCAATCATTTAATAATTTATCACGTCATCAATAAAATTCGAGAACATATGGTGTTTCCTAGCACTTTCCTCGTATAGTAGGTAATTTGCATAAAGATGCTTTTGCAAGGTGAGAGGCGTCTGAGTGTTAATTAAAATAAAATATAATTTTCAAAATTCTCATAGTTTGTCTGCAGCTTTCAGTTTTTAAAATATGAAATAAAAATACGAAGAGTAATAATTTCATGTTTATTGAAATAATTTTCTCTTTCTTTGATAGCAGCTGAGGAAATCTTCAAATTAATAACCCGCGGAAAAGAAAGTAACGCGCGAGACTTTGACGTCCGTAGCTATATTTGCAGTTTTTCCTGTAACTTGATTTCAATTACTTTTACTTTCAAACGAGATTACATTACTTTTCTTTATACAGAAGCTGAAATTTATTTATGGAAGGCTGGCTATGTCTTTAAGCATTTCAGGAAGCCCATGAGTGAAATTGGGCGAGAGCTTTGGAATTAATGCTTGAATGAAAGGCATGTTCCTTTGCGTTATGAAGTAATTTGCATACACTATGCGAGAAGAGGAATTTATTAGGAAAAAATGAACTTCTTCTGACAGTCTTCGTTTCCAGCACCAGATATTCAAACTGTTCGGATCGCTTTTGCTTTATTCGTGGTGCTGGGACGTCTAATTAAAATTTTTACGAATTGGATTGACTCGTCTGAATTTAATTTCTATGGTACATCCGATTCGAAAAAATTCAAGAGATCATCCTGGTACTCTTTGTAGATAATTTATGCCATGCATCTTTCGCTTGCCAGAATCTATGTGGGTGTGAAATAAAATGAGTAATTCGAGAGTATATATTAATTTATGTACAACATATGGCATTTATTCGAGTCACTCACGACCACACAGAGCCATAGGCAGATACACTATCTACCAAGAAGTAATTGGACACCCCTGCAATCGACGATATCTGCGGTCCTGATACACGTCACGGCCGCCGCCGTTAAATATCGTGTGGGAAACAACAACGCAAATAGTCGCATGCAAGATGCCACGCAGTTTGCAGCTCTCTGATTTCGAGAAAGGTGTAATCGTTGGGTATCACAGAAATGGCCGAACCATACGTGACATATCCAGCGAGTTGAAGTGCCCGAAATCGACAGTGGCCTACGTGATTGGCAAGTGGAAGATGAGAGGTGACTGTCGGAATGAGCCCCGACCCGGCAGACCCACAAACCTGGGAGTTAGGAGACCGACGGGTGCTGGCCAGAGAAATTTGGAAGCACAGCACCAAATCGATGGGCCACATCCGCGAGGAGTTTCAACAGGCATCCGGGAGTGTTTTTCGATGAATACCATCCTTAAGGAAGCCCATCTGCTCGGTTATCATGGACGTGCTGCTGCCCACAAGTCTTTGATCACCAAGTCCAATAGCGCTGCTCGGCTAACGTGGTGCAAAGAACGTCGACACCGTTGAACAGGGGAAACAGGTTCTTTGGAGCGACGAATCAAGGTTCACCCTCTACCGTTCAGATGGTAGGGTCTGGGTTTGGGGTCTGCCAGAAGAACGCCTCTTGCCGGAATGTAATGTGCCAACTGTGAAGTTCGGCGGCGGTGGAACTATGCTATGAGGGTGTTTCTCGTGGTATGGCACGGGACCCTTGGTCGCAATTCCTAGTAGACTCAACGCCGAGACCTACTGCACCATTTTGGATGACCATGCGCTTCCTACGTTATGGCAGTTTTACGGGGTGAACAAATGTTACTTTCAGGATGACAATGCCACCTGTCATGTTGCGAGGTCCACCATGGCTTGGTATGGTGACAATGGGGTTAATCGAATGGACTCGCCTGCGCAAAGCTCGGACCTTAACCCTATCGAGCACCTGTGGGACGAGTTGGAGCGTCTACTTAAAGGGTGTCCCCACCGTCCGAAATCGGTGAAGGAACTGACCTGTCTTCTCCAAGCCGAGTGGAAGAAAATACCGCTAGCCGTCGTACAGCGCCAGGTTGAGAGTATGTCCCCGGAGCGTCGCAGCTGTAATCGCCGCTCGTGGAGGCTCCACCAACTATTGAAGGTGAATAAACTTCGTTTTCCTTTGCTATCACAGGTGTCCAATTACTTGTTCGAAGATAGTGTACATACCAATTGTAATTAAATCATGACAACAGACAATCATCATCATCATAATCATTGTGAACCATTATCAATCCACTGCTGGACGGAGGTCTCCCCAAGTTTCTTCCACAACGGTCTGTCTTGTGCCATTCTCCTCCATGTTACCCCCGATACTTTCGAATTTCATCCACCCATCTCCCATGTGGTCTTCTTCTAGGTTTTTTCCTGGCCCTCGGAATTCAGTCTAAAATGTCAGCTGTCCATCGATGGTCTGTCCTTCTAACAATATGTCCAGCTCATTGCCATTTCAGGGATTTTACTCTGATCATGATGTCTTCCAATCTTGTCATTTTTCTGATCTGCCAGTACCTTTTCTTATTTCTCCTGGTTACACCAAGCATGCATCTCTTCATGCTGCTTTGAGTTGTGTGCAGCCTTTGTATGTCTCTTTTAGTTAAGGTCCACGTCTCAGCGCCATACGTAAGCACAGAAAGGATGCATTGATTAAACACTTTTCTCTTAAGACATAATGGCACATTGCTCTTGAAAATTATACTATTTCTTCCAAACGCTCTCCAGGCAAGTTTTATACGCCGATTAATTTATTTATCAATGTTACTCCCACTTCATATCCGCTGTCCAAGATAAATGTATGTATTGGTTATCTCCAGCTTTTCCCCATCAATCGATAAATCTTCATTTCTTGTAAAAGCATTGCACATCACTTTTGTTTTCTGAAAGTTCGTTTTTAATCATACTTCTTTTACTCTTGTGAGCAAGTTCTTGGATGCAAAACTGACTACGTCATCAGCAAAACGAAGGGGAGTTATATAAACCAACAGATAATTAGGTTTATTAATTCCTGAGTTTTGAGAGGTAGGTGGGTTAATGAATGTCATTGTCGTGAAACCAATGAAAGAAGAGATGTGAGTCATAAAAGTAAATATTTGCTAAACTATGGCAGCGGCAATAGTAAGCATTTCATCTGTTTAGTTTTTCAAAAGCAATGCTTATAGTCATATTATTGTGACCACCTCCTACTTTTGACGTCAACAGCGCGTACCCAATGAAAGAAGGCACGTGTCGTGAGCTGGCTTCGAGGGTATATAGGTGTTACTGTAAGCATTGAAAACATATCACACGTTGCTGTCATAGATTAAAGGAGGCGATTTATCGGATTTGAAAAAAGGGATGATTATCGGCTTACGAACAAGGGGTGGCAATATTTCTGAAACTGGCGCGGCTTGTAAACCGTTCGCGTGCTGCTGTGGTTAAAGTGTATTGTCATCGGAGAAATACGCTTTTGCGAGCCAGCGATGTGGAAACTGCGAACCTCTATCGTGCCATTGATGTGAAAGTGAACGTTAGTGAAAGGTTGCGTGAGAGCCGATCGAGGCGTTACGATGGAGCAGTACTCGCCGGGCTAACCAGGGCTGGGCCGTCTGTCTAAAACAGCAAATTCAGCGAACCCTGCTGCGTATGGGGCTCCGACGCAGACGGATGGTCACTGCACCTTTGCTAACGAAGGTGCATCGGCAGAAAAGGCTTATATTTGCACGGCAGTGTATCAGGAATTAGCTCTGCTGATTGGCAAATGACTGCCTTTTCGAATGAGTGGCACATTTTCACACTTCATCGAAAGGATGGACGTTGGCGGATAAGGCGAGAAACATCGGAGAACTAACACCTGTTCGAATAAGCGATGCTGGAAGAACACAATTTGGTGGGGGGCGGCGTTATGGTACTGGGGAATGTTTTCGTGGCATTCTCTGGGTCCACTCATACCTTTGCGAAGGCACTATGGACCGAATGTGTTATGATCCATCCTTGCGGAGCACCACGTGCACAGCACATGCGGGTGTCTTCCCTTGGGCGCGGCTTCCAGCATGACAAATGCGACGTGCGTGAGGGACCGAGAGTAGTTGGCGTTACGATGGAGCAATTCACTCGCCGAATTAACCGAAGACAGGCAGGGCTGCCAGACGTGTTCTGTCTACAAAACGACAATTCAGCGAACCCTGCTGCGTATGGGGCTCCGAACACCTTCGCAGACGGATGGTCACTGCCCCCTTTGCTAACGAAGGTGCATCGGCAGCAGAAAAGGCTTATATTTGCACGGCGAGTATCAGAATTAGACCTCTGCTGCTGATTGGCAAATGACTGCTTTTCGGTAGGAATGAGTCACATTTCTACTGCTTCATCGAAAGGGATGGACGTTGGCGGATAGAAGTAGAAACATCGGAGAACTAACACTCTTCAACCACTGCTGGAAGAACACAATTTGGTGGGGGCAGCGTTATGGAACTGGGGAATGTTTTCAGTAGCATTCTCTGGGTCCACTCATACCTTTGGAAGGCACTATGGACCGAATGTGTGTTATGAATCCATCACTTGCAGACCACGTACACCCGTATACATGCAGATTGTCTTCCCTTGGGCGGATGGGATCTTCCAGCATGACAATGCGACGTGCCACACTGCTAGAAATGACCGAGAGAAGGCGTCAGATCACGATAGACTTCAAGTACTTCCAGACGTGGTTCCGAGCCATACGGAGTTCCCCAGAGGATCGTCAACCCAATTGAGCATCTGTGTGACCACAAGCGAAGAATCGATCGTGTTCTTCGCTCTATGGATCCTCCACATTCTGCTTGGGACCCTTCACGGTCAGCTGTCGAACGGCACTGCAGTCAGCATGGCTTCCAAATACCTGTGAACACCGCCAGCGACACCCCAGTCGTACTCCCAGCCGGGCATCATGACGTAGGGTGCGTTATTATCACTCCCAGCTGCGCCTAGCTGCTGCATACGTTTGCACGGCGGTTACACTGGATATTAGCCGGTGGTCACGTCAATGGCAATGTGAATCGACCGTGTCCTTCCATTATACAATGCCGGAAATTGCAAAAAGAAACCTTACCCAGAAGGAAAGGAATGCCGGTAGGAACGTCATATTATACTATGTTAATTGTTATGGGCAGCAGAAACTGTGATAGTCTCCAAGTAGATATATCATTGGATGAAAATAATGACGTCACTAGCGGACGACAACATGCAAATAATGTACGGAGCGCATTCTGACTTACGCGTTCAAGTTAAAAGCGCACGTGAGATGCTATCACCCAGCGTGGTGTCCAGCATTCTGTACGACCGCATTGCAGTGTCAGATTGGAATCTTGTTATTGCTGCCAACAGAAGGTGCAACTACCTTATTGGAAATGACGCAACATTCTGGCGCACTGTAATCAACTGATTAAAAGGTCAAAATAAACAGTTGAATCACTTCACACGTGCGGTCCATTTTGGGTCCTCTTATTCCGATCAAGTTGCAGACTGGGTGAAACGAAAGGTATCGGACCTGGTAATACCCAACGGTGGCGCTTTTCCTTGGTCCTGGTCAGATATATTCGTACACTCTCAGACGTGGTTTCCGGGCCATACGGAGTTACGAACGTACACCGAGAGGATCGACGTATTAGAGGCCGGCGTTCGCAGAGCGGACGGCTACGACTCAAGCGAATTTGAATGGCGATCAATTTGTGGACACTTCAGGAAGGTTCACTGGTATTTCGGAAACCGATTCTGCTTGGGCTGCTTCTGACGGTTACAGGTACGCGTCCGAAGGCGACAAGGTGAGCTGGACCTTAACCAAATGTGCACCGCCAGCGACACCCAGGCCCCACGCCGGGCTCATCATGACGTAGGGTGCGATACTAGGCTATCAAGGTGCGTACCGGGCACTGGATGTAACCATGGTACAGAATAGCAGGAAGTTACGTCAGCGACCACATCGTGCCGCCGGTCGTCCTTCCATTTTTGAGTGCTATTCCTGGTGCGATATTGCCAAGATGCAAGACATTACCAACAGATGCAGGAGCTCCCATGCCCGGGAGGTATTGCATCAACATGCTCTTGATGTGCATCAACTGCCGCTGCTCCACGCTCTCCGGACATGTCTCAATCGAGCATGACTGGGACTGGATTGGACAAAGACTGTTCCTGAAGGTGACCCCTGCAGGAGCAGCTCATCTTTGACTTACGCGTTCAAGTTGTCTGGCTGTCATGGAATGCTATAGCCCAGCGATGGTGTACCAGCATTTTTGTACCGATTGCATGTCAGATTGGAATCTTGTATTGCTGCTGGAGAAGGAGTGCAACACCTTATTGGTCAAATGTGCAGGCTTCTACCGTGCACTGTAATGGTATTAAAAGGTAAAATAAACATTGAATCAGGCAATTCAGCACGTGCGGTCATTTTCCTTTATTAATGACCTGCTCGTGCCACTGTCACATAAATCTTATAGATGCAGCTGTAATACTTAACGGTGTTCTTTTTCACTTTCCTTTAACATATTATTCACATTTAGATGAGCGTAGAACTCCGACCGTGACACCGATGAAATGTGATGTAGCTTCATGCACAGACAGAGCAAGCTCCATCTGCGCACATGGGGAAACGTGAGGACTCAAAGCCCAATTTGATCGCGGCCAGATATTTGGGCCTTGGAGGGAAGGTACTGGTCCCATTTCCGGAAAAACAGCCGCACTTGTTGGCTGCTTCCATGCTACTATAGTAACTCAGGTGTAACAGGACTGGATTAACCATGCACAGACATCCCATCAGGAAGGGCTCTACGTTGCAACCCGTACTTATTTGGCTGCTCCCTTCAATTCTCCTCTCACCAGATGTACAGGACTGGATTAGCCATGGACAGACATCCAGCAGAAGAGCTCCCATTGTTCAGCCACAGTTGTTGGCTGCTCTCTTACTACTGTCTCAAGGGTGTACTAGGACTGGATTAGCCATGCACAGACATCCAGCAGAAGAGCTCCCATTGGTCAACCACACTTGTTGGCTGCTCCCCGTTACCTTACTGTCTCAAGGGTGTACTTTAGGACTGGATTAGCCATGCACGAAGACATCCAGCAGAAGGGCTCACATTGGTCAACCACACTTGTTGGCTGGGCTCCCGTAATTCTCCTGTATCAAGGGTGTACCAGGACTGGATTAACCATGCACGTACATCCAGCAGAAGGGCTCGCATTGGTCAACCACACTTGTTGAAACGCTTCCCCCGTGGTACTATTGTATCAAGGGTGTACCAGGACTGGATTAACCATGCACAGACATCCAGCAGAAGGGCTCACATTGGTCAACCACACTTGTTGGCTGCAACCCATGCACTACTGTATCAAGGGTGTTTACCAAGGACCGATTAACCGTGTAAATACTTTCTGTAATGCCGAGTATTTGGAGAAAAAAGGCAACGAACTCAGAGTTGAACGTTTGTGGGATATTCTAGAACCATAATATGAAAGCTTGGCTGATCTCCCACGGAATGAGGGTGAACTGACGGAGCTGACCAGGTTGACTGGAGATTAACCGTGTAGAATACTCATAACTAAGCATTTGCGAGCCGAGTATTTGGAGACAGAAAGGCAACGAACTCAATTGAACGTTTGTGGGATAGGTGTCTAGCAACTAACTCAGTGTACGCATGGAGGTCTGTTCAACTTGAAAGCCTAGGCTTCTGCGAGCCTTGCTTGCACAGAAAGGTAGATCAACGCGTTATTAGATAGGTGTCCCTAATGCAAAGCTAACTCAGTTGTACGCATGGAGGTTGTTCAACACCTTGAGGAATCTGTTCCTAACGTCTGCGAGCAATAATTGCACAGAAAGGTAGATCAACACGTTATTAGATAGATGTCCCTAATGCAAAGCTAACTCAGTGTACGCATGGAGGTTGTTCAACACCTTGAGGAATCTGTTCCTAGGCGTCTGCGGTAGCCGTAATTGCACAGAAGGTAGATCAACACGTTATTAGATAGATGTCCTAATGCACCAAGCTAACTCAGTGTACGCATGGAGGTTGTTCAACACCTTGAGGAATCTGTTCCTAGGCGTCTGCGAGCCGTAATTGCACAGAAAGGTAGATCAACACGTTATTGGGTAGATGTTTCCCTAATGCAAAAGCTAACTCAGTGTACGCATGGAGGTTGTTCAACACCTTTGTAGAATCTGATCCTAGGCGGCTGCGAGCCGTGGTGATTGCACAGAAAAGGTAGATCAACACGTTATTACTGGGTAGCTGTTCCCTAATGCAAAGCTAACTCAGTGTACGCATGGAGATTGTTCAACACCTTGTAGAATCTGTTCCTAGGCGGCTGTGAGCCGTGATTACTGCATAGAAAATTGGTAGATCAAAGGCGTTACTAGGTAGCTGTTCCCTAATGCAAAGCTAACTCAGTGTACGCATGGACGTTGTTCAACACCTTGTAGAATCTGATCCTAGGCTTCTGCGAGCCATGATTGCACAGAAAGGTAGATCAACACGTTATTAGATAGATGTCCCCTAATGCCCTAACTCAGTGTACGCATGGAGGTTGTTCCAACACCTTGTAGAATCTGTTCCTAGGCGGCTGTGAGCCATGATTGCAATAGAAAATTGGACCAAGGCGTTACTAGGTAATGAGATGCTCCTAATGCAAAGCTAACTCAGTGTACGCATGGACGTTGTTCAACACCTTGTAGAATCTGATTCCTAGGCGGCTGCGAGCCATGATTGCACAGAAAGGTAGATCAACACGTTATTAGATAGATGTCCCTAATGCAAAGCTAACTCAGTGTACGCATGGAGGTTGTTCAACACCTTTGCAGAATCTGAATCCTAGGCTTTGACTGTGAGCCGTGATTGCAATAGAAAATTGGACCAAGGCACGTTACTAGGTAGCTGAATGTCCCTAATGCAAAGCTAACTCAGTGTACGCATGGACGTTGTTCCAACACCTTGTAGAATCTGATCCTAGGCTTCTGCGAGCCATGATTGCACAGAAAGGTAGATCAACACGTTATTAGATAGCTGTCCCTAATCTAAAGCTAACTCAGTGTACGCATGGAGGTTGTTCAACACCTTGTAGAATCTGTTCCTAGGCGGCTGTGAGCCGTGATTGCATAGAAAATTGGAGATCAAGGCGTTACTAGGTAGCTGTTCCTAATGCAAAGCTAACTCAGTGTGGCACGCATGGACGTTGTTCAACACCTTGTAGAATCCTGATCCTAGGCTTCTGCGAGCCATGATTGCACAGAAAGGTAGATCAACACGTTATTAGATAGATGTCCCTAATGCAAAGCTAACTCAGTGTACGCATGGAGGTTGTTCAACACCTTGTAGAATCTGTTCCTAGGCGGCTGTGAGCCGTGATTGCATAGAAAATTGGACCAAGGCGTTACTAGGTAGCTGTTCCCTAATGCAAAGCTAACTCAGTGTACGCATGGACGTTGTTCAACACCTTGTAGAATCTGATCCTAGGCTTCTGCGAGCCATGATTGCACAGAAAGGTAGATCAACACTTTGTTATTAGATAGATGTCCCTAATGCAAAGCTAACTCAGTGTACGCATGGAGGTTGTTCAACACCTTGTAGAATCTGTTCCTAGGCGGCTGTGAGCCGTGATTACGCATAGAAAATTGGACCAAGGCGTTACTAGGTAGCTGTTCCTAATGCAAAGCTAACTCAGTGTACGCATGGACGTTGTTCAACACACGTAGAATCTGATCCTGAAGGCTACTGCGAGCCATGATTGCACAGAAAGGTAGATCAACACGTTATTAGATAGATGTCCCTAATGCAAAAGCTAACTCAGTGTACGCATGGAGGTTGTTCAACACCTTGTAGAATCTGTTCCTAGGCGGCTGTGAGCCGTGATTGCATAGAAAATTGGACCAAGGCGTTACTAGGTAGCTGTTCTCTAATGCAAAGCTAACTCAGTGTACGCATGGACGTTGTTCAACACCTTGTAGAATCTGATCCTAGGCTTCTGCGAGCCATGATTGCACAGAAAGGTAGATCAACACGTTATTAGATAGATGTCCCTAATGCAAAGCTAACTCAGTGTACGCATGGAGGTTGTTCAACACCTTGTAGAATCTGTTCTAGGCGGCTGTGAGCCGTGATTGCATAGAAAATTGGACCAAGGCGTTACTAGGTAGCTGTTCCTAATGCAAAGCTAACTCAGTGTACGCATGGACGTTGTTCAACACCTTGTAGAATCTGGATCCTAGGCTTCTGCGAGCCATGATTGCACAGAAAGGTAGATCAACACGTTATTAGATAGATGTCCCTAATGCAAAGCTAACTCAGTGTACGCATGGAGGTTTGTTCAACACCTTGTAGAATCTGTTCCTAGGCGGCTGTGAGCCGTGATTGCATAGAAAATTGGACCAAAGGCGTTACTAGGTAGCTGTTCCTAATGCAAAGCTAACTCAGTGTACGCATGGACGTTGTTCAACACCTTGTAGAATCTGATCCTAGGCTTCTGCGAGCCATGATTGCACAGAAAGGTAGATCAACACGTTATTAGATAGATGTCCCTAATGCAAAGCTAACTCAGTGTACGCATGGAGGTTGTTCAACACCTTGTAGAATCTGTTCCTAGGCGGCTGTGAGCCGTGATTGCATAGAAAATTGGACCAAGGCGTTACTAGGTAGCTGTTCCTAATGCAAAGCTAACTCAGTGTACGCATGGACGTTGTTCAACACCTTGTAGAATCTGATCCTAGGCTTCTGCGAGCCATGATTGCACAGAAAGGTAGATCAACACGTTATTAGATAGATGTCCCTAATGCAAAGCTAACTCAGTGTACGCATGGAGGTTGTTCAACACCTTGTAGAATCTGTTCCTAGGCGGCTGTGAGCCGTGATTGCATAGAAAATTGGACCAAGGCGTTACTAGGTAGCTGTTCCTAATGCAAAGCTAACTCAGTGTACGCATGGACGTTGTTCAACACCTTGTAGAATCTGATCCTAGGCTTCTGCGAGCCATGATTGCACAGAAAGGTAGATCAACACGTTATTAGATAGATGTCCCTAATGCAAAGCTAACTCAGTGTACGCATGGAGGTTGTTCAACACCTTGTAGAATCTGTTCCTAGGCGGCTGTGAGCCGTGATTGCATAGAAAATTGGACCAAGGCGTTACTAGGTAGCTGTTCCTAATGCAAAGCTAACTCAGTGTACGCATGGACGTTGTTCAACACCTTGTAGAATCTGATCCTAGGCTTCTGCGAGCCATGATTGCACAGAAAGGTAGATCAACACGTTATTAGATAGATGTCCCTAATGCAAAGCTAACTCAGTGTACGCATGGAGGTTGTTCAACACCTTGTAGAATCTGTTCCTAGGCGGCTGTGAGCCGTGATTGCATAGAAAATTGGACCAAGGCGTTACTAGGTAGCTGTTCCTAATGCAAAGCTAACTCAGTGTACGCATGGACGTTGTTCAACACCTTGTAGAATCTGATCCTAGGCTTCTGCGAGCCATGATTGCACAGAAAGGTAGATCAACACGTTATTAGATAGATGTCCCTAATGCAAAGCTAACTCAGTGTACGCATGGAGGTTGTTCAACACCTTGTAGAATCTGTTCCTAGGCGGCTGTGAGCCGTGATTGCATAGAAAATTGGACCAAGGCGTTACTAGGTAGCTGTTCCTAATGCAAAGCTAACTCAGTGTACGCATGGACGTTGTTCAACACCTTGTAGAATCTGATCCTAGGCTTCTGCGAGCCATGATTGCACAGAAAGGTAGATCAACACGTTATTAGATAGATGTCCCTAATGCAAAGCTAACTCAGTGTACGCATGGAGGTTGTTCAACACCTTGTAGAATCTGTTCCTAGGCGGCTGTGAGCCGTGATTGCATAGAAAATTGGACCAAGGCGTTACTAGGTAGCTGTTCCTAATGCAAAGCTAACTCAGTGTACGCATGGACGTTGTTCAACACCTTGTAGAATCTGATCCTAGGCTTCTGCGAGCCATGATTGCACAGAAAGGTAGATCAACACGTTATTAGATAGATGTCCCTAATGCAAAGCTAACTCAGTGTACGCATGGAGGTTGTTCAACACCTTGTAGAATCTGTTCCTAGGCGGCTGTGAGCCGTGATTGCATAGAAAATTGGACCAAGGCGTTACTAGGTAGCTGTTCCTAATGCAAAGCTAACTCAGTGTACGCATGGACGTTGTTCAACACCTTGTAGAATCTGATCCTAGGCTTCTGCGAGCCATGATTGCACAGAAAGGTAGATCAACACGTTATTAGATAGATGTCCCTAATGCAAAGCTAACTCAGTGTACGCATGGAGGTTGTTCAACACCTTGTAGAATCTGTTCCTAGGCGGCTGTGAGCCGTGATTGCATAGAAAATTGGACCAAGGCGTTACTAGGTAGCTGTTCCCTAATGCAAAGCTAACTCAGTGTACGCATGGACGTTGTTCAACACCTTGTAGAATCTGATCCTAGGCTTCTGCGAGCCATGATTGCACAGAAAGGTAGATCAACACGTTATTAGATAGATGTCCCTAATGCAAAGCTAACTCAGTGTACGCATGGAGGTTGTTCAACACCTTGTAGAATCTGTTCCTAGGCGGCTGTGAGCCGTGATTGCATAGAAAATTGGACCAAGGCGTTACTAGGTAGCTGTTCCTAATGCAAAGCTAACTCAGTGTACGCATGGACGTTGTTCAACACCTTGTAGAATCTGATCCTAGGCTTCTGCGAGCCATGATTGCACAGAAAGGTAGATCAACACGTTATTAGATAGATGTCCCTAATGCAAAGCTAACTCAGTGTACGCATGGAGGTTGTTCAACACCTTGTAGAATCTGTTCCTAGGCGGCTGTGAGCCGTGATTGCATAGAAAATTGGACCAAGGCGTTACTAGGTAGCTGTTCCCTAATGCAAAGCTAACTCAGTGTACGCATGGACGTTGTTCAACACCTTGTAGAATCTGATCCTAGGCTTCTGCGAGCCATGATTGCACAGAAAGGTAGATCAACACGTTATTAGATAGATGTCCCTAATGCAAAGCTAACTCAGTGTACGCATGGAGGTTGTTCAACACCTTGTAGAATCTGTTCCTAGGCGGCTGTGAGCCGTGATTGCATAGAAAATTGGACCAAGGCGTTACTAGGTAGCTGTTCCCTAATGCAAAGCTAACTCAGTGTACGCATGGACGTTGTTCAACACCTTGTAGAATCTGATCCTAGGCTTCTGCGAGCCATGATTGCACAGAAAGGTAGATCAACACGTTATTAGATAGATGTCCCTAATGCAAAGCTAACTCAGTGTACGCATGGAGGTTGTTCAACACCTTGTAGAATCTGTTCCTAGGCGGCTGTGAGCCGTGATTGCATAGAAAATTGGACCAAGGCGTTACTAGGTAGCTGTTCCTAATGCAAAGCTAACTCAGTGTACGCATGGACGTTGTTCAACACCTTGTAGAATCTGATCCTAGGCTTCTGCGAGCCATGATTGCACAGAAAGGTAGATCAACACGTTATTAGATAGATGTCCCTAATGCAAAGCTAACTCAGTGTACGCATGGAGGTTGTTCAACACCTTGTAGAATCTGTTCCTAGGCGGCTGTGAGCCGTGATTGCATAGAAAATTGGACCAAGGCGTTACTAGGTAGCTGTTCCTAATGCAAAGCTAACTCAGTGTACGCATGGACGTTGTTCAACACCTTGTAGAATCTGATCCTAGGCTTCTGCGAGCCATGATTGCACAGAAAGGTAGATCAACACGTTATTAGATAGATGTCCCTAATGCAAGCTAACTCAGTGTACGCATGGAGGTTGTTCAACACCTTGTAGAATCTGTTCCTAGGCGGCTGTGAGCCGTGATTGCATAGAAAATTGGACCAAGGCGTTACTAGGTAGCTGTTCCTAATGCAAAGCTAACTCAGTGTACGCATGGACGTTGTTCAACACCTTGTAGAATCTGATCCTAGGCTTCTGCGAGCCATGATTGCACAGAAAGGTAGATCAACACGTTATTAGATAGATGTCCCTAATGCAAAGCTAACTCAGTGTACGCATGGAGGTTGTTCAACACCTTGTAGAATCTGATCCTAGGCGGCTGTGAGCCGTGATTGCATAGAAAATTGGATCAACACGTTATTAGATAGATGTCCCTAATGCAAAGCTAACTCAGTGTACGCATGGAGGTTGTTCAACACCTTGTAGAATCTGTTCCTAGGCGGCTGTGAGCCGTGATTGCATAGAAAGGTAGATCAACACGTTATTAGATAGATGTCCCTAATGCAAAGCTAACTCAGTGTACGCATGGACGTTGTTCAACACCTTGTAGAATCTGATTCCTAGGCTTCTGCGAGCCATGATTGCACAGAAAGGTAGATCAACACGTTATTAGGTAGATGTCCCTAATGCAAAGCTAACTCAGTGTACGCATGGAGGTTGTTCAACACCTTGTAGAATCTGTTCCTAGGCGGCTGTGAGCCGTGATTGCATAGAAAATTGGACCAAGGCGTTACTAGGTAGCTGTCCCTAATGCAAAGCTAACTCAGTGTACGCATGGACGTTGTTCAACACCTTGTAGAATCTGATCCTAGGCTTCTGCGAGCCATGATTGCACAGAAAGGTAGATCAACACGTTATTAGATAGATGTCCCTAATGCAAAGCTAACTCAGTGTACGCATGGAGGTTGTTCAACACCTTGTAGAATCTGTTCCTAGGCGGCTGTGAGCCGTGATTGCATAGAAAATTGGACCAAGGCGTTACTAGGTAGCTGTTCCTAATGCAAAGCTAACTCAGTGTACGCATGGACGTTGTTCAACACCTTGTAGAATCTGATCCTAGGCTTCTGCGAGCCATGATTGCAAAGAAAGGTAGATCAACACGTTATTAGATAGATGTCCCTAATGCAAAGCTAACTCAGTGTACGCATGGAGGTTGTTCAACACCTTGTAGAATCTGTTCCTAGGCGGCTGTGAGCCGTGATTGCATAGAAAATTGGACCAAGGCGTTACTAGGTAGCTGTTCCTAATGCAAAGCTAACTCAGTGTACGCATGGACGTTGTTCAACACCTTGTAGAATCTGATCCTAGGCTTCTGCGAGCCATGATTGCACAGAAAGGTAGATCAACACGTTATTAGATAGATGTCCCTAATGCAAAGCTAACTCAGTGTACGCATGGAGGTTGTTCAACACCTTGTAGAATCTGTTCCTAGGCGGCTGTGAGCCGTGATTGCATAGAAAATTGGACCAAGGCGTTACTAGGTAGCTGTTCCCTAATGCAAAGCTAACTCAGTGTACGCATGGACGTTGTTCAACACCTTGTAGAATCTGATCCTAGGCTTCTGCGAGCCATGATTGCACAGAAAGGTAGATCAACACGTTATTAGATAGATGTCCCTAATGCAAAGCTAACTCAGTGTACGCATGGAGGTTGTTCAACACCTTGTAGAATCTGTTCCTAGGCGGCTGTGAGCCGTGATTGCATAGAAAATTGGACCAAGGCGTTACTAGGTAGCTGTTCCTAATGCAAAGCTAACTCAGTGTACGCATGGACGTTGTTCAACACCTTGTAGAATCTGATCCTAGGCTTCTGCGAGCCATGATTGCACAGAAAGGTAGATCAACACGTTATTAGATAGATGTCCCTAATGCAAAGCTAACTCAGTGTACGCATGGAGGTTGTTCAACACCTTGTAGAATCTGTTCCTAGGCGGCTGTGAGCCGTGATTGCATAGAAAATTGGACCAAGGCGTTACTAGGTAGCTGTTCCTAATGCAAAGCTAACTCAGTGTACGCATGGACGTTGTTCAACACCTTGTAGAATCTGATCCTAGGCTTCTGCGAGCCATGATTGCACAGAAAGGTAGATCAACACGTTATTGGGTAGATGTTCCTAATGCAAAGCTAACTCAGTGTACGCATGGACGTTGTTCAACACCTTGTAGAATCTGATCCTAGGCTTCTGCGAGCCATGATTGCACAGAAAGGTAGATCAACACGTTATTAGATAGATGTCCCTAATGCAAAGCTAACTCAGTGTACGCATGGAGGTTGTTCAACACCTTGTAGAATCTGTTCCTAGGCGGCTGTGAGCCGTGATTGCATAGAAAATTGGACCAAGGCGTTACTAGGTAGCTGTTCCTAATGCAAAGCTAACTCAGTGTACGCATGGACGTTGTTCAACACCTTGTAGAATCTGATCCTAGGCTTCTGCGAGCCATGATTGCACAGAAAGGTAGATCAACACGTTATTAGATAGATGTCCCTAATGCAAAGCTAACTCAGTGTACGCATGGAGGTTGTTCAACACCTTGTAGAATCTGTTCCTAGGCGGCTGTGAGCCGTGATTGCATAGAAAATTGGACCAAGGCGTTACTAGGTAGCTGTTCCTAATGCAAAGCTAACTCAGTGTACGCATGGACGTTGTTCAACACCTTGTAGAATCTGATCCTAGGCTTCTGCGAGCCATGATTGCACAGAAAGGTAGATCAACACGTTATTAGATAGATGTCCCTAATGCAAAGCTAACTCAGTGTACGCATGGAGGTTGTTCAACACCTTGTAGAATCTGTTCCTAGGCGGCTGTGAGCCGTGATTGCATAGAAAATTGGACCAAGGCGTTACTAGGTAGCTGTTCCTAATGCAAAGCTAACTCAGTGTACGCATGGACGTTGTTCAACACCTTGTAGAATCTGATCCTAGGCTTCTGCGAGCCATGATTGCACAGAAAGGTAGATCAACACGTTATTAGATAGATGTCCCTAATGCAAAGCTAACTCAGTGTACGCATGGAGGTTGTTCAACACCTTGTAGAATCTGTTCCTAGGCGGCTGTGAGCCGTGATTGCATAGAAAATTGGACCAAGGCGTTACTAGGTAGCTGTTCCTAATGCAAAGCTAACTCAGTGTACGCATGGACGTTGTTCAACACCTTGTAGAATCTGATCCTAGGCTTCTGCGAGCCATGATTGCACAGAAAGGTAGATCAACACGTTATTAGATAGATGTCCCTAATGCAAAGCTAACTCAGTGTACGCATGGAGGTTGTTCAACACCTTGTAGAATCTGTTCCTAGGCGGCTGTGAGCCGTGATTGCATAGAAAATTGGACCAAGGCGTTACTAGGTAGCTGTTCCTAATGCAAAGCTAACTCAGTGTACGCATGGACGTTGTTCAACACCTTGTAGAATCTGATCCTAGGCTTCTGCGAGCCATGATTGCACAGAAAGGTAGATCAACACGTTATTAGATAGATGTCCCTAATGCAAAGCTAACTCAGTGTACGCATGGAGGTTGTTCAACACCTTGTAGAATCTGTTCCTAGGCGGCTGTGAGCCGTGATTGCATAGAAAATTGGACCAAGGCGTTACTAGGTAGCTGTTCCTAATGCAAAGCTAACTCAGTGTACGCATGGACGTTGTTCAACACCTTGTAGAATCTGATCCTAGGCTTCTGCGAGCCATGATTGCACAGAAAGGTAGATCAACACGTTATTAGATAGATGTCCCTAATGCAAAGCTAACTCAGTGTACGCATGGAGGTTGTTCAACACCTTGTAGAATCTGTTCCTAGGCGGCTGTGAGCCGTGATTGCATAGAAAATTGGACCAAGGCGTTACTAGGTAGCTGTTCCTAATGCAAAGCTAACTCAGTGTACGCATGGACGTTGTTCAACACCTTGTAGAATCTGATCCTAGGCTTCTGCGAGCCATGATTGCACAGAAAGGTAGATCAACACGTTATTAGATAGATGTCCCTAATGCAAAGCTAACTCAGTGTACGCATGGAGGTTGTTCAACACCTTGTAGAATCTGTTCCTAGGCGGCTGTGAGCCGTGATTGCATAGAAAATTGGACCAAGGCGTTACTAGGTAGCTGTTCCTAATGCAAAGCTAACTCAGTGTACGCATGGACGTTGTTCAACACCTTGTAGAATCTGATCCTAGGCTTCTGCGAGCCATGATTGCACAGAAAGGTAGATCAACACGTTATTAGATAGATGTCCCTAATGCAAAGCTAACTCAGTGTACGCATGGAGGTTGTTCAACACCTTGTAGAATCTGTTCCTAGGCGGCTGTGAGCCGTGATTGCATAGAAAATTGGACCAAGGCGTTACTAGGTAGCTGTTCCTAATGCAAAGCTAACTCAGTGTACGCATGGACGTTGTTCAACACCTTGTAGAATCTGATCCTAGGCTTCTGCGAGCCATGATTGCACAGAAAGGTAGATCAACACGTTATTAGATAGATGTCCCTAATGCAAAGCTAACTCAGTGTACGCATGGAGGTTGTTCAACACCTTGTAGAATCTGTTCCTAGGCGGCTGTGAGCCGTGATTGCATAGAAAATTGGACCAAGGCGTTACTAGGTAGCTGTTCCTAATGCAAAGCTAACTCAGTGTACGCATGGACGTTGTTCAACACCTTGTAGAATCTGATCCTAGGCTTCTGCGAGCCATGATTGCACAGAAAGGTAGATCAACACGTTATTAGATAGATGTCCCTAATGCAAAGCTAACTCAGTGTACGCATGGAGGTTGTTCAACACCTTGTAGAATCTGTTCCTAGGCGGCTGTGAGCCGTGATTGCATAGAAAATTGGACCAAGGCGTTACTAGGTAGCTGTTCCTAATGCAAAGCTAACTCAGTGTACGCATGGACGTTGTTCAACACCTTGTAGAATCTGATCCTAGGCTTCTGCGAGCCATGATTGCACAGAAAGGTAGATCAACACGTTATTAGATAGATGTCCCTAATGCAAAGCTAACTCAGTGTACGCATGGAGGTTGTTCAACACCTTGTAGAATCTGTTCCTAGGCGGCTGTGAGCCGTGATTGCATAGAAAATTGGACCAAGGCGTTACTAGGTAGCTGCAATTCCTAATGCAAAGCTAACTCAGTGTACGCATGGACGTTGTTCAACACCTTGTAGAATCTGATCCTAGGCTTCTGCGAGCCATGATTGCACAGAAAGGTAGATCAACACGTTATTAGATAGATGTCCCTAATGCAAAGCTAACTCAGTGTACGCATGGAGGTTGTTCAACACCTTGTAGAATCTGTTCCTAGGCGGCTGTGAGCCGTGATTGCATAGAAAATTGGACCAAGGCGTTACTAGGTAGCTGTTCCTAATGCAAAGCTAACTCAGTGTACGCATGGACGTTGTTCAACACCTTGTAGAATCTGATCCTAGGCTTCTGCGAGCCATGATTGCACAGAAAGGTAGATCAACACGTTATTAGATAGATGTCCCTAATGCAAAGCTAACTCAGTGTACGCATGGAGGTTGTTCAACACCTTGTAGAATCTGTTCCTAGGCGGCTGTGAGCCGTGATTGCATAGAAAATTGGACCAAGGCGTTACTAGGTAGCTGTTCCTAATGCAAAGCTAACTCAGTGTACGCATGGACGTTGTTCAACACCTTGTAGAATCTGATCCTAGGCTTCTGCGAGCCATGATTGCACAGAAAGGTAGATCAACACGTTATTAGATAGATGTCCCTAATGCAAAGCTAACTCAGTGTACGCATGGAGGTTGTTCAACACCTTGTAGAATCTGTTCCTAGGCGGCTGTGAGCCGTGATTGCATAGAAAATTGGACCAAGGCGTTACTAGGTAGCTGTTCCTAATGCAAAGCTAACTCAGTGTACGCATGGACGTTGTTCAACACCTTGTAGAATCTGATCCTAGGCTTCTGCGAGCCATGATTGCACAGAAAGGTAGATCAACACGTTATTAGATAGATGTCCCTAATGCAAAGCTAACTCAGTGTACGCATGGAGGTTGTTCAACACCTTGTAGAATCTGTTCCTAGGCGGCTGTGAGCCGTGATTGCATAGAAAATTGGACCAAGGCGTTACTAGGTAGCTGTTCCTAATGCAAAGCTAACTCAGTGTACGCATGGACGTTGTTCAACACCTTGTAGAATCTGATCCTAGGCTTCTGCGAGCCATGATTGCACAGAAAGGTAGATCAACACGTTATTAGATAGATGTCCCTAATGCAAAGCTAACTCAGTGTACGCATGGAGGTTGTTCAACACCTTGTAGAATCTGTTCCTAGGCGGCTGTGAGCCGTGATTGCATAGAAAATTGGACCAAGGCGTTACTAGGTAGCTGTTCCTAATGCAAAGCTAACTCAGTGTACGCATGGACGTTGTTCAACACCTTGTAGAATCTGATCCTAGGCTTCTGCGAGCCATGATTGCACAGAAAGGTAGATCAACACGTTATTAGATAGATGTCCCTAATGCAAAGCTAACTCAGTGTACGCATGGAGGTTGTTCAACACCTTGTAGAATCTGTTCCTAGGCGGCTGTGAGCCGTGATTGCATAGAAAATTGGACCAAGGCGTTACTAGGTAGCTGTTCCTAATGCAAAGCTAACTCAGTGTACGCATGGACGTTGTTCAACACCTTGTAGAATCTGATCCTAGGCTTCTGCGAGCCATGATTGCACAGAAAGGTAGATCAACACGTTATTAGATAGATGTCCCTAATGCAAAGCTAACTCAGTGTACGCATGGAGGTTGTTCAACACCTTGTAGAATCTGTTCCTAGGCGGCTGTGAGCCGTGATTGCATAGAAAATTGGACCAAAGGCGTTACTAGGTAGCTGTTCCCTAATGCAAAGCTAACTCAGTGTACGCATGGACGTTGTTCAACACCTTGTAGAATCTGATCCTAGGCTTCTGCGAGCCATGATTGCACAGAAAGGTAGATCAACACGTTATTAGATAGATGTCCCTAATGCAAAGCTAACTCAGTGTACGCATGGAGGTTGTTCAACACCTTGTAGAATCTGTTCCTAGGCGGCTGTGAGCCGTGATTGCATAGAAAATTGGACCAAGGCGTTACTAGGTAGCTGTTCCTAATGCAAAGCTAACTCAGTGTACGCATGGACGTTGTTCAACACCTTGTAGAATCTGATCCTAGGCTTCTGCGAGCCATGATTGCACAGAAAGGTAGATCAACACGTTATTAGATAGATGTCCCTAATGCAAAGCTAACTCAGTGTACGCATGGAGGTTGTTCAACACCTTGTAGAATCTGTTCCTAGGCGGCTGTGAGCCGTGATTGCATAGAAAATTGGACCAAGGCGTTACTAGGTAGCTGTTCCTAATGCAAAGCTAACTCAGTGTACGCATGGACGTTGTTCAACACCCTTGTAGAATCTGATCCTAGGCTTCTGCGAGCCATGATTGCACAGAAAGGTAGATCAACACGTTATTAGATAGATGTCCCTAATGCAAAGCTAACTCAGTGTACGCATGGAGGTTGTTCAACACCTTGTAGAATCTGTTCCTAGGCGGCTGTGAGCCGTGATTGCATAGAAAATTGGACCAAGGCGTTACTAGGTAGCTGTTCCTAATGCAAAGCTAACTCAGTGTACGCATGGACGTTGTTCAACACCTTGTAGAATCTGATCCTAGGCTTCTGCGAGCCATGATTGCACAGAAAGGTAGATCAACACGTTATTAGATAGATGTCCCTAATGCAAAGCTAACTCAGTGTACGCATGGAGGTTGTTCAACACCTTGTAGAATCTGTTCCTAGGCGGCTGTGAGCCGTGATTGCATAGAAAATTGGACCAAGGCGTTACTAGGTAGCTGTTCCCTAATGCAAAGCTAACTCAGTGTACGCATGGACGTTGTTCAACACCTTGTAGAATCTGATCCTAGGCTTCTGCGAGCCATGATTGCACAGAAAGGTAGATCAACACGTTATTAGATAGATGTCCCTAATGCAAAGCTAACTCAGTGTACGCATGGAGGTTGTTCAACACCTTGTAGAATCTGTTCCTAGGCGGCTGTGAGCCGTGATTGCATAGAAAATTGGACCAAGGCGTTACTAGGTAGCTGTTCCTAATGCAAAGCTAACTCAGTGTACGCATGGACGTTGTTCAACACCTTGTAGAATCTGATCCTAGGCTTCTGCGAGCCATGATTGCACAGAAAGGTAGATCAACACGTTATTAGATAGATGTCCCTAATGCAAAGCTAACTCAGTGTACGCATGGAGGTTGTTCAACACCTTGTAGAATCTGTTCCTAGGCGGCTGTGAGCCGTGATTGCATAGAAAATTGGACCAAGGCGTTACTAGGTAGCTGTTCCTAATGCAAAGCTAACTCAGTGTACGCATGGACGTTGTTCAACACCTTGTAGAATCTGATCCTAGGCTTCTGCGAGCCATGATTGCACAGAAAGGTAGATCAACACGTTATTAGATAGATGTCCCTAATGCAAAGCTAACTCAGTGTACGCATGGAGGTTGTTCAACACCTTGTAGAATCTGTTCCTAGGCGGCTGTGAGCCGTGATTGCATAGAAAATTGGACCAAGGCGTTACTAGGTAGCTGTTCCTAATGCAAAGCTAACTCAGTGTACGCATGGACGTTGTTCAACACCTTGTAGAATCTGATCCTAGGCTTCTGCGAGCCATGATTGCACAGAAAGGTAGATCAACACGTTATTAGATAGATGTCCCTAATGCAAAGCTAACTCAGTGTACGCATGGAGGTTGTTCAACACCTTGTAGAATCTGTTCCTAGGCGGCTGTGAGCCGTGATTGCATAGAAAATTGGACCAAGGCGTTACTAGGTAGCTGTTCCTAATGCAAAGCTAACTCAGTGTACGCATGGACGTTGTTCAACACCTTGTAGAATCTGATCCTAGGCTTCTGCGAGCCATGATTGCACAGAAAGGTAGATCAACACGTTATTAGATAGATGTCCCTAATGCAAAGCTAACTCAGTGTACGCATGGAGGTTGTTCAACACCTTGTAGAATCTGTTCCTAGGCGGCTGTGAGCCGTGATTGCATAGAAAATTGGACCAAGGCGTTACTAGGTAGCTGTTCCTAATGCAAAGCTAACTCAGTGTACGCATGGACGTTGTTCAACACCTTGTAGAATCTGATCCTAGGCTTCTGCGAGCCATGATTGCACAGAAAGGTAGATCAACACGTTATTAGATAGATGTCCCTAATGCAAAGCTAACTCAGTGTACGCATGGAGGTTGTTCAACACCTTGTAGAATCTGTTCCTAGGCGGCTGTGAGCCGTGATTGCATAGAAAATTGGACCAAGGCGTTACGTTATTAGGTAGCTGTTCCTAATGCAAAGCTAACTCAGTCCGTGATTGCTAACTCAGTGTACGCATGGACGTTGTTCAACACCTTGTAGAATCTGATCCTAGGCTTCTGCGAGCCATGATTGCACAGAAAGGTAGATCAACACGTTATTAGATAGATGTCCCTAATGCAAAGCTAACTCAGTGTACGCATGGAGGTTGTTCAACACCTTGTAGAATCTGTTCCTAGGCGGCTGTGAGCCGTGATTGCATAGAAAATTGGACCAAGGCGTTACTAGGTAGCTGTTCCCTAATGCAAAGCTAACTCAGTGTACGCATGGACGTTGTTCAACACCTTGTAGAATCTGATCCTAGGCTTCTGCGAGCCATGATTGCACAGAAAGGTAGATCAACACGTTATTAGATAGATGTCCCTAATGCAAAGCTAACTCAGTGTACGCATGGAGGTTGTTCAACACCTTGTAGAATCTGTTCCTAGGCGGCTGTGAGCCGTGATTGCATAGAAAATTGGACCAAGGCGTTACTAGGTAGATGTTCCTAATGCAAAGCTAACTCAGTGTACGCATGGACGTTGTTCAACACCTTGTAGAATCTGATCCTAGGCGGCTGTGAGCCGTGATTGCATAGAAAGGTAGACCAACACGTTACTAGGTAGCTGTTCCTAATGCAAAGCTAACTCAGTGTACGCATGGACGTTGTTCAACACCTTGTAGAATCTGATCCTAGGCTTCTGCGAGCCATGATTGCACAGAAAGGTAGATCCAACACGTTATTAGATAAGATGTCCCTAATGCAAAGCTAACTCAGTGTACGCATGGAGGTTGGTTCAACACCTTGCTTATGGGAATCTGTTCCTTAGGCGGCTGTGAGCCGTGATTGCATAGAAAAATTGGACCAAGGCGTTACTAGGTAGCTGTTCCTAATGCAAAGCTAAACTTCAGTGGTACGCATGGACGTTGTTCAACACCTTGTAGAATCTGATCCTAGGCTTCTGCGAGCCATGATTGCACAGAAGAGAGTAGATCAACACGTTATTAGATAGATGTCCCTAATGCAAGCTAACTCAGTGTACGCATGGAAGGTTGTTCAACACCTTG
>CM077000.1:39236970-39419434 GCA_039090855.1 Macrothele yani | reverse complement strand
ATCCACACGATGTCTTCGTGACATAATCAACTTGAGCTACAGCTGAAAATCATCCACACGATGTCTTCGTGGCATAATCAACTTGAGCAGCAGCTGAAAATCATCCACACGATGTCTTCGTGACATAATTAACTTGAGCTGCCGCTTAAAATCATCCTCACGATGTCTTCGTGGCATAATCAACTTGAGCTGCAGCTGAAAATCATTCACATGATGTCTTTGTGACATAGTCAACTTGAGCTGCAGATAAAATTTACCACACGGTGTCTTCGTGGCATAATCAACTTGAGCTGCAGCTGAAAATTACCCGATGTCTTCGTGACATAATCAACTTAAGCTGCAGCTAAAATTTACCCGATGTCTTCGTGACATAATCAACTTGAGCTGCCGCTTAAAATCATCCACACGATGTCTTCGTGACACAATCAACTTGAGCTACAGCTGAAAATCATCCACACGATGTCTTCGTGACATAATTATTTTGAGCTGCCGCTGAAAATCAACCACACGATGACTTCGTGAATAATCAACTTGAGCTGCAGCTGAAAATCATCCACACGATGTATTCGTGACATAAATAACTTGAGCTGCCGCTGAAAATCATCCACACGATGTCTTCGTGACATAATAAACTTGAGCTGCAGCTGAAAATTATCCGATGTCTTCGATACATAATCAACTTGAGTGCCGCTGAAAACCATCATCACGACGTCTTCGTGACACAATCAACTTGAGCTGCAGCTGAAAATCATCCACACGATGTCTTCGTGGCCTAATCAACTTGAGATGCAGCTGAAAATTACCCGATGTCTTCGTGACATAATCAACTTGAGCTGCAGCTGAAAATCATCCACACGATGTCTTCGTGACATAATCAACTTGAGCTGCAGATAAAATTTACCCGATGTCTTCGTGACATAATATACTTGAGCTGCCACTTAAAATCATCCTCACGATATCTTCGTGACATAATTAACTTGAGCTGCAGCTGAAAATAATCCACACGATGTCTTCGTGACATAATCAACTTGAGCTGCAGTTGAAAATCATCCACACGATGTCTTCGTGATATAATCAACTTGAGCATCAGCTAAAATTTACCCGATGTCTTCGTGACATAATCAACTTGAGCTGTCGCTTAAAATCATCCTCACGATGTCTTCGTGGCATAATCAACTTGAGCTGCAGCTGAAAATCATTTACATGATGTCTTTGTGACATAATCAACTTGAGCTGCCGCTGAAAATAATCCACACGATGTCTTCGTGACATAATTAACTTGAGCTGCAGCTGAAAATCCTCCACACGATGTCTTTTTGACATAAATAACTTGAGCTGCAGCTGAAAATCCTCCACACGATGTCTTCGTGACATAATTAACTTGAGCTGCAGCTGAAAATTATCCGATGTCTTCGTGACATAATCAACTTGAGCTGCCGCTGAAAATCATCCGCACGATGTCTTCGTGACACAATCAACTAGAGCTGCAGCTGAAAATCATCCACACGATGTCTTCGTGACATAATCAACTTGAGCTACAGCTGAAAATCATCCACACGATATCTTCGTGGCATAATCAACTTGAGCAGCAGCTGAAAATCATCCACACGATGTCTTCGTGACATAATTAGCTGGAGCTGCCGCTTAAAATCATCCTCACGATGTCTTCGTGGCATAATCAACTTGAGCTGCAGCTGAAAATCATTCACATGATGTCTTTGTGACATAGTCAACTTGAGCTGCAGATAAAATTTACCACACGGTGTCTTCGTGGCATAATCAACTTGAGCTGCAGCTGAAAATTACCCGATGTCTTCGTGACATAATCAACTTAAGCTGCAGCTAAAATTTACCCGATGTCTTCGTGACATAATCAACTTGAGCTGCCGCTTAAAATCATCCACACGATGTCTTCGTGACACAATCAACTTGAGCTACAGCTGAAAATCATCCACACGATGTCTTCGTGACATAATTATTTTGAGCTGCCGCTGAAAATCAACCACACGATGACTTCGTGAATAATCAACTTGAGCTGCAGCTGAAAATCATCCACACGATGTATTCGTGACATAAATAACTTGAGCTGCCGCTGAAAATCATCCACACGATGTCTTCGTGACATAATAAACTTGAGCTGCAGCTGAAAATTATCCGATGTCTTCGATACATAATCAACTTGAGTGCCGCTGAAAACCATCATCACGACGTCTTCGTGACACAATCAACTTGAGCTGCAGCTGAAAATCATCCACACGATGTCTTCGTGGCCTAATCAACTTGAGATGCAGCTGAAAATTACCCGATGTCTTCGTGACATAATCAACTTGAGCTGCAGCTGAAAATCATCCACACGATGTCTTCGTGACATAATCAACTTGAGCTGCAGATAAAATTTACCCGATGTCTTCGTGACATAATATACTTGAGCTGCCACTTAAAATCATCCTCACGATATCTTCGTGACATAATTAACTTGAGCTGCAGCTGAAAATAATCCACACGATGTCTTCGTGACATAATCAACTTGAGCTGCAGTTGAAAATCCTCCACACGATGTCTTCGTGACATAATTAACTTGAGCTGCAGCTGAAAATTATCCGATGTCTTCGTGACATAATCAACTTGAGCTGCCGCTGAAAATCATCCGCACGATGTCTTCGTGACACAATCAACTTGAGCTGCAGCTGAAAATCATCCACACGATGTCTTCGTGACATAATCAACTTGAGCTACAGCTGAAAATCATCCACACGATGTCTTCGTGACATAATCAACTTGAGCTGCAGCTAAAATTTACCCGATGTCTTCGTGACATAATCAACTTGAGCTGCCGCTTAAAATCATCCTCACGATGTCTTTGTTTCATAATCAACTTGAGCTGCAGCTGAAAATCATCCACACGATGTCTTCGTGACATAATCAACTTGAGCTGCCGCTGAAAATAATCAACACGATGTCTTCGTGACATAATCAACTTGAGCTACAGCTGAAAATCATCCACACGATGTCTTCGTGACATAATCAACTTGAGCATCAGCTAAAATTTACCCGATGTCTTTGTGACATAATCGACTTGAGCTGTCGCTTAAAATCATTATCACGATGTCTTTGTGGCATAATCAACTTGAGCTGCAGCTGAAAATCCTCCACACGATGTCTTCGTGACATAATTAACTTGAGCTGCAGCAGAAAATCATCCACACGATGATTTCGTGACATAAATAACTTGAGCTGCCGCTTAAAATCATCTTCACGATGTCTTCGTGGCATAATCAACTTGAGCTGCAGCTGAAAATCATCCACATGATGTCTTCGTGACATAATCAACTTGAGCTGCCGCTGAAAATAATCAACACGATGTCTTCGTGACATAAATAACTTGAGCTGCAGCTGAAAATCCTCCACACGATGTCTTCGTGACATAATTAACTTGAGCTGCAGCTGAAAATTATCCGATGTCTTCGTGACATAATCAACTTGAGCTGCCGCTGAAAATCATCGGCGCGATGTCTTCGTGACACAATCAACTAGAGCTGCAGCTGAAAATCATCCACACGATGTCTTCGTGACATAATCAACTTGAGCTACAGCTGAAAATCATCCACACGATGTCTTCGTGACATAATCAACTTGAGCATCAGCTAAAATTTACCCGATGTCTTCGTGACATAATCAACTTGAGCTGCCGCTTAAAATCATCCTCACGATGTCTTTGTGGCATAATCAACTTGAGCTGCAGCTGAAAATCCTCCACACGATGTCTTCGTGACATAATTAACTTGAGCTGCAGCAGAAAATCATCCACACGATGATTTCGTGACATACATAACTTGAGCTGCCGCTTAAAATCATCCTCACGATGTCTTCGTGGCATAATCAACTTGATCTGCAGCTGAAAATCATCCACATGATGTCTTCGTGACATAATCAACTTGAGCTGCCGCTGAAAATAAACAACACGATGTCTTCGTGACATAATTAACTTGAGCTGCAGCTGAAAATCCTCCACACGATGTCTTCGTGACATAAATAACTTGAGCTGCAGCTTAAAATCCTCCACACGATGTCTTCGTGACATAATTAACTTGAGCTGCAGCTGAAAATTATCCGATGTCTTCGTTACATAATCAACTTGAGCTGCCGCTGAAAATAATCAACACGATGTCTTCGTGACATAATTAACTTGAGCTGCAGCTGAAAATCCTCCACACGATGTCTTCGTGACATAAATAACTTGAGCTGCAGCTTAAAATCCTCCACACGATGTCTTCGAGACATAATTAACTTGAGCTGCAGCTGAAAATTATCCGATGTCTTCCTGACATAATCAACTTGAGCTGCCGCTGAAAATCATCCGCACGGTGTCTTCGTGACATAATCAACTTGAGCTACAGCTGAAAATCATCCACACGATGTCTTCGTGACATAATCAACTTGAGCTGCCGCTGAAAATAATCCACACGATGTCTTCGTGACATAATCAACTTGAGCTGCAGCTGAAAATCATCCACAGGATGTCTTTGTGACACAATCAACTTGAGCTGCAGCTGAAAATCATCCACACGATGCCTTCGTGACATAATCAACTTGAGCTACAGCTGAAAATCATCCACACGATGTCTTCGTGACATAATCAACTTGAGCTGCCGCTGAAAATCATCCACACGATGTCTTCGTGAATAATCAACTTGAGCTGCCGCTGAAAATCATCCGCACGATGTCTTCGTGACACAATCAACTTGAGCTGCCGCTGAAAATCATCCACACGATGCCTTCGTGAATAATCAACTTGAGCTGCAGCTGAAAAGTATCCACACGGTGTCTTCTTGACATAATTAACTTGAGCTGCCGCTCAAAATCATCCACACGATGTCTTCGTGACATAATCAACTTGAGCTGCAGCGGAAAATTATCCGATGTCTTCGTGACATAATCAACTTCAGTGCCGCTGAAAATCATCCACACGATGTCTTCGTGACATAATACACTTGAGCTGCAGCTGAAAATTATCCGATTCTTCGTGCCACAATCAACTTGAGCTGCAGCTGAAAATCATCCACACGGTGTCTTCGTGGCATAATCAACTTGAGCTGCAGCTGAAAATCACCACACGATGTCTTCGTGACATAATCAACTTAAGCTGCAGCTAAAATTTACCCGATGTCTTCGTGACATAATCAACTTGAGCTGCCGCTTAAAATCATCCACACGATGTCTTCGTGACACAATCAACTTGAGCTACAGCTGAAAATCATCCACACGATGTCTTCGTGACATAATTATTTTGAGCTGCCGCTGAAAATCAACCACACGATGACTTCGTGAATAATCAACTTGAGCTGCAGCTGAAAATCATCCACACGATGTCTTCGTGACATAAATAACTTGAGCTGCAGCTGAAAATCATCAACACGATGTCTTCGTGACATAATCAACTTGAGCTGCAGCTGAAAATCATCCACACGATGTCTTCGTGATATAATCAACTTGAGCTACAGCTGAAAATCATCCACACGATGTCTTCGTGACATAATCAACTTGAGCTGCAGCAGAAAATCATCCACACGATAACTTCGTGACATCATTAGCTGGAGCTGCCACTTAAAATCATCCTCACGATGTCTTCGTGGCATAATCAACTTGAGCTGCAGCTGAAAATCATTTACATGATGTCTTTGTGACATAATCAACTTGAGCTGCCGCTGAAAATAATCCACACGATGTCTTCGTGACATAATTAACTTGAGCTGCAGCTGAAAATCCTCCACACGATGTCTTCGTGACATAAATAACTTGAGCTGCAGCTGAAAATCCTCCACACGATGTCTTCGTGACATAATCAACTTGAGCTGCAGCTGAAAATCATCCACACGATGTCTTCGTGACATAATCAACTTGAGCTGCAGCTGAAAATCATTTACATGATGTCTTTGTGACATAATCAACTTGAGCTGCCGCTGAAAATAATCCACACGATGTCTTCGTGACATAATCAACTTGAGCTGCAGCTGAAAATCATCCACACGATGTCTTCGTGACATAATCAACTTGAGCTGCCGCTGAAAATAATCAACACGATGTCTTCGTGACATAATCATAACTTGAGCTGCAGCTGAAAATCCTCCACACGATGTCTTCGTGACATAATTAACTTGAGCTGCAGCTGAAAATCATCCACACGATGTCTTCGTGACATAATCAACTTGAGCTACAGCTGAAAATCATCCACACGATGTCTTCGTGACATAATCAACTTGAGCATCAGCTAAAATTTACCCGATGTCTTCGTGACATAATCAACTTGAGCTGTCGCTTAAAATCATCCTCACGATGTCTTCGTGGCATAATCAACTTGAGCTGCAGCTGAAAATCCTCCACACGATGTCTTCGTGACATAATTAACTTGAGCTGCAGCAGAAAATCATCCACACGATGATTTCGTGACATAAATAACTTGAGCTGCCGCTGAAAATCATCCACACGATGTCTTCGTGGCATAATCAACTTGAGCTGCAGCTGAATATCATCCACATGTCTTCGTGACATAATCAACTTGAGCTGCCGCTGAAAATAATCAACACGATGTCTTCGTGACATAAATAACTTGAGCTGCAGCTGAAAATCCTCCACACGATGTCTTCGTGACATAATTAACTTGAGCTGCAGCTGAAAATTATCCGATGTCTTCGTGACATAATCAACTTGAGCTGCCGCTGAAAATCATCGGCGCGATGTCTTCGTGACACAATCAACTAGAGCTGCAGCTGAAAATCATCCACACGATGTCTTCGTGACATAATCAACTTGAGCTACAGCTGAAAATCATCCACACGATGTCTTCGTGACATAATCAACTTGAGCATCAGCTAAAATTTACCCGATGTCTTCGTGACATAATCAACTTGAGCTGCCGCTTAAAATCATCCTCACGATGTCTTTGTGGCATAATCAACTTGAGCTGCAGCTGAAAATCCTTTACACGATGTCTTCGTGACATAATTAACTTGAGCTGCAGCAGAAAATCATCCACACGATGATTTCGTGACATACATAACTTGAGCTGCAGCTTAAAATCATCCTCACGATGTCTTCGTGGCATAATCAACTTGATCTGCAGCTGAAAATCATCCACATGATGTCTTCGTGACATAATCAACTTGAGCTGCCGCTGAAAATAAACAACACGATGTCTTCGTGACATAATTAACTTGAGCTGCAGCTGAAAATCCTCCACACGATGTCTTCGTGACATAAATAACTTGAACTGCAGCTTAAAATCCTCCACACGATGTCTTCGTGACATAATTAACTTGAGCTGCAGCTGAAAATTATCCGATGTCTTCGTTACATAATCAACTTGAGCTGCCGCTGAAAATAATCAACACGATGTCTTCGTGACATAATTAACTTGAGCTGCAGCTGAAAATCCTCCACACGATGTCTTCGTGACATAATTAACTTGAGCTGCAGCTGAAAATCATCCACACGATGTCTTCGTGACATAATCAACTTGAGCTGCCGCTGAAAATCATCCACACGATGTCTTCGTGACATAATCAACTTGAGCTGCCGCTGAAAATAATCCACACGATGTCTTCGTGACATAATCAACTTGAGCTGCAGCTGAAAATCATCCACAGGATGTCTTCGTGACATAATCAACTTGAGCTGCAGCTGAAAATCATCCACACGATGTCTTCGTGACATAATCAACTTGAGCTGCAGCTGAAAATCATCCACACGATGTCTTCGTGACATAATCAACTTGAGCTGCAGCTGAAAATCATTTACATGATGTCTTCGTGACATAATCAACTTGAGCTGCCGCTGAAAATAATCCACACGATGTCTTCGTGACATAATCAACTTGAGCTGCCGCTGAAAATCATCCTCACGATGTCTTCGTGGCATAATCAACTTGAGCTGCAGCTGAAAATCATCCACACGATGTCTTCGTGACATAATCAACTTGAGCTACAGGTGAAAATCATCCACACGATGTCTTCGTGACATAATCAACTTGAGCATCAGCTAAAATTTACCCGATGTCTTCGTGACATAATCAACTTGAGCTGTCGCTTAAAATCATCCTCACGATGTCTTCGTGGCATAATCAACTTGAGCTGCAGCTGAAAATCCTCCACACGATGTCTTCGTGACATAATTAACTTGAGCTGCAGCAGAAAATCATCCACACGATGATTTCGTGACATACATAACTTGAGCTGCAGCTGAAAATCATCCACACGATGTCTTCGTGACATAATCAACTTGAGCTGCCGCTGAAAATAATCAACACGATGTCTTCGTGACATAAATAACTTGAGCTGCAGCTGAAAATCCTCCACACGATGTCTTCGTGACATAATTAACTTGAGCTGCAGCTGAAAATTATCCGATGTCTTCGTGACATAATCAACTTGAGCTGCCGCTGAAAATCATCGGCGCGATGTCTTCGTGACACAATCAACTTGAGCTGCAGCTGAAAATCATCCACACGATGTCTTCGTGACATAATCAACTTGAGCTACAGCTGAAAATCATCCACACGATGTCTTCGTGACATAATCAACTTGAGCATCAGCTAAAATTTACCCGATGTCTTCGTGACATAATCAACTTGAGCTGCCGCTTAAAATCATCCTCACGATGTCTTTGTGGCATAATCAACTTGAGCTGCAGCTGAAAATCCTCCACACGATGTCTTCGTGACATAATTAACTTGAGCTGCAGCAGAAAATCATCCACACGATGATTTCGTGACATACATAACTTGAGCTGCCGCTTAAAATCATCCTCACGATGTCTTCGTGGCATAATCAACTTGATCTGCAGCTGAAAATCATCCACATGATGTCTTCGTGACATAATCAACTTGAGCTGCCGCTGAAAATAAACAACACGATGTCTTCGTGACATAATTAACTTGAGCTGCAGCTGAAAATCCTCCACACGATGTCTTCGTGACATAAATAACTTGAACTGCAGCTTAAAATCCTCCACACGATGTCTTCGTGACATAATCAACTTGAGCTGCCGCTGAAAATAATCAACACGATGTCTTCGTGACATAATTAACTTGAGCTGCCGCTGAAAATCATCCACACGATGTCTTCGTGACATAATTAACTTGAGCTGCAGCTGAAAATCATCCACACGATGTCTTCGTGACATAATCAACTTGAGCTGCCGCTGAAAATCATCCACACGATGTCTTCGTGACATAATCAACTTGAGCTGCAGCTGAAAATCATCCACAGGATGTCCTTGTGACATAATCAACTTGAGCTGCAGCTGAAAATCATCCACACGATGTCTTCGTGACATAATCAACTTGAGCTGCAGCTGAAAATCATCCACACGATGTCTTCGTGACATAATCAACTTGAGCTGCAGCTGAAAATCATCCACACGATGTCTTCGTGACATAATCAACTTGAGCTGCCGCTGAAAATAATCCACATGATGTCTTCGTGACATAATCAACTTGAGCTGCCGCTTAAAATCATCCTCACGATGTCTTCGTGGCATAATCAACTTGAGCTGCAGCTGAAAATAATCAACACGATGTCTTCGTGACATAATCAACTTGAGCTGCAGCTGAAAATCATCCACACGATGTCTTCGTGACATAATTAACTTGAGCTGCAGCTGAAAATTATCCGATGTCTTCGTGACATAATCAACTTGAGCTGCCGCTGAAAATCATCGGCACGATGTCTTCGTGACATAATCAACTTGAGCTGCAGCTGAAAATCATCCACACGATGTCTTCGTGACATAATCAACTTGAGCTACAGCTGAAAATCATCCACACGATGTCTTCGTGACATAATCAACTTGAGCATCAGCTAAAATTTACCCGATGTCTTCGTGACATAATCAACTTGAGCTGCCGCTTAAAATCATCCTCACGATGTCTTTGTGGCATAATCAACTTGAGCTGTAGCTGAAAATCCTCCACACGATATCTTCGTGACATAATTAACTTGAGCTGCAGCAGAAAATCATCCACACGATGATTTCGTGACATACATAACTTGAGCTGCCGCTTAAAATCATCCTCACGATGTCTTCGTGGCATAATCAACTTGAGCTGCAGCTGAAAATCATCCACATGATGTCTTCGTGACATAATCAACTTGAGCTGCCGCTGAAAATAAACAACACGATGTCTTCGTGACATAATTAACTTGAGCTGCAGCTGAAAATCCTCCACACGATGTCTTCGTGACATAAATAACTTGAACTGCAGCTTAAAATCCTCCACACGATGTCTTCGTGACATAATTAACTTGAGCTGCAGCTGAAAATTATCCGATGTCTTCGTTACATAATCAACTTGAGCTGCCGCTGAAAATAATCAACACGATGTCTTCGTGACATAATTAACTTGAGCTGCAGCTGAAAATCCTCCACACGATGTCTTCGTGACATAAATAACTTGAGCTGCAGCTTAAAATCCTCCACACGATGTCTTCGTGACATAATCAACTTGAGCTGCCGCTGAAAATCATCCACACGATGTCTTCGTGACATAATCAACTTGAGCTGCCGCTGAAAATAATCCACACGATGTCTTCGTGACATAATCAACTTGAGCTGCAGCTGAAAATCATCCACAGGATGTCTTCGTGACATAATCAACTTGAGCTGCAGCTGAAAATCCTCCACACGATGTCTTCGTGACATAATTAACTTGAGCTGCAGCTGAAAATTATCCACACGATGTCTTCGTGACATAATCAACTTGAGCTGCCGCTGAAAATCATCGGCGCGATGTCTTCGTGACACAATCAACTAGAGCTGCAGCTGAAAATCATCCACACGATGTCTTCGTGACATAATCAACTTGAGCTACAGCTGAAAATCATCCACACGATGTCTTCGTGACATAATCAACTTGAGCATCAGCTAAAATTTACCCGATGTCTTCGTGACATAATCAACTTGAGCTGCCGCTTAAAATCATCCTCACGATGTCTTTGTGGCATAATCAACTTGAGCTGCAGCTGAAAATCCTCCACACGATGTCTTCGTGACATAATTAACTTGAGCTGCAGCAGAAAATCATCCACACGATGATTTCGTGACATACATAACTTGAGCTGCCGCTTAAAATCATCCTCACGATGTCTTCGTGGCATAATCAACTTGATCTGCAGCTGAAAATCATCCACATGATGTCTTCGTGACATAATCAACTTGAGCTGCCGCTGAAAATAAACAACACGATGTCTTCGTGACATAATTAACTTGAGCTGCAGCTGAAAATCCTCCACACGATGTCTTCGTGACATAAATAACTTGAGCTGCAGCTTAAAATCCTCCACACGATGTCTTCGTGACATAATCAACTTGAGCTGCAGCTGAAAATCATCCACAGGATGTCTTCGTTACATAATCAACTTGAGCTGCCGCTGAAAATAATCAACACGATGTCTTCGTGACATAATTAACTTGAGCTGCAGCTGAAAATCCTCCACACGATGTCTTCGTGACATAAATAACTTGAGCTGCAGCTTAAAATCCTCCACACGATGTCTTCGTGACATAATTAACTTGAGCTGCAGCTGAAAAGTATCCACACGGTGTCTTCGTGACATAATCAACTTGAGCTGCCGCTGAAAATAATCAACACGATGTCTTCGTGACATAATCAACTTGAGCTGCCTCTGAAAATAATCCACACGATGTCTTCGTGACATAATCAACTTGAGCTGCAGCTGAAAATCATCCACAGGATGTCTTTGTGACACAATCAACTTGAGCTGCAGCTGAAAATCATCCACACGATGCCTTCGTGACATAATCAACTTGAGCTACAGCTGAAAATCATCCACACGATGTCTTCGTGACATAATCAACTTGAGCTGCCGCTGAAAATCATCCACACGATGTCTTCGTGAATAATCAACTTGAGCTGCCGCTGAAAATCATCCGCACGATGTCTTCGTGACACAATCAACTTGAGCTGCCGCTGAAAATCATCCACACGATGCCTTCGTGAATAATCAACTTGAGCTGCAGCTGAAAAGTATCCACACGGTGTCTTCTTGACATAATTAACTTGAGCTGCCGCTCAAAATCATCCACACGATGTCTTCGTGACATAATCAACTTGAGCTGCAGCGGAAAATTATCCGATGTCTTCGTGACATAATCAACTTCAGTGCCGCTGAAAATCATCCACACGATGTCTTCGTGACATAATACACTTGAGCTGCAGCTGAAAATTATCCGATTCTTCGTGCCACAATCAACTTGAGCTGCAGCTGAAAATCATCCACACGGTGTCTTCGTGGCATAATCAACTTGAGCTGCAGCTGAAAATTACCCGATGTCTTCGTGACATAATCAACTTAAGCTGCAGCTAAAATTTACCCGATGTCTTCGTGACATAATCAACTTGAGCTGCCGCTTAAAATCATCCACACGATGTCTTCGTGACACAATCAACTTGAGCTACAGCTGAAAATCATCCACACGATGTCTTCGTGACATAATTATTTTGAGCTGCCGCTGAAAATCAACCACACGATGACTTCGTGACATAATCAACTTGAGCTGCAGCTGAAAATCATCCACACGATGTCTTCGTGACATAATTAACTTGAGCTGCAGCTGAAAATCATCAACACGATGTCTTCGTGGCATAATCAACTTGAGCTGCAGCTGAAAATCATCCACACGATGTCTTCGTGATATAATCAACTTGAGCTACAGCTGAAAATCATCCACACGATGTCTTCGTGACATAATCAACTTGAGCTGCAGCAGAAAATCATCCACACGATGTCTTCGTGACATAATTAGCTTGAGCTGCCGCTTAAAATCATCCTCACGATGTCTTCGTGGCATAATCAACTTGAGCTGCAGCTGAAAATCATTTACATGATGTCTTTGTGACATAATCAACTTGAGCTGCCGCTGAAAATAATCCACACGATGTCTTCGTGACATAATTAACTTGAGCTGCAGCTGAAAATCCTCCACACGATGTCTTTTTGACATAAATAACTTGAGCTGCAGCTGAAAATCCTCCACACGATGTCTTCGTGACATAATTAACTTGAGCTGCAGCTGAAAATTATCCGATGTCTTCGTGACATAATCAACTTGAGCTGCAGCTGAAAATCATTTACACGATGTCTTCGTGACATAATCAACTTGAGCTGCCGCTGAAAATAATCCACACGATGTCTTCGTGACATAATCAACTTGAGCTACAGCTGAAAATCATCCACACGATGTCTTCGTGACATAATCAACTTGAGCTGCCGCTGAAAATAATCAACACGATGTCTTCGTGACATAAATAACTTGAGCTGCAGCTGAAAATCCTCCACACGATGTCTTCGTGACATAATTAACTTGAGCTGCAGCTGAAAATTATCCGATGTCTTCGTGACATAATCAACTTGAGCTACAGCTGAAAATCATCCACACGATGTCTTCGTGACATAATCAACTTGAGCTGCAGCTGAAAATCATCCACACGATGTCTTCGTGACATAATCAACTTGAGCTGTCGCTTAAAATCATCCTCACGATGTCTTTGTGGCATAATCAACTTGAGCTGCAGCTGAAAATCCTCCACACGATGTCTTCGTGACATAATTAACTTGAGCTGCAGCAGAAAATCATCCACACGATGATTTCGTGACATAAATAACTTGAGCTGCCGCTTAAAATCATCCTCACGATGTCTTCGTGGCATAATCAACTTGATCTGCAGCTGAAAATCATCCACATGATGTCTTCGTGACATAATCAACTTGAGCTGCCGCTGAAAATAATCAACACGATGTCTTCGTGACATAAATAACTTGAGCTGCAGCTGAAAATCCTCCACACGATGTCTTCGTGACATAATTAACTTGAGCTGCAGCTGAAAATTATCCGATGTCTTCGTGACATAATCAACTTGAGCTGCCGCTGAAAATCATCGGTGCGATGTCTTCGTGACACAATCAACTAGAGCTGCAGCTGAAAATCATCCACACGATGTCTTCGTGACATAATCAACTTGAGCTACAGCTGAAAATCATCCACACGATGTCTTCGTGACATAATCAACTTGAGCATCAGCTAAAATTTACCCGATGTCTTCGTGACATAATCAACTTGAGCTGCCGCTTAAAATCATCCTCACGATGTCTTTGTGGCATAATCAACTTGAGCTGCAGCTGAAAATCCTCCACACGATGTCTTCGTGACATAATTAACTTGAGCTGCAGCAGAAAATCATCCACACGATGATTTCGTGACATACATAACTTGAGCTGCAGCTTAAAATCATCCTCACGATGTCTTCGTGGCATAATCAACTTGATCTGCAGCTGAAAATCATCCACATGATGTCTTCGTGACATAATCAACTTGAGCTGCCGCTGAAAATAAACAACACGATGTCTTCGTGACATAATTAACTTGAGCTGCAGCTGAAAATCCTCCACACGATGTCTTCGTGACATAAATAACTTGAACTGCAGCTTAAAATCCTCCACACGATGTCTTCGTGACATAATTAACTTGAGCTGCAGCTGAAAATTATCCGATGTCTTCGTTACATAATCAACTTGAGCTGCCGCTGAAAATAATCAACACGATGTCTTCGTGACATAATTAACTTGAGCTGCAGCTGAAAATCCTCCACACGATGTCTTCGTGACATAATTAACTTGAGCTGCAGCTGAAAATTATCCGATGTCTTCCTGACATAATCAACTTGAGCTGCCGCTGAAAATCATCCACACGATGTCTTCGTGACATAATCAACTTGAGCTGCCGCTGAAAATAATCCACACGATGTCTTCGTGACATAATCAACTTGAGCTGCAGCTGAAAATCATCCACAGGATGTCTTTGTGACACAATCAACTTGAGCTGCAGCTGAAAATCATCCACACGATGCCTTCGTGACATAATCAACTTGAGCTACAGCTGAAAATCATCCACACGATGTCTTCGTGACATAATCAACTTGAGCTGCAGCTGAAAATCATTTACACGATGTCTTCGTGACATAATCAACTTGAGCTGCCGCTGAAAATCATCCACACGATGTCTTCGTGACATAATCAACTTGAGCTGCCGCTGAAAATCATCCTCACGATGTCTTCGTGGCATAATCAACTTGAGCTGCAGCTGAAAATCATCCACACGATGTCTTCGTGACATAATCAACTTGAGCTACAGCTGAAAATCATCCACACGATGTCTTCGTGACATAATCAACTTGAGCATCAGCTGAAAATTTACCCGATGTCTTCGTGACATAATCAACTTGAGCTGTCGCTTAAAATCATCCTCACGATGTCTTCGTGGCATAATCAACTTGAGCTGCAGCTGAAAATCCTCCACACGATGTCTTCGTGACATAATTAACTTGAGCTGCAGCAGAAAATCATCCACACGATGATTTCGTGACATAATCAACTTGAGCTGCAGCTGAAAATCATCCACACGATGTCTTCGTGACATAATCAACTTGAGCTGCCGCTGAAAATAATCAACACGATGTCTTCGTGACATAAATAACTTGAGCTGCAGCTGAAAATCCTCCACACGATGTCTTCGTGACATAATTAACTTGAGCTGCAGCTGAAAATTATCCGATGTCTTCGTGACATAATCAACTTGAGCTGCCGCTGAAAATCATCGGCGCGATGTCTTCGTGACACAATCAACTAGAGCTGCAGCTGAAAATCATCCACACGATGTCTTCGTGACATAATCAACTTGAGCTACAGCTGAAAATCATCCACACGATGTCTTCGTGACATAATCAACTTGAGCATCAGCTAAAATTTACCCGATGTCTTCGTGACATAATCAACTTGAGCTGCCGCTTAAAATCATCCTCACGATGTCTTTGTGGCATAATCAACTTGAGCTGCAGCTGAAAATCCTCCACACGATGTCTTCGTGACATAATTAACTTGAGCTGCAGCAGAAAATCATCCACACGATGATTTCGTGACATACATAACTTGAGCTGCCGCTTAAAATCATCCTCACGATGTCTTCGTGGCATAATCAACTTGATCTGCAGCTGAAAATCATCCACATGATGTCTTCGTGACATAATCAACTTGAGCTGCCGCTGAAAATAAACAACACGATGTCTTCGTGACATAATTAACTTGAGCTGCAGCTGAAAATCCTCCACACGATGTCTTCGTGACATAAATAACTTGAACTGCAGCTTAAAATCCTCCACACGATGTCTTCGTGACATAATTAACTTGAGCTGCAGCTGAAAATTATCCGATGTCTTCGTTACATAATCAACTTGAGCTGCCGCTGAAAATAATCAACACGATGTCTTCGTGACATAATTAACTTGAGCTGCAGCTGAAAATCCTCCACACGATGTCTTCGTGACATAATTAACTTGAGCTGCAGCTGAAAATCATCCACACGATGTCTTCGTGACATAATCAACTTGAGCTGCCGCTGAAAATCATCCACACGATGTCTTCGTGACATAATCAACTTGAGCTGCCGCTGAAAATCATCCACACGATGTCTTCGTGACATAATCAACTTGAGCTGCAGCTGAAAATCATCCACACGATGTCTTCGTGACATAATCAACTTGAGCTGCAGCTGAAAATCATCCACACGATGTCTTCGTGACATAATCAACTTGAGCTACAGCTGAAAATCATCCACACGATGTCTTCGTGACATAATCAACTTGAGCATCAGCTAAAATTTACCCGATGTCTTCGTGACATAATCAACTTGAGCTGTCGCTTAAAATCATCCTCACGATGTCTTCGTGGCATAATCAACTTGAGCTGCAGCTGAAAATCATCCACACGATGTCTTCGTGACATAATCAACTTGAGCTGCAGCTGAAAATCATCCACACGATGTCTTCGTGACATAATCAACTTGAGCTGCAGCTGAAAATCATCCACACGATGTCTTCGTGACATAATCAACTTGAGCTGCCGCTGAAAATAATCCACACGATGTCTTCGTGACATAAATAACTTGAGCTGCAGCTGAAAATCCTCCACACGATGTCTTCGTGACATAATTAACTTGAGCTGCAGCTGAAAATCATCCACACGATGTCTTCGTGACATAATCAACTTGAGCTGCCGCTGAAAATCATCAGCACGATGTCTTCGTGACACAATCAACTAGAGCTGCAGCTGAAAATCATCCACACGATGTCTTCGTGACATAATCAACTTGAGCTACAGCTGAAAATCATCCACACGATGTCTTCGTGACATAATCAACTTGAGCATCAGCTGAAAATTTCCACCCGATGTCTTCGTGACATAATTAACTTGAGCTGCAGCAGAAAATCATCCACACGATGATTTCGTGACATACATAACTTGAGCTGCAGCTTAAAATCATCCTCACGATGTCTTCGTGGCATAATCAACTTGATCTGCAGCTGAAAATCATCCACATGATGTCTTCGTGACATAATCAACTTGAGCTGCCGCTGAAAATAAACAACACGATGTCTTCGTGACATAATTAACTTGAGCTGCAGCTGAAAATCCTCCACACGATGTCTTCGTGACATAATCAACTTGAGCTGCCGCTGAAAATAATCAACACGATGTCTTCGTGACATAATTAACTTGAGCTGCAGCTGAAAATCCTCCACACGATGTCTTCGTGACATAATTAACTTGAGCTGCAGCTGAAAATCATCCACACGATGTCTTCGTGACATAATCAACTTGAGCTGCCGCTGAAAATCATCCACACGATGTCTTCGTGACATAATCAACTTGAGCTGCCGCTGAAAATAATCCACACGATGTCTTCGTGACATAATCAACTTGAGCTGCAGCTGAAAATCATCCACAGGATGTCTTTGTGACATAATCAACTTGAGCTGCAGCTGAAAATCATCCACACGATGTCTTCGTGACATAATCAACTTGAGCTGCAGCTGAAAATCATCCACACGATGTCTTCGTGACATAATCAACTTGAGCTGCAGCTGAAAATCATTTACATGATGTCTTAGTGACATAATCAACTTGAGCTGCCGCTGAAAATAATCCACACGATGTCTTCGTGACATAATCAACTTGAGCTGCCGCTGAAAATAATCCACACGATGTCTTCGTGACATAATCAACTTGAGCTGCAGCTGAAAATCATCCACACGATGTCTTCGTGACACAATCAACTTGAGCTGCAGCTGAAAATCATCCACACGATGTCTTCGTGACATAATCAACTTGAGCTACAGCTGAAAATCATCCACACGATGTCTTCGTGACATAATCAACTTGAGCATCAGCTAAAATTTACCCGATGTCTTCGTGACATAATCAACTTGAGCTGTCGCTTAAAATCATCCTCACGATGTCTTCGTGGCATAATCAACTTGAGCTGCAGCTGAAAATCCTCCACACGATGTCTTCGTGACATAATTAACTTGAGCTGCAGCTGAAAATCATCCACACGATGATTTCGTGACATACATAACTTGAGCTGCAGCTGAAAATCATCCACATGTCTTGGTGACATAATCAACATGAGCTGCCGCTTAAAATAATCAACACGATGTCTTCGTGACATAAATAACTTGAGCTGCAGCTGAAAATCCTCCACACGATGTCTTCGTGACATAATTAACTTGAGCTGCAGCTGAAAATTATACGATGTCTTCGTGACATAATCAACTTGAGCTGCCGCTGAAAATCATCAGCGCGATGTCTTCGTGACACAATCAACTAGAGCTGCAGCTGAAAATCATCCACACGATGTCTTCGTGACATAATCAACTTGAGCTACAGCTGAAAATCATCCACACGATGTCTTCGTGACATAATCAACTTGAGCATCAGCTAAAATTTACCCGATGTCTTCGTGACATAATTAACTTGAGCTGCAGCAGAAAATCATCCACACGATGATTTCGTGACATACATAACTTGAGCTGCAGCTTAAAATCATCCTCACGATGTCTTCGTGGCATAATCAACTTGATCTGCAGCTGAAAATCATCCACATGATGTCTTCGTGACATAATCAACTTGAGCTGCCGCTGAAAATAAACAACACGATGTCTTCGTGACATAATTAACTTGAGCTGCAGCTGAAAATCCTCCACACGATGTCTTCGTTACATAATCAACTTGAGCTGCCGCTGAAAATAATCAACACGATGTCTTCGTGACATAATTAACTTGAGCTGCAGCTGAAAATCCTCCACACGATGTCTTCGTGACATAATTAACTTGAGCTGCAGCTGAAAATCATCCACACGATGTCTTCGTGACATAATCAACTTGAGCTGCCGCTGAAAATCATCCACACGATGTCTTCGTGACATAATCAACTTGAGCTGCCGCTGAAAATAATCCACACGATGTCTTCGTGACATAATCAACTTGAGCTGCAGCTGAAAATCATCCACAGGATGTCTTCGTGACACAATCAACTTGAGCTGCAGCTGAAAATCATCCACACGATGTCTTCGTGACATAATCAACTTGAGCTACAGCTGAAAATCATCCACACGATGTCTTCGTGACATAATCAACTTGAGCTGCAGCTGAAAATCATTTACATGATGTCTTCGTGACATAATCAACTTGAGCTGCCGCTGAAAATAATCCACACGATGTCTTCGTGACATAATCAACTTGAGCTGCCGCTGAAAATCATCCTCACGATGTCTTTGTGGCATAATCAACTTGAGCTGCAGCTGAAAATCATCCACACGATGTCTTCGTGACATAATCAACTTGAGCTACAGCTGAAAATCATCCACACGATGTCTTCGTGACATAATCAACTTGAGCATCAGCTAAAATTTACCCGATGTCTTCGTGACATAATCAACTTGAGCTGTCGCTTAAAATCATCCTCACGATGTCTTCGTGGCATAATCAACTTGAGCTGCAGCTGAAAATCCTCCACACGATGTCTTCGTGACATAATTAACTTGAGCTGCAGCAGAAAATCATCAACACGATGATTTCGAGACATACATCAACTTGAGCTGCAGCTGAAAATCATCCACACGATGTCTTCGTGACATAATCAACTTGAGCTGCCGCTGAAAATAATCAACACGATGTCTTCGTGACATAAATAACTTGAGCTGCAGCTGAAAATCCTCCACACGATGTCTTCGTGACATAATTAACTTGAGCTGCAGCTGAAAATTATCCGATGTCTTCGTGACATAATCAACTTGAGCTGCCGCTGAAAATCATCGGCGCGATGTCTTCGTGACACAATCAACTAGAGCTGCAGCTGAAAATCATCCACACGATGTCTTCGTGACATAATCAACTTGAGCTACAGCTGAAAATCATCCACACGATGTCTTCGTGACATAATCAACTTGAGCATCAGCTAAAATTTACCCGATGTCTTCGTGACATAATCAACTTGAGCTGCCGCTTAAAATCATCCTCACGATGTCTTTGTGGCATAATCAACTTGAGCTGCAGCTGAAAATCCTCCACACGATGTCTTCGTGACATAATTAACTTGAGCTGCAGCAGAAAATCATCCACACGATGATTTCGTGACATACATAACTTGAGCTGCCGCTTAAAATCATCCTCACGATGTCTTCGTGGCATAATCAACTTGATCTGCAGCTGAAAATCATCCACATGATGTCTTCGTGACATAATCAACTTGAGCTGCCGCTGAAAATAAACAACACGATGTCTTCGTGACATAATTAACTTGAGCTGCAGCTGAAAATCCTCCACACGATGTCTTCGTGACATAAATAACTTGAACTGCAGCTTAAAATCCTCCACACGATGTCTTCGTGACATAATTAACTTGAGCTGCAGCTGAAAATTATCCGATGTCTTCGTTACATAATCAACTTGAGCTGCCGCTGAAAATAATCAACACGATGTCTTCGTGACATAATTAACTTGAGCTGCAGCTGAAAATCCTCCACACGATGTCTTCGTGACATAATTAACTTGAGCTGCAGCTGAAAATTATCCGATGTCTTCCTGACATAATCAACTTGAGCTGCCGCTGAAAATCATCCACACGATGTCTTCGTGACATAATCAACTTGAGCTGCCGCTGAAAATAATCCACACGATGTCTTCGTGACATAATCAACTTGAGCTGCAGCTGAAAATCATCCACAGGATGTCTTTGTGACACAATCAACTTGAGCTGCAGCTGAAAATCATCCACACGATGCCTTCGTGACATAATCAACTTGAGCTACAGCTGAAAATCATCCACACGATGTCTTCGTGACATAATCAACTTGAGCTGCCGCTGAAAATCATCCACACGATGTCTTCGTGACATAATCAACTTGAGCTGCCGCTGAAAATCATCCGCACGATGTCTTCGTGACACAATCAACTTGAGCTGCCGCTGAAAATCATCCACACGATGCCTTCGTGAATAATCAACTTGAGCTGCAGCTGAAAAGTATCCACACGGTGTCTTCTTGACATAATTAACTTGAGCTGCAGCTCAAAATCATCCACACGATGTCTTCGTGACATAATCAACTTGAGCTGCAGCGGAAAATTATCCGATGTCTTCGTGACATAATCAACTTCAGTGCCGCTGAAAATCATCCACACGATGTCTTCGTGACATAATACACTTGAGCTGCAGCTGAAAATTATCCGATTCTTCGTGCCACAATCAACTTGAGCTGCAGCTGAAAATCATCCACACGGTGTCTTCGTGGCATAATCAACTTGAGCTGCAGCTGAAAATTACCCGATGTCTTCGTGACATAATCAACTTAAGCTGCAGCTAAAATTTACCCGATGTCTTCGTGACATAATCAACTTGAGCTGCCGCTTAAAATCATCCACACGATGTCTTCGTGACACAATCAACTTGAGCTACAGCTGAAAATCATCCACACGATGTCTTCGTGACATAATTATTTTGAGCTGCCGCTGAAAATCAACCACACGATGACTTCGTGACATAATCAACTTGAGCTGCCGCTGAAAATCATCCACACGATGTCTTCGTGACATAATCAACTTGAGCTGCAGCTGAAAATTATCCGATGTCTTCGATACATAATCAACTTGAGTGCCGCTGAAAACCATCATCACGACGTCTTCGTGACACAATCAACTTGAGCTGCAGCTGAAAATCATCCACACGATGTCTTCGTGGCCTAATCAACTTGAGATGCAGCTGAAAATTACCCGATGTCTTCGTGACATAATCAACTTGAGCTGCAGCTGAAAATCATCCACACGATGTCTTCGTGACATAATCAACTTGAGCTGCAGATAAAATTTACCCGATGTCTTCGTGACATAATATACTTGAGCTGCCACTTAAAATCATCCTCACGATGTCTTCGTGACATAATTAACTTGAGCTGCAGCTGAAAATAATCCACACGATGTCTTCGTGACATAATCAACTTGAGCTGCAGTTGAAAATCATCCACACGATGTCTTCGTGACATAATTAACTTGAGCTGCAGCTGAAAATCATCAACACGATGTCTTCGTGGCATAATCAACTTGAGCTGCAGCTGAAAATCATCCACACGATGTCTTCGTGATATAATCAACTTGAGCTACAGCTGAAAATCATCCACACGATGTCTTCGTGACATAATTAACTTGAGCTGCAGCAGAAAATCATCCACACGATGTCTTCGTGACATCATTAGCTTGAGCTGCCGCTTAAAATCATCCTCACGATGTCTTCGTGGCATAATCAACTTGAGCTGCAGCTGAAAATCATTTACACGATGTCTTTGTGACATAATCAACTTGAGCTGCCGCTGAAAATAATCCACACGATGTCTTCGTGACATAATCAACTTGAGCTACAGCTGAAAATCATCCACACGATGTCTTCGTGACATAATCAACTTGAGCTGCCGCTGAAAATCATCCACACGATGTCTTCGTGACATAATCAACTTGAGCTGCCGCTGAAAATCATCCGCACGATGTCTTCGTGACACAATCAACTTGAGCTGCCGCTGAAAATCATCCACACGATGCCTTCGTGACATAATCAACTTGAGCTGCAGCTGAAAAGTATCCACACGGTGTCTTCTTGACATAATTAACTTGAGCTGCAGCTCAAAATCATCCACACGATGTCTTCGTGACATAATCAACTTGAGCTGCAGCGGAAAATTATCCGATGTCTTCGTGACATAATCAACTTCAGCTGCCGCTGAAAATCATCCACACGATGTCTTCGTGACATAATACACTTGAGCTGCAGCTGAAAATTATCCGATGTCTTCGTGCCACAATCAACTTGAGCTGCAGCTGAAAATCATCCACACGGTGTCTTCGTGGCATAATCAACTTGAGCTGCAGCTGAAAATTACCCGATGTCTTCGTGACATAATCAACTTAAGCTGCAGCTAAAATTTACCCGATGTCTTCGTGACATAATCAACTTGAGCTGCCGCTTAAAATCATCCACACGATGTCTTCGTGACACAATCAACTTGAGCTACAGCTGAAAATCATCCACACGATGTCTTCGTGACATAATTATTTTGAGCTGCCGCTGAAAATCAACCACACGATGACTTCGTGAATAATCAACTTGAGCTGCCGCTGAAAATCATCCACACGATGTCTTCGTGACATAATCAACTTGAGCTGCAGCTGAAAATTATCCGATGTCTTCGATACATAATCAACTTGAGTGCCGCTGAAAACCATCATCACGACGTCTTCGTGACACAATCAACTTGAGCTGCAGCTGAAAATCATCCACACGATGTCTTCGTGGCCTAATCAACTTGAGATGCAGCTGAAAATTACCCGATGTCTTCGTGACATAATCAACTTGAGCTGCAGCTGAAAATCATCCACACGATGTCTTCGTGACATAATCAACTTGAGCTGCAGATAAAATTTACCCGATGTCTTCGTGACATAATATACTTGAGCTGCCACTTAAAATCATCCTCACGATGTCTTCGTGACATAATTAACTTGAGCTGCAGCTGAAAATAATCCACACGATGTCTTCGTGACATAATCAACTTGAGCTGCAGTTGAAAATCATCCACACGATGTCTTCGTGACATAATTAACTTGAGCTGCAGCTGAAAATCATCAACACGATGTCTTCGTGGCATAATCAACTTGAGCTGCAGCTGAAAATCATCCACACGATGTCTTCGTGATATAATCAACTTGAGCTACAGCTGAAAATCATCCACACGATGTCTTCGTGACATAATTAACTTGAGCTGCAGCTGAAAATCATCCACACGATGTCTTCGTGACATAATCAACTGGAGCTGCCGCTTAAAATCATCCTCACGATGTCTTCGTGGCATAATCAACTTGAGCTGCAGCTGAAAATCATTTACACGATGTCTTTGTGACATAATCAACTTGAGCTGCCGCTGAAAATAATCCACACGATGTCTTCGTGACATAATCAACTTGAGCTGCAGCTGAAAATCATCCACACGATGTCTTCGTGACATAATCAACTTGAGCTGCCGCTGAAAATCATCCACACGATGTCTTCGTGACATAATCAACTTGAGCTGCAGCTGAAAATCATCCGCACGATGTCTTCGTGACATAATCAACTTGAGCTGCCGCTGAAAATCATCCACACGATGCCTTCGTGACATAATCAACTTGAGCTGCAGCTGAAAAGTATCCACACGGTGTCTTCTTGACATAATTAACTTGAGCTGCAGCTCAAAATCATCCACACGATGTCTTCGTGACATAATCAACTTGAGCTGCAGCTGAAAATCATCCACACGATGTCTTCGTGACATAATCAACTTCAGCTGCCGCTGAAAATCATCCACACGATGTCTTCGTGACATAATACACTTGAGCTGCAGCTGAAAATCATCCACACGATGTCTTCGTGCCACAATCAACTTGAGCTGCAGCTGAAAATCATCCACACGGTGTCTTCGTGGCATAATCAACTTGAGCTGCAGCTGAAAATTTACCCGATGTCTTCGTGACATAATCAACTTGAGCTGCCGCTTAAAATCATCCACACGATGTCTTCGTGACACAATCAACTTGAGCTACAGCTGAAAATCATCCACACGATGTCTTCGTGACATAATTATTTTGAGCTGCCGCTGAAAATCAACCACACGATGACTTCGTAAATAATCAACTTGAGCTGCCGCTGAAATACATCCGCACGATGTCTTCGTGACATAATTAACTTGAGCTGCAGCTGAAAATCATCCACACGATGTCTTCGTGACATAATCAACTTGAGCTACAGCTGAAAATCATCCACACGATGTCTTCGTGACATAATTAACTTGAGCTGCAGCAGAAAATCATCCACACGATGTCTTCGTGACATAATTAGCTGGAGCTGCCGCTTAAAATCATCCTCACGATGTCTTCGTGGCATAATCAACTTGAGCTGCAGCTGAAAATCATTTACATGATGTCTTTGTGACATAATCAACTTGAGCTGCCGCTGAAAATAATCCACACGATGTCTTCGTGACATAATTAACTTGAGCTGCAGCTGAAAATCCTCCACACGATGTCTTCGTGACATAAATAACTTGAGCTGCAGCTGAAAATCCTCCACACGATGTCTTCGTGACATAATTAACTTGAGCTGCAGCTGAAAATCATCCACACGATGTCTTCGTGACATAATCAACTTGAGCTGCAGCTGAAAATCATTTACACGATGTCTTCGTGACATAATCAACTTGAGCTGCCGCTGAAAATCATCCTCACGATGTCTTCGTGACATAATCAACTTGAGCTGCCGCTGAAAATAATCAACACGATGTCTTCGTGACATAAATAACTTGAGCTGCAGCTGAAAATCCTCCACACGATGTCTTCGTGACATAATCAACTTGAGCTACAGCTGAAAATCATCCACACGATGTCTTCGTGACATAATCAACTTGAGCATCAGCTAAAATTTACCCGATGTCTTCGTGACATAATCAACTTGAGCTGTCGCTTAAAATCATCCTCACGATGTCTTTGTGGCATAATCAACTTGAGCTGCAGCTGAAAATCCTCCACACGATGTCTTCGTGACATAATTAACTTGAGCTGCAGCAGAAAATCATCCACACGATGATTTCGTGACATAAATAACTTGAGCTGCCGCTTAAAATCATCCTCACGATGTCTTCGTGGCATAATCAACTTGATCTGCAGCTGAAAATCATCCACATGATGTCTTCGTGACATAATCAACTTGAGCTGCCGCTGAAAATAATCAACACGATGTCTTCGTGACATAAATAACTTGAGCTGCAGCTGAAAATCCTCCACACGATGTCTTCGTGACATAATTAACTTGAGCTGCAGCTGAAAATTATCCGATGTCTTCGTGACATAATCAACTTGAGCTGCCGCTGAAAATCATCGGCGCGATGTCTTCGTGACACAATCAACTAGAGCTGCAGCTGAAAATCATCCACACGATGTCTTCGTGACATAATCAACTTGAGCTACAGCTGAAAATCATCCACACGATGTCTTCGTGACATAATCAACTTGAGCATCAGCTAAAATTTACCCGATGTCTTCGTGACATAATCAACTTGAGCTGCCGCTTAAAATCATCCTCACGATGTCTTTGTGGCATAATCAACTTGAGCTGCAGCTGAAAATCCTCCACACGATGTCTTCGTGACATAATTAACTTGAGCTGCAGCAGAAAATCATCCACACGATGATTTCGTGACATACATAACTTGAGCTGCCGCTTAAAATCATCCTCACGATGTCTTCGTGGCATAATCAACTTGATCTGCAGCTGAAAATCATCCACATGATGTCTTCGTGACATAATCAACTTGAGCTGCCGCTGAAAATAAACAACACGATGTCTTCGTGACATAAATAACTTGAACTGCAGCTTAAAATCCTCCACACGATGTCTTCGTGACATAATTAACTTGAGCTGCAGCTGAAAATTATCCGATGTCTTCGTTACATAATCAACTTGAGCTGCCGCTGAAAATAATCAACACGATGTCTTCGTGACATAATTAACTTGAGCTGCAGCTGAAAATCCTCCACACGATGTCTTCGTGACATAATTAACTTGAGCTGCAGCTGAAAATTATCCGATGTCTTCCTGACATAATCAACTTGAGCTGCCGCTAAAAATCATCCACACGATGTCTTCGTGACATAATCAACTTGAGCTGCCGCTGAAAATAATCCACACGATGTCTTCGTGACATAATCAACTTGAGCTGCAGCTGAAAATCATCCACAGGATGTCTTTGTGACACAATCAACTTGAGCTGCAGCTGAAAATCATCCACACGATGCCTTCGTGACATAATCAACTTGAGCTACAGCTGAAAATCATCCACACGATGTCTTCGTGACATAATCAACTTGAGCTGCCGCTGAAAATCATCCACACGATGTCTTCGTGACATAATCAACTTGAGCTGCCGCTGAAAATCATCCGCACGATGTCTTCGTGACACAATCAACTTGAGCTGCCGCTGAAAATCATCCACACGATGCCTTCGTGACATAATCAACTTGAGCTGCAGCTGAAAAGTATCCACACGGTGTCTTCTTGACATAATTAACTTGAGCTGCAGCTCAAAATCATCCACACGATGTCTTCGTGACATAATCAACTTGAGCTGCAGCGGAAAATTATCCGATGTCTTCGTGACATAATCAACTTCAGTGCCGCTGAAAATCATCCACACGATGTCTTCGTGACATAATACACTTGAGCTGCAGCTGAAAATTATCCGATGTCTTCGTGCCACAATCAACTTGAGCTGCAGCTGAAAATCATCCACACGGTGTCTTCGTGGCATAATCAACTTGAGCTGCAGCTGAAAATCATCCACACGATGTCTTCGTGACATAATCAACTTAAGCTGCAGCTAAAATTTACCCGATGTCTTCGTGACATAATCAACTTGAGCTGCCGCTAAAAATCATCCACACGATGTCTTCGTGACACAATCAACTTGAGCTACAGCTGAAAATCATCCACACGATGTCTTCGTGACATAATTATTTTGAGCTGCCGCTGAAAATCAACCACACGATGACTTCGTGACATAATCAACTTGAGCTGCCGCTGAAAATCATCCACACGATGTCTTCGTGACATAATCAACTTGAGCTGCAGCTGAAAATTATCCGATGTCTTCGATACATAATCAACTTGAGTGCCGCTGAAAACCATCATCACGACGTCTTCGTGACACAATCAACTTGAGCTGCAGCTGAAAATCATCCACACGATGTCTTCGTGGCCTAATCAACTTGAGATGCAGCTGAAAATTACCCGATGTCTTCGTGACATAATCAACTTGAGCTGCAGCTGAAAATCATCCACACGATGTCTTCGTGACATAATCAACTTGAGCTGCAGATAAAATTTACCCGATGTCTTCGTGACATAATATACTTGAGCTGCCACTTAAAATCATCCTCACGATGTCTTCGTGACATAATTAACTTGAGCTGCAGCTGAAAATAATCCACACGATGTCTTCGTGACATAATCAACTTGAGCTGCAGTTGAAAATCATCCACACGATGTCTTCGTGACATAATTAACTTGAGCTGCAGCTGAAAATCATCAACACGATGTCTTCGTGGCATAATCAACTTGAGCTGCAGCTGAAAATCATCCACACGATGTCTTCGTGATATAATCAACTTGAGCTACAGCTGAAAATCATCCACACGATGTCTTCGTGACATAATTAACTTGAGCTGCAGCAGAAAATCATCCACACGATGTCTTCGTGACATCATTAGCTTGAGCTGCCGCTTAAAATCATCCTCACGATGTCTTCGTGGCATAATCAACTTGAGCTGCAGCTGAAAATCATTTACACGATGTCTTTGTGACATAATCAACTTGAGCTGCCGCTGAAAATAATCCACACGATGCCTTCGTGACATAATCAACTTGAGCTGCAGCTGAAAATCATCCACACGATGTCTTCGTGACATAATCAACTTGAGCTGCCGCTGAAAATCATCCACACGATGTCTTCGTGACATAATCAACTTGAGCTGCCGCTGAAAATCATCCGCACGATGTCTTCGTGACATAATCAACTTGAGCTGCCGCTGAAAATCATCCACACGATGCCTTCGTGACATAATCAACTTGAGCTGCAGCTGAAAAGTATCCACACGGTGTCTTCTTGACATAATTAACTTGAGCTGCAGCTCAAAATCATCCACACGATGTCTTCGTGACATAATCAACTTGAGCTGCAGCGGAAAATTATCCGATGTCTTCGTGACATAATCAACTTCAGTGCCGCTGAAAATCATCCACACGATGTCTTCGTGACATAATACACTTGAGCTGCAGCTGAAAATTATCCGATTCTTCGTGCCACAATCAACTTGAGCTGCAGCTGAAAATCATCCACACGGTGTCTTCGTGGCATAATCAACTTGAGCTGCAGCTGAAAATTACCCGATGTCTTCGTGACATAATCAACTTAAGCTGCAGCTAAAATTTACCCGATGTCTTCGTGACATAATCAACTTGAGCTGCCGCTTAAAATCATCCACACGATGTCTTCGTGACACAATCAACTTGAGCTACAGCTGAAAATCATCCACACGATGTCTTCGTGACATAATTATTTTGAGCTGCCGCTGAAAATCAACCACACGATGACTTCGTGAATAATCAACTTGAGCTGCCGCTGAAAATCATCCACACGATGTCTTCGTGACATAATCAACTTGAGCTGCAGCTGAAAATTATCCGATGTCTTCGATACATAATCAACTTGAGCTGCCGCTGAAAACCATCATCACGACGTCTTCGTGACACAATCAACTTGAGCTGCAGCTGAAAATCATCCACACGATGTCTTCGTGGCCTAATCAACTTGAGATGCAGCTGAAAATTACCCGATGTCTTCGTGACATAATCAACTTGAGCTGCAGCTGAAAATCATCCACACGATGTCTTCGTGACATAATCAACTTGAGCTGCAGATAAAATTTACCCGATGTCTTCGTGACATAATATACTTGAGCTGCCACTTAAAATCATCCTCACGATGTCTTCGTGACATAATTAACTTGAGCTGCAGCTGAAAATAATCCACACGATGTCTTCGTGACATAATCAACTTGAGCTGCAGTTGAAAATCATCCACACGATGTCTTCGTGACATAATTAACTTGAACTGCAGCTGAAAATCATCAACACGATGTCTTCGTGGCATAATCAACTTGAGCTGCAGCTGAAAATCATCCACACGATGTCTTCGTGATATAATCAACTTGAGCTACAGCTGAAAATCATCCACACGATGTCTTCGTGACATAATTAACTTGAGCTGCAGCAGAAAATCATCCACACGATGTCTTCGTGACATAATCAACTTGAGCTGTCGCTTAAAATCATCCTCACGATGTCTTCGTGGCATAATCAACTTGAGCTGCAGCTGAAAATCATTTACACGATGTCTTTGTGACATAATCAACTTGAGCTGCCGCTGAAAATAATCCACACGATGTCTTCGTGACATAATTAACTTGAGCTGCAGCTGAAAATCCTCCACACGATGTCTTTTTGACATAAATAACTTGAGCTGCAGCTGAAAATCCTCCACACGATGTCTTCGTGACATAATTAACTTGAGCTGCAGCTGAAAATTATCCGATGTCTTCGTGACATAATCAACTTGAGCTGCAGCTGAAAATCATCCACACGATGTCTTCGTGACATAATCAACTTGAGCTACAGCTGAAAATCATCCACACGATGTCTTCGTGACATAATCAACTTAAGCTGCAGCTAAAATTTACCCGATGTCTTCGTGACACAATCAACTAGAGCTGCAGCTGAAAATCATCCACACGATGTCTTCGTGACATAATCAACTTGAGCTACAGCTGAAAATCATCCACACGATGTCTTCGTGACATAATCAACTTGAGCTGCAGCTAAAATTTACCCGATGTCTTCGTGACATAATCAACTTGAGCTGCCGCTTAAAATCATCCTCACGATGTCTTTGTGGCATAATCAACTTGAGCTGCAGCTGAAAATCATCCACACGATGTCTTCGTGACATAATTAACTTGAGCTGCAGCTGAAAATCCTCCACACGATGTCTTCGTGACATACATCAACTTGAGCTACAGCTGAAAATCCTCCACACGATGTCTTCGTGACATAATCAACTTGAGCTGCAGCTGAAAATCATCCACATGATGTCTTCGTGACACAATCAACTTGAGCTGCAGCTGAAAATCATCCACACGATGTCTTCGTGACATAATCAACTTGAGCTGCAGCTGAAAATCATCCACACGATGTCTTCGTGACATAATCAACTTGAGCTGCAGATAAAATTTCCACCCGATGTCTTCGTGACATAATATACTTGAGCTGCCACTTAAAATCATCCTCACGATGTCTTCGTGACATAATTAACTTGAGCTGCAGCTGAAAATAATCCACACGATGTCTTCGTGACATAATCAACTTGAGCTGCAGTTGAAAATCATCCACACGATGTCTTCGTGACATAATTAACTTGAGCTGCAGCTGAAAATCATCAACACGATGTCTTCGTGGCATAATCAACTTGAGCTGCAGCTGAAAATCATCCACACGATGTCTTCGTGATATAATCAACTTGAGCTACAGCTGAAAATCATCCACACGATGTCTTCGTGACATAATTAACTTGAGCTGCAGCAGAAAATCATCCACACGATAACTTCGTGAAATCATTAGCTGGAGCTGCCGCTTAAAATCATCCTCACGATGTCTTCGTGGCATAATCAACTTGAGCTGCAGCTGAAAGTCATTTACACGATGTCTTTGTGACATAATCAACTTGAGCTGCCGCTGAAAATAATCCACACGATGTCTTCGTGACATAATTAACTTGAGCTGCAGCTGAAAATCCTCCACACGATGTCTTTTTGACATAAATAACTTGAGCTGCAGCTGAAAATTCTCCACACGATGTCTTCGTGACATAATTAACTTGAGCTGCAGCTGAAAATTATCCGATGTCTTCGTGACATGATCAACTTGAGCTGCCGCTGAAAATCATCCGCACGATGTCTTCGTGACACAATCAACTAGAGCTGCAGCTGAAAATCATCCACACGATGTCTTCGTGACATAATCAACTTGAGCTACAGCTGAAAATCATCCACACGATGTCTTCGTGACATAATCAACTTAAGCTGCAGCTAAAATTTACCCGATGTCTTCGTGACATAATCAACTTGAGCTGCCGCTTAAAATCATCCTCACGATGTCTTTGTGGCATAATCAACTTGAGCTGCAGCTGAAAATCATCCACACGATGTCTTGGTGACATAATTAACTTGAGCTGCAGCTGAAAATCCTCCACACGATGTCTTCGTGACATACATAACTTGAGCTACAGCTGAAAATCCTCCACACGATGTCTTCGTGACATAATCAACTTGAGCTGCAGCTGAAAATCATCCACATGATGTCTTCGTGACACAATCAACTTGAGCTGCAGCTGAAAATCATCCACACGATGTCTTCCTGACATAATCAACTTGAGCTACAGCTGAAAATCATCCACACGATGTCTTCGTGACATAATCAACTTGAGCTGCCGCTGAAAATCATTCACACGATGTCTTCGTGAATAATCAACTTGAGCTGCCGCTGAAAATCATCAGCACGATGTCTTCGTGACACAATAAACTTGAGCTGACGCTGAAAATCATCCACACGATGTCTTCGTGAATAATCAACCTGAGCTGCAGCTGAAAATCATCCACACGATGTCTTCTTGACATAATTAACTTGAGCTGCCGCTGAAAATCATCCACACGATGTCTTCGTGACACAATCAACTTGAGCTGCAGCGAAATGCAAGTAGACCCTTGCGTCATTGTAACAAAATCCTAATTTGCATTTTCCGTCTTTGTTTCTGCAAAAGTACATAAAAACACAGGCAAGTCTTCTGCGTGGCGAAATATGAATTTTCGACAATTTTCAGTGCATTCATTTAGATACATCGGCAGCTGTGTATTACGTGCATGTAGATTATTCTTTAATTTTGAGCGTCAGTGTACTTCAGAAAGTCAGAATTGCTTGTTTCAGTCTATTCAAAAGTTTTCTTCGCAACTCGTTTTTCATACAGCACAAATTCGCTCAACCCTTATGTCAAAATATTTTTATTACGTTCATAACTTATATTAATATTTGAATTATCAAAATTCGCCAATGATCTGCTTTTTACGCTTTCCAACCGTAGGTTGAAGAAGCGTATATGCTCCAGCTTTGTCCGTCCGTCCGTGTTTTCGCACGATAACTCACGTGAAAATGGTTCGATTTCAACGAAATTTTAGTATGTGGTAGGGGACCACCTGGGGACAACCCCTATTGAAAATGGGCGAAACAGGGTCAAAGGTCAGAACATAGGAGGGGGATCCATTCCATTGCTCTTATGCGTCATAACTTGCATAAAAGTGGTTCGATTTCGATGGAATTTTAGTATGTGGTAGGGAAACACCTGGGGACAATCCCTATTGAAAATAAATGAAATCGGGTCAAAGGTCAGGACATAGGAGCGAGATCCATTCCATTGCCTTTATGCATTTAAACTTGCGTAAAAATTGTTCGATTTCAATGAAATTTTAGTATGTGTTAAGGAACCACCTGGGAACGAACCCTGTTGAAAATGGGCGGAATGGGGTCAAAGGTCAGGACATAAAAGCGGGATCCATTTCATTGCCTTTATGCGTCATAACATGCGTAAATAAAGTTATATTTCGGTTAACTTTTAGTATGTGGTAGGGAACCACTGGGCACGAACCCTATTGAAAATGGGCGGAATGGGGTCAAAGGTCAGGCAGGACATAAGAGCGGGATTTGTTCCGTTGCCCTTATGCGTCATAGTTTGCGTAAAAATTGTTCGATTTTGGTGAAATTTTAGTATTTAGTAAGGAACCACCTGGGGACAAACCCTATTAAAAATGGGCGAAATGGGGTCAAAGGTCAGGGCATAAAAGTAGAATCCATTCCATTGCATTTATGCGTCATAACATGCGTAAATATAGTTCGATTTCGATGAAATTTTAATATGTGGTAGGGAGCCACTGGGGACGAACCCTATTGAAAATGGATGAAATGGGGTCAAAGGTCAGGACACTGGAATGGGATCCATTCGATTGCCCTTGTGCATCATAACTTACCTAAAAGTGTTTCCATTGCGACAAAACGTTATCATGTTGTTCCGGAGGTATAGTGAAGTGGTTCTGTTGAATATCAACCAAATGGGGTCAAAGGTCATTGCACAAAAGCAAGATTTATTCCACAGCCATTATTCTCATAACTTGCGGGAAACTGCTTCTATTGCGACAAAACTTTAGTATGTTATTCTTGAGGTATACTGAACCGGTTCTGTTGAATAACATCGAAATGAGGTCAAAGGTCAGGACACAGGAGCGAGATTTATTCCACAGCCATTTTCCTCATAACTTGAGTAATAATTTCTGGTATGTTGGAAAGCGTATCATAATCAATGCATTGCATGATTTTACTAGGTTGTCTGAAGTTGTTTCGGACAATGTTTCTATGATGTTAGCACGTTATAATTGGAAATATTCTTTTACGTGAAAAAAAAAAAAAAAAAGATCTCCCAAGGTTTTTGTGCACTTCTCTACGTTTCTTCAAATGAGAATATTCAGCTTTTTCTCATACCGACGAGAATATTAGTGGAACAGCTGTGTCTGGCAGAAATCTTGTGACGTCACGGAGATAGTAGATGAAACAGCGGAAGGCTGATTTCATACCTATGGTTGCTGACACGCAGCCCTTGCTATTCCTCAGAGGAACACGTGCTCTTTTCCTCTTACCATCTGCGTAGACTGGTCGGCTATTGGTTATAGCCCGATCCGCAGCTGAATTAAGATACGTTTTGTACTCCAAAGATCAGAGAATCAAGGAGCTAGGTATATCACCCTGTTTTTAGCACGTCTTTTGTAAAAAATGATCGTGCTTATGTTACCAGTTTGTCCGTCCGTCCGTTTGTGCCCACGATATCTCTGCAACTATTAGTCCGATTTGAAAAATTATTTTTGCATTGGGAAGCTTAAAGTATGCGAATGATGATCCTTTATTTTGTTTTTTTTACGATGTACAATTTCGCCGCTAAAGGGCGTAAATGCAGATGATGTCAAATTCAAAAATACGTTTTATTCCGCATATTTGCTTCAAACGTCCGATTGAAAAAATTATTTTATGTTTCGATTTCATTTATGTCGAAGAGTATTTTAGATATAGTTACTTTTTCAAATTACGCATAGATTTTCCGCTAGGGGGTGTAAAATTAGACTACATTTTCTCCGATAACTCTTCTCCTAAAACTCCGATTTGAAAAATATTTTCTTCAGCAGATACACCTCCTGATGGAAAATCTTTTGCATATAAGTTCAAATTTTTGGTAAAGAATACTTTGGTCACCAGGAGGCGTAAGCGTTAATTTTTGCTTCTGGTGTATTTGCCATAAAATCTGAGCCTCTAAAATATCGATTGAAAAAATGATTTCGTGGACTGATGCCACTCACATAGATAAACCTTTTTGGAATATTTTCTTCTTAAAATATTCCACAGTTTTTCCGCCAGGGGGCGTACATGTATATCTTATTTTCGTCAATATCTCTACTTCTAGGTGTCCGATTTGAAAAAAAAATTCTTTGTTGGATAGTGTTTTAAGTGTGACATGTTTTTCATATAATTTCAAAATATTCAGGTAATTCATAAACTTTCTGCTAGGGGCGTAGAGGTAAATCGCGTTTCACCCCTATATCTTTGCTTCTAAATCTCCGATTTGAAAAATTCTTTCTGTACCGGATACAGCTCCTAATGGGAAATCGTTCGCATATAATTTCTAATTTTTGCGTAAATCTTATTTTCCGCTTCTGATGTATTTGCAGCAAAATATGAGCTTTTAAATTCTCGATTGGAAAAACACGTCGTTTGTAGACCGATACTACTCATGTCAACAAACCTTTTAGGAGCATCTTCTTCTTGAAATAATGCATGGTTTCTAAGACAGGGGTGTAGATGTATAACTTATTTTTGTCAATATCTCTACTTCAAGGAATCCGATTTCAAAGTTTCCTTCTTTGTTGGATAGTGTTTTTGAAGCGAAATGTTTTTCCTATAAATTCAAAATTTTCACGTAAATCATAGACTTTCCGCTAGGGGTACAAAGGTAAATTGTGCTTTCTGCGTTATTTCTGCTTCTAAAACTCCGATTTGAAAAATTCTTCCTGTATCGCATACAAGATCTGATGGAAAATATTTTTCACAAAATTTCAAATGTTTGGTTAAGAATGGTTTGACTACCAGGGTGCATAAGTGTTAATTTCTGCTTCTGATGTATTTTGTAGCAAAATCTGGGCTCCTGAAAACTCGACTGATTTTTTTTTATTGGACCGATACCGCTCATATGGAAAAACCTTTTGAAATACTTTCTTCCTAAAATAATGCATGGTATTCCCACCAGGGGACGTAAAGTCACATCTTATTTTTGTCGATATCTCTGTTTCTAAGAGTCCGATTTGAAATATTCTTTCTGTGTTGGAGAGCCTTTTCGGTGAGAAATGTTTCTCATATAAATTCATGTTTTCTTTAACGCACAGGTCTGCAAGCAGAGGGCGTAAGCTCACGATTCCGTTTACAGCAATATCTGAGGGATTAAAAACCCTATTGAAAAACTTCTTTCTTCCGTCAGATATTATTGTTTTCCGTACCGATTCCATTGACTTTGAATAACTTTGATAAATTTAATTTGCGTCAGAACGGATTCTAAAGGAGTGCTTATTACCCCGAAAATTCGATGTCATCTTTCTTTTTTTGTTGTTGTTGTTGTTGTTGTTGTTTTGTCTCATCACTGTTGTCACTCGTAATAATTGTTTGTGTCTGTAGTATCACGCTTTGTATCCGTTCGTCTGCGGACGTCCTACCTACGCACCGATTAGTCTGATTTGTAACATTCCTTTCCCGCTGGAAAACATAAAATATTAATTCTGATCCATATCTTTTGCTCCTTTTACGATGCATAATCTCGTCTCTGGAGAGTGCAGATAAAGATGCCATTCCACTCTATGTTCACTTTGTTTTATATCATTACTGCGTAAAAATAAAAAAAAAACTAATTTTTTATTTGTTTTTTATTGAGGTTTAACGACTACCGTGAGCAAATCGACGCGCTACAAGCAGTTTCCCGTCCCTGATTTAAGGTATAGACTCCATGGAAGGGAAGGCGCCAGTGCCATAAGACAACACAACATCCATGCCTCACCGGAATTCGAACCCAAATCCATCTCGGAAGAATAGTCAAAAGTCAGGGCTTATACAACTACGCCACAGGTGAGACAAAATAAGATTGAAAAAGTGCTTTTCCGTTGGATGCATTTCACCATGAATATTATACCCTTTTCTTTAACTGTGCTTTTTAAAGTACGATTTGAAACATTCTTTTTGTATCTCATAGCTTCCGCAATTTAAAACGTTTTTGCTCACGTTTTCTATTTTTTTCTGACGAATAAATAGCTTTGTCCTGATAAGAGCATATTTTAATTTGGATTTGTTTCTCTGCTTTTAAAAGTCTGTGACGCAGTGGTCTAAGTGTTGGCTTCTGACTATTCACCCGAGATGGGTCCGGGTTCGGATCCCGGTGAGGAATGCATTTTGTGTTTGTCTTACGGCACTGGTTCTCTCCCTTCCTTGGAGTCAGTGGCCCAAAATTAGAAACCGGCGACTGCTTATAGATCATCGAGTTGGTCACGGTGGTCGTTAAATCCCTAAACAAAAACCAAAGAAAAAAACAACCAATTGAAAAAAACATCTTGTTGGCCAGACATTATTTTTTATATCAAAGAATTTTCTGCTCAAAATAATACACAATGTCCCCGCTGGGGGAAGTTTTATTACCTATTTCTTTTGCTACATCTACTCAGACATGTCCACGTTGCAAAATCTTTGTGTTTTTGATATCTTCCACTAAAAGAAACATTTTGCGTAGCTTTTCTAAGTTTCATAAAGCACTGTTTTAATAGTAGAGGGCGCATTTGTAAATTAACATTTGCTGCTCAACCTCCGCTTTTTAAAAATTGATCGAATTTCGGGTTTCCAATTGCTAAAACAGAACATTTTAGACACATTTCGGGCTCAAAATTAACCGCAGTTTCCTAGATAGACACGTAGTTGCATATTTTATTTTTTTAGGAATCTCCGCTTCCAAAAAGTTCTATATGGGCATATTTTTGGTTCTTTCGTAATACGCACTTCAGCTACTAGCGAGTGTAAGTCTGTAATAGCTCTATTTGCAGCTCTATCTCCTATTTTAAAATAAGACTGAAAAATACTTTCTTGGGTGCCTTTAGCACACATATTCTGCGTCTCGTAATATATATTTTTTCGGCTAGAGTAGTAAATATACGGTGAACTTTCTACGATATCACTGTTGTTGCGCGTCCTATTTCAAAACTCCTTATTTGCGATGGCTTTCTTCAACTATGAAATTTGTTGTTCTTCTAATTTTCATGGGAGTAAATGTATATTTCTATTTGAAATTTCAACTGTGTCTCCGTTTCTAAAAAATCTGAAAGAAAGCCTTTTATATCTGCGATTTTGTGCTTTAAATATTTCGCCATTTTTCGCTACGAGTTAAGTGCATATTATACATCGGACAAGTTGAGTAATGAAACTGGTTTTTTTTAAACCCGGTAACACCCCGGGATCAGGAAGGTATGTTGTTTTTTTTAAATCAATTCTTCTAAATACCCGGGTCGAGATCGCATGGCTTTTGATAAATCAATTCTTCTAAACACCCGGAACAGGAACGCATGGTTTTTGATAAATCAATTCTTCTAAACACCCGGATCAGGAAGGAATGGTTTTTGATAAATCAATTCTTCTAAACACCCGGGTCAGGAAGGCATGGTTTTTGATAAATCAATTCTTCTAAACACCCGGAACAGGAAGGAATGGTTTTTGATAAATCAATTCTTCTAAACACCCGGATCAGGAAGGAATGGTTTTTGATAAATCAATTCTTCTAAACACCCGGATCAGGAAGGAATGGTTTTTGATAAATCAATTCTTCTAAACACCCGGATCAGGAAGGAATGGTTTTTGATAAATCAATTCTTCTAAACACCCGGGTCAGGAAGGCATGGTTTTTGATAAATCAATTCTTCTAAACACCCGGAACAGGAAGGAATGGTTTTTGATAAATCAATTCTTCTAAACACCCGGATCAGGAAGGAATGGTTTTGATAAATCAATTCTTCTAAACACCCGGATCAGGAAGGAATGGTTTTTGATAAATCAATTCTTCTAAACACCCGGATCAGGAAGGAATGGTTTTTGATAAATCAATTCTTCTAAACACCCGGAGTCAGGAAGGAATGGTTTTTGATAAATCAATTCTTCTAAACACCCGGGTCAGGAAGGAATGGTTTTTGATAAATCAATTCTTCTAAACACCCGGAACAGGAAGGAATGGTTTTTGATAAATCAATTCTTCTAAACACCCGGATCAGGAAGGAATGGTTTTTGATAAATCAATTCTTCTAAACACCCGGATCAGGAAGGAATGGTTTTTGATAAATCAATTCTTCTAAACACCCGGGTCAGGAAGGAATGGTTTTTGATAAATCAATTCTTCTAAACACCCAGAACAGGAACGCATGGTTTTTGATAAATCAATTCTTCTAAACACCCGGATCAGGAAGGAATGGTTTTTGATAAATCAATTCTTCTAAACACCCGGGTCAGGAAGGCATGGTTTTTGATAAATCAATTCTTCTAAACACCCGGAACAGGAAGGAATGGTTTTTGATAAATCAATTCTTCTAAACACCCGGATCAGGAAGGAATGGTTTTTGATAAATCAATTCTTCTAAACACCCGGATCAGGAAGGAATGGTTTTTGATAAAACCATTCCTTCCTGAATTAGATAAGCAATCGCCCGTCCCTAATTTAGAGTCACTGATTCCAGGAAGGAAGAGAGCCAGTGCCATAAGACAAACACAATATCCATGCCTCACCGGGATCCGGACCCGGACCCCTTTCGGACGAATGGTCATAAGCTACCGCTTAAACTACTGAGCTATCGGGGCCGCTATTCCGATAGTATGAACGTTTCAAAGATGGGCAGGAAGACTTAGAAAATGACGAAAGGTTTGGACGGCTGATTTCAGTGCGCACGTCTGACCTCATTCAGGAAATTAGCGAAATAATAAAAAGTGATCGTTGTGACCTCGGATGCTAGAATGTGATCTTGGTGTTAATTGAGAGACTTTTCGTTAACTTTTAGTGCAAGACTTGGTGGGGGGAGCGTTTTTGTGCTTCTTTTGTTTCGTATACTTTTTCAGACGAGAAGAAACACATACGAGTGGAGTACGCTAAAGACATCCTGGAGACTGCAGAAACAGTGCAAAATTTTCTCTAAAGCATTGTGGTAGGTGATGAGACATGGTGTTTTCGGTATGTTTATGAAACGAAGCGTCAGAGGAGATCGCCACAGTCACCTAAAGGAGAGAAGATCAGCATGCAAAAGTCCAAAATCAAGACAATGCTTATGTGTTTTTAGGACAGTAAGGGAATTCTGCATCACAAGTTCATTTTGAAGGTACAACTGTCACTGGCAATGCTTACACATCCATTTACGATTGTGAAAGAGGATTGTTCGCGTCAGGCCTGAGTACAAAAGTGAGCAATCGTTTCTTCTTCATGATATAAACCAACCGCATAAAGTGCAGTTACTGTACAGCAATTTCTTCCACGAAAATAAGTGTGTGTACTCAACCATCCCCTTATTCTCCAGATTTGTCAACGTGTGACTACTTTCTTTCCCCTAATTAAAGCTGCCTTTAAAGAGTTTTTCAAGACATTGAAGATATACAAAAAAACTGTGACATCAGATCTTCACTCCATACCAAAGGATGATCTCTGCAAGTTCACCATTTCCTTTGCTGATTGTGCCACGTGTTGCATTAACGCAGGAGGAATGTACTTCAAACGAAATATATTCTCGTAAATTTTCCTGCTTTGCCATTTTTTAAAATTCAGTCTATTACGTAATTGCCGGATTGTGTATATATCCTTCTCAAAGTTCTATTTGGGGAATTATTTTTGCGTCGGATATCTTCTACCATGTTTAATATTCCTCATGTACTTTGTACACGGTCGAGTCATATTATTGGGACCACCAGCTAATATCCAGAGTAACCACCGTGTGCAGCGCGGACAGCAGCTAGACGAGCCGGGAGTGACTCAGCAACGTGCTGGAAGGTGTTCACAGGTATGTGGAGTCATGCTGACTGCAGTGCATCTCACAGCTGCTGGAAGGTGCGTGATGGAGAATCCGTAGAGCGAACAACGCGATAGAGATGGTGCCACAGATGCTCAATTGGGTTTAAGTCTGGGGAATTAGAGGGCCAGTGAAGTACTTTGAAGTCCTTATTGTGCTCTTTCAACCACTCTCGGACCTTTCTAGCTGTGTAACACGTCGCATTGTCGTTCTGGAAGATCCCATCCGCCTCAGGAAAGACAATCAGCATGTATGGGTGTACGTGGTCTGAAAGAATGGATTTATAACGAATTCGGTCTATAGTGCCTTTCGCAGGTATGAGTGGACCCAAAGAATGGCACGAAAACATTCGCAAGACAATAGCACTGCCCTCACCAGCTTGTGTTCTTCCAGCAATCGTTGAAGAGTCTTTGTTCTCCAATGCTTCTTGAATTATACGCCAGCGTCCATTCGTTCGGAGAAGCAGAAAACGTGACTCATCGGAGAAAGCAATCCTTTGCCAATCAGCGGAGGCCAATTCCGATACTGTCGTTTAAATGTAAGCCTTTTCTGCCGATGCACCTTCGTTTGCATAGGTGCAGTGACCATCAGTCTGCATCGGAGCACCATACCCAGAAGGATTCGCTGAACACACACTTCCGGTATAGACACACTTCCGGTAGGCCCCTGGTTCATTCGTCCAGTGAGTTGCTCCACTGTAGCGTGTGGATCGTCCCTCACGCATCTTTTAATCACGATACACTTTAACCACAGCAGCAGACGAACAGTTCCCAAACTGTGCTGTTTCAGAAATACTGCCTCCCATGCCCGAAAGCCGATAATCATCCCTTTTTGAAAATCTGATAAATCGCTCCTTTTATCCATGACAGCAACAAAGAATACGTTTTCAGAGTGCCTACAGCACACTTTGAATACTCTCCAAGCCAGCTCACGACACGGGCCTTCTTTCGTTCGCAGTTGACTTTAAAAGTAGGAGGTGGTCACAATAATGTGACTGGACTCTGTATATATATATATTTTTTTTTTCATTCTGTTACTATGAGACGTCGGTAGAGTTTTGCTTTTGCCTAGCGTATCTCGTTTCCAGAAATCCAACAGGGAAAAAAATTACCATTCACGATGTGGAATATTTTGTGCATATTGTTTCAAAAATGTATAGTTTTGCTTCAAGAGAGCATAAATGTATAGTGCACTATTTCTCTGAATATCTCATCTTTTAAAAGTCCGATCTGAAAAATTCTTTGTGTTGGAAAGCTCCTATTTATGTTTCGTGTACATTTTTACATATCTGTAATGCAAATTTTCACCGTTACGGCGCGGAAATCGGAAATGCTTGTTTGTATTCGAAGTCATAGCTTAACTCTTAAAACGCATCGTTGAAGGAATTCCATTTGCATGGATATCAATCGGTATGAAAATCATTTTTGTGCATTTCCGATTTCTACAGATGCTGGGTTTTTGCACTAGGATATCCAAATGTTTACTTCTGTTTGCAACCACAGCTCCATTTCTGAAAATTTGACGGAAAAGAATGCTTTACAATGAAGATAGAATTTCCTGTGAATAACTTTTTTGGGCGATTCTTTAACTCCGAAATTAAGTTTCCCGTTATGGGTGCCAAAAAATATTTCTGTTTGCAAACGCATCCCCACATCCGATAGCCCGTCTTAAAAGATACTTTCGCAACGGACTGTATTCTGTGTGACAAGCATTGTTGATCATCACAAATCATGAGTAATAATATTTCGCATGCCGATACATTTTTGATGATGGTCATATTTCCACACTTTCCTTTGAACCATATTACAAAGATGGGTTGAAAAGTTTTGCCTCCACTTGAAAAAGAAATATTAATGGTAAAAGTTCTTTAATGAAACAAATGCAAAAATTTATCTTTTATTTACACAGCTGCGTGATTACGTCTCTACATAATCACCTCTTACTTCAATAGATTTCTTCCAACGTGATAATAGTTTTCCGACCTTAAAAAATTCAGGTTGTTTCTAAAACCAATGGTGTATCCTCAGGCGTAGCGTGACCAAAACAAACAAAACAAATTGAGAGGGGGGGGGCGAATAAATGTAAAGTGGTGTTTTCCTTGGGGAGTCACAAAAATATGTAAACTGATAAAACATTGTGGATACACCAGATTTTACTAGAAACAAATAAGTGCAAGACTTCAAAATATAATCCTGTTTTTAGCTGTGAAAAAATTATCATAAAAAATCTGTCACATCTTCACCCGCCAACGGGAGGCCTTTTCAAAAAAGTAGAACAATTTTTTTTTTTTTTTTATTGGAGTTTTAACGACCACCGTGAGCAACTCAATGGGCTATAAGCAGTCGCCCGTCCCTAATTTAGGGTCACTGGTTCCAGGGAAGGGAGAGAGCCAGTGCCGTAAGACAAACACAACATCCATGCCTGACGGGATTCGAACCCGGACCCCTTACGGACGAATGATCAGAGGCCAGCGCCTTAGACCACTGCGCCACCGGGGCGGCGTAGAACAATTTAGACTAAAACTGAAAAGTACAAAGGGAACAGAGAGGTTTAAATGCATTCCATTTTCATTTAAACACATTGTTTAAAATTATATGTTTAACGTATTGGGTTGTCCAGAAAGTCCTGAGTGTGTGTGTGTGTGTGTGTGTGTGTTTTATTTTTTATGTGAAATGACAGAAATGCAACGAGTTTGAGAACATACCTTTATTCCTCAAAGTATTATCCATTTTCCCCATGACTTTAGTCCATCTTTCGGGGTATTTTAGAATGCCATTCCCTGTAGAACGTGGTTGCCTTGGAGGCTAAGAAATCATCCACGTGTTTCTTGACAGCGTTGAGATCACCCAATGATTTTAAATTAAATAATTTTGCAGAGTCCGAAACAAATGGAAGTCGAAGGGTGCAATATCCGGGGAACAAGGTGGGTAGGGTAAGACATCCTAGCCCATGGCGTGCAACTTTCTGCTGGTGACCAAAGTAACGTGCGGCAGCACGTCGTCTTGCTGGAACACAACACCCTTTCTGTTCACACGTTCTGGCCTCTTCTGTTGCAGGTTTTGGTTCAGTTGTTCCAACTGGCTGCAGTACACTCTTAATTGGTCGTCTGATTGTGCTGGAGGAGCTCATAGTAAATAATGCCTTTGCAATTTCACCAAACAGAGAGCATAACTTTGCGTCCATGAATATTCGGCTACGGTGTTTGTTTAGTGGTTCGGCAGGGTGACCCCAGGATCTCTTCCGCATTACATTGTCGTATACAATCCATTTTTCATCTCCTGTCACTAATCATTTCAAAAGTAGGTCTTTGTTGTTGCGTGTTAGGAGCATATCGCATATGGTCTATGCAGTTTTTCTCTGAGAGCTGGAGTGGGACCCAAACATCATAACAAGGAATGTATCCCAACGTCACTAAAATCCCACCAAACAGGGAGCATAACCTTGCGTCCATGAATATTCGGCTACGTTGTTTGTTTAGTGGCTCGGCAGGATGAACCCAGGATCTCTTCCGCATTACATTGTCGTAGACAATCCATTTTTCATCTCCTGTCACTAATCATTTGAAAAGTGGGTCTTTGTTTTTGCGTGTTAGGAGCATATCGCTTATGGAATACCGTCCTTGCAGTTTTTCTCTGAGAGCTGGTGTGGGACCCAAACATCATAACAAGGAGTGCATCCCAACGTCACTAAATCCCACCAATCAAAGAGGACTTTGTTGTTGCGTTTTAATTGCGTTCATGAATATTCGGCTACGGTGTTTGTTTAGTGGTTCGGCAGGGTGACCCCAGGGTCTCTTCTGCATTACATTGTCGTAGACAATCCATTTTTCATCTCCTGTCACTAATCATTTCAAAAGTGGGTCTTTGTATATCGCATACCGTCCATGCAGTTTTTCTCTGACAGCTGGTGTGGGACCAAACATCATAACAAGGAATGTATCCCGTCACTAAATGTTCAAGAACAGTACATTTCTGCATTTTTACAGTTTCTGCTAACTCCCGAGTCGTTAATTTTGGGTTGCGCATAATTTCTGCCTTTATGAGATCGTCGTCCAGTGATGAAGTTCTTCCACATCGATTCCCGTTGTCTAAACGGCAATCACCTCCTATATTCTTTATGGTAAATGAAATTTCCATTTCTTTCATTACCTTTCCCACTTTTTTTTTTCATTGGAGGTTTAACGACCACCGTGAGCAACTCAATGGGCTATAAGCAGTTGCTCGTCCTTAATTTAGGGACACAGGTTCTAGGAAAGGGAGACAGCCAGTGCCGTAAGACAAACGCAACATCCATGCTTTACCAGGATTTGAACCCGGACCCCTTCCGAACTAATGATCAGAAGCCATCGCTTAGACCACTGCGCCGCCCCGAGGAGGTACAGCTATTTTCTTCAGAGGGGATCTTTCTCTTTACCAATGTTATACAACAGCGGATTGCTTTATCACTAAACAGCAATCCGCTGTTATATTTACATAACATTGTTTCGCATATCTCTCTTCCATTTCCTTAATGCCTTGATGGAATCTTTTTTCTTACATCATTTAAATTTTCTGTGAAACACTCAATGTTCAAATTTAAAACACGAATGTTCGAATTCATGTCGCAACCATGTTTTTTCAAAGTTTTATCACGTATTTTTGTAAAATGGATCTGTTTTGTTTCCCAAATACGTTTCATTTATTCGTACATTCTTTAAGGCTTGTCCACGTTTATTTCTCGCGTGCATTCAATGTATAAATGTATGATTGTGTATAAAATGTATACCCACCATCAGTTTTCGAATTTGAATTCCAGCTGAAGTGCTCTCTTTAAGCTTTTCATGTATAATAAATGGGAATTTCTAGTAAATGAATTTAAAACAGTCATTCTCTCCATCCAACGCTTTTAACAAACTGCTTTATTAAATGCATTTTCAGGTGTCCAGAACGGAGCAACAATTTTGTGGGATTAATGAATGGTTAATGTCATATGTTTGTAGAAGCAGAAAGCAAACGCACATTTTTGGTGTCATATTCCTAATTTCCAAGTGTTTGCTTTTGGCCCGGATATCCCACTTGCACAGAAAACAAGGAATTTTAGTGTAGCTAGGTTTTCGTCCCAGCAATAAACCAATCATTTTAAAATCTGCACAAAGAAACCACCCGTGTTCCTCATATTTCACCCTAATTAATAGAAACTCAAGGCACTCACAGGATTCTTTTGAACGCGCAGAATGTACCACTGAGATATACACTAGTGTGCAAAACTTAAGCAACAACGTCGTTTGACAGCATACAGTCATGACAGGGGAGACAAGGGCGATTTGCGGGTTGTACAAGGGAACAACAACTCATGACAAAGGTGATGCATATGCAAATAGCAGGAGTTCGACGTCAGAGGTGACGTGAGGGCACCTAAACTGCGTGGAGGCAGCGCGCGCAGTGCCAGCCGACTACAAAATACGGCGGACAGAGGCATTTCCAGACATTCGCTGCAAGTGAAAGTGAGATCGATTGTGCAATATGGCTAGGAGAAACCATCAGGATACCTTTACACGTGGTAGAATGATCGGCAAGCTGGAGGAGGGGCGTACCGTGATGAGTGTTGCCCAAGAGTTTGGAATCGATAAAAGTGTAGTGTCACGAGCTTGGATAGCCTACCGAACGACAGGTATAGCTGTACGAAAGGTAGGTGGTGGTCGCCCCAGGAAAACAACGGCGAGTGACTACCGATATCTCGTCGTGCAAGCGAAAAGAGACCGGAACCAGACAGCTGGCAGCATGGCACAGCGGTTGCGTACAGCAATCGGACGGCAGGTATCCCGGTTTACTGTGGCCAGACGCCTTCATAAGGGTGGGCTATATGCCCGCCGGCCGGAACGCTGCATACCATTGACAGCAGCCCATCGGCGGCACCGTTTACAGTGGTGTCGCGAACATGCACACTGGACGCCTGATCAATGGAGTCACGTCCTCTTTACCGATGAGAGTCGTTTCAGTCGGACAAACGATTCTCAGCGCCAGTTGATCTGGCGAGAGGTAGGGACACGCTTTCATCCCACGAACATCAGGGAACGAGACCGTTGGGGTGGTCCTGGCGTACTTGTGTGGGGTGGCATTATGCTGAACGGTCGGACGGAGCTCCAGATTTTCGACACAGGTTCCGTAACCGGAGCGCGTTACTGTGATGAGATCATCCGCCCCCACGTGCGTCTGTTCCGAGGTGCCATTGGTCCAGACTTTGTTTTTATGGACGACAACACTCGCCCACACAGGTCCTAAGCAGTTGAGGACATGTTAGATTCTGAAGATATTCGCAGAATGGAGTGACCAGCGTGCTTCCCTGATTTAAATCCCATCGAACATGTGTGGGATGTTTTGGGAAGACGCCTGGCGGCACGATCGTTTCCCCCGGAGAACACCAGACAACTGACACAGATGCTCATCGAGGAGTGGGAACTGTTACCTCAAGAACTGTTGGATCATCTGGTGTTGAGTATGGCCAGACGGTGCCACGCAACCATTGCACTTCGGGGAGGTCATATCCCGTACTAAAGGACTTTTGGGTTGTTGTTCTCCCTCATGGACTGTCGGTTAGGTGTACGAATGCCGTGCTGTCAATAAACCATTTTCTGCTGCCTGCCTTCGTGTATGCGTTCTATTCATTTGTTTGCTACGCTGCTTTCGTCATCCTTTAGGTACTGCATTGTGCCTCTGTAGTGTGAATTTCATGTCTCACAGGTGAGTTTTCGCGGAATTACGCCAAAATCAGTAAAGTTGCTTACGTTTTGCACACTAGTGTAGATGCACATACATTCTCATTATGTAACAAAAAGAAACTTTTAAACTTCTCTTAGAAGAGTCAATGAATAAATGCCTTTCATGAGGGGTACAAAAATCATCAAAGTATATCATTACTCTATTTATGTTGCAATAATATACCAATAACTCCTCAGAAAAACATTGAACTACCTTTCGTTCATAATGCTTGTATCATGAAAACTGTGTTCCTGGTGATAAAATATTTTTAATTTGAGTTGAGAACCAAGGTGCTCAGAACTTTCTTTTCTGTAAGTTAAGATCTTGCACAAGATCATTAAGTTTCGGCTGTGTAAACAAGTGTGGGGTGATGTCACTAACCTCAGGCAGTAGACTTCCAATTTTTCTGTTTGGTTCTCTGCTGTTGCATTCTCCAATCCATTTCGTTGACAAGATCTTCTCCATGAGGCACTGGTCTAATTTCTGAGGTAAACAGTGTATATATTCTTTCGTGGCAGCCGGCAGTATTAAAAAAAATAACCGCCATCTGCATATGTAATGTTTAGGCTCTCTCCATACCATAGGAATTGTAAATGGCATAGCTGTTCACTTCAATTTTTTCAAAGCCTTAAACATTCACTGCTACTGCGACATACTTTATGAGGAGCCTACGGTGTATCTTGATCCCCTAATATAATTTCACTACTAGTGCAACATACTTTATGAGGAGCCACGGTGTAACCTGATTTCCTAATATGATTTTCACTACTAGTGCAACATACTTTATGAAGAGCCACGGTGTATCCTGATTCCCTAATACAATTTTCACTACTAGTGCAACATACTTTATGAGGAGCCACGGTGTATCCTGATCCCCTAATATAATTTTCACTACTAGTGCATCATACTTTATGAGGAGCCTTCGGTGTATCTTGATCCCCTAATAGAATTTTCACTACTAGTGCAACATTTTTGATGAGGAGCCACGGTGTATCCTGATTCCCTAATGGAATTCTCACTACTAGTGCAACATACTTTATGAGGAGCCACGGTGTATCCTGATGCCCTAATAGAATTTTCCTTACTAGTGCAACATACTTTATGAGGAGCCTTCGGTGTATCTTGATCCCCTAATAGAATTTTCAGTACTAGTGCAACATACTTTATGAGGAGCCACGGTGTATCCTGATTACCTAATATAATTTTCATTACTAGTGCAACATACTTTATGAGGAGCCACGGTGTATCCTGATGCCCTAATATAATTTTCATTACTAGTACAACATACTTTATGAGGAGCCACAGTGTATCCTGATGCCCTAATAGAATTTTCACTACTAGTGCAACATACTTTATGAGGAGCCTTCGGTGTATCTTGATCCCCTAATAGAATTTTCACTACTAGTGCAACATTTTTGATGAGGAGCCACGGTGTATCCTGATTCCCTAATATAATTTTCACTACTTTATGAGGAGCCACGGTGTATCCTGATTCCCTAATATAATTTTCACTACTTTATGAGGAGCCACGGTGTATCCTGATTCCCTAATATAATTTTCACTACTTTATGAGGAGCCACGGTGTATCCTGATTCCCTAATATAATTTTCACTACTAGTGCAACATACTTTATGAGGAGCCCACGGTGTATCTTTATCCCTAATAGAATTTTCACTACTAGTGCAACATACTTTATGAAGAGCCACGGTGTATACCGATTCCCCATTATATCTTTCACTACTAGTGCAACATACTATATGAGGAGCCACGGTGTATCCTGATTCTTTAATATAATTTTCACTACTAGTGCAACATACTTTATGAGGAGCCCACGGGGTATCTTTATGCCTAATATAATTTGCATTTTGGATCGCGCTCTTTGTATTTAACTGCTATAATTAATATATAGCCAGTGCCGTTAATGTCCACCAGATAGAGACGTCTCAGTAGCTGAGCCCATCTTACGGATTTATGATGTCAGAAGCTTACTGAAAAACATATATAGCACCGTGGATTGTTGGCCACCTGGTGTAAGCCTAACGCGCTCGGCTAGATATTGAGAGATCCGTGAGTTCAATTCCCTTGTGGTGACCGAATAACAATTTTTCGGTTGCTGTGTGTTGCTGGAACGTGGAAAGAGCGATATTTCTGTTTATAATTTTCACTACTAGTGTGACATACCTTATGAGGAGCCCACACTATATCTTGATCACCTAATGTAATTTTCACTACTAGTCCGACACTCTTTATGAGGAACCCACGGTGTATCTTGATCCCCTAATATAATTTTAAAACAGGCAAGGAATGATAGTATGCTGTTTTAAAAAATATGTAATTCGATACTTCGTGTTTTCGTTACTACAACATAGCTTCCACATACGTAACAATTTACGTCAGGATTATTTTAACATCTATCAGAGGCATCTATCATCTCAATTTTAACATCTATCATCTCCGGACAATCATCCACTAAATGCTCAGCATTTCCGTTGTTAACACAATGGCCTTGAAAAATGAAACTGAAAGGTTTCCATAGCTGTTTTAACAAAGTAACTGAGCTGCGGAACAACGGGATGCAAAAGTCAAAGTTAACTAGTCAAGTGACTAAACATGGTGCCATCCACGGCATGCATTTGAAAATTATTGCCGAAACATAGTCTCTCTCATAAATGCATACGTACATGTGCACTGATGTGCCAGAAAAACTGGTACACCAGTCAAATACTTTGTTGGTCCCCTGCGGGTGCGCAGGATTGCAGATATACGACGGGGCATGGACTGCACTAGCTTCTGGAAATATGCTGTAAGCAATGCACACCATACTTCCTGCAGAGCGTTCCACAATTCGGGTGTATTCCGAGGTCTCAGATTCCTGTGTTCGATAGCGCGTTGCTAGGCATCCCAAATGCGTTCTATCACGTTCAGATCTGGGGACTTGGGGGGGATATGGCAACACCCCAAACTCATATGAATACTCCTCTAACCAAAATGTGGCGTCCCGACACTTTTGAGGAGGTGCATTTTCCTGTTAAAACAGGCCCAACCCATCAGCATGAATGCAGGACATGAACGGGTGTACCTCGTCAGAAAGGATGCGCACATGGCGTTGGCTGGTCACAGACGTTTATAGACGTACCAGGGGTCCCAGTGAAGTCCAGCTGAACACCCCACACACCATTACGCCCTCCCCCACCTCCCACCAGCCGGTACAGTTCACTGTTGACAGGCAGGATCCATGGCTTCATGGGGTTTGCGCCAAACACGAATCCTTATACAGTCGCGTTTCCAACTGCCCGATACAGTTGGAAACGCGACTCGTCAGACCAGGCTACTTGTTTCCAGTCATCAAGTGTCCAGTGGCGGTGTTGCCGTGCCCAAGCGAAGCGCATAGTTCTGTGTCGTGCACCCTCAAGGGGACTCGAGTTGGGCGTCGGCTCCCAAAGCCCATATCGTGCAGGGTACGTTGCACAGTCCGGCCGCTGATGCTTGTTGAGGTTCCAGCATTAAATTCCGATTATACCTGAGAGAGTGTTGCACGCCTATCGTGTGAAACGATTCTTGACAGCCGACGATGGTCACGTTCACCCAATGTCTTTTTACGGCCTCACTGGTATCGTAGGTTGGAGGTTTTGCCGCGATTCTTGTAGTCACGGTACACCCTTGCAATGGTCGTCCGTGAAAATCCGTACTTTGTTTCTAAGTCCGAAATACTATGGCCCGCCTGACGAGCGCCAAGTTGACACCACGTTGAAAATCGCTTAAATCGTTATTACTTATCATTCTCATGCTGAAAACAGCTCTGACAGCTGGGAAGGATGTCTATCGATACGCACTGGCGGACGCAACCGAGAACGCGTATAGGTGACGTTGCTATGTATTTTGCATACGCTCGTCTGTACCAATTTTTCTGGAACTTCAGTGTATATTTACTAACTTTGTTGAAATAATCACCACGCATTGGAGAGTTGTACCAGAAATAATGCAAAATTGGGCATACCTTTCTAATTAACGGGCAGAGATCGTTCATACTGAACATGTTGGTAGAGCAACTCTTTCTGTATAGTCATCCTTCTTCTTCATTGCAGATAAATAAAGGACTCCAAGCAGAAGCAATGTGCCGCAGTGAGTTCTTGACGAAGGAAGGATGCAGGCTGTCCGACATCGACAGAAGGCCACAGAATGTTTACGGAAATGACACCACTAACAAGAGCAAATTGCACAGATGGTTGAAGAAGTTTAAAGAAGGGGAAACCAGCATTGAAGACAAACCGCGCAGTGGAAGACCATCATCTGCAACCATTGACATGAATCGTCAGCGAATGGATGGATTGATTCGCGCGGAGAGGGGAATCACAATCCGTGAGCTTGTTGCACAACTGGACTGTGGTCACAATGCGATACAAAAGGTTTTGGAAGACTTAGGGTATCGGAAATTGCGTGGTCAAAATGGGCACCTTGGCAGTTGACACCCGATTCGAAGGAGAGAAGGGTGGAAGTCTGCTCTGATCTGCTGGAAGCGTTTGAAGCCAATAAAGGCGGGTATTTTTCGATCTGGTGACAGGGGATGAAACGCGTGCGTATTTTTACCATCCGGAAACAAAGAATCAATCCATTAAATGACGTCACACCTCTTTACCAAGGCATAAGAAGTTCAAGGGCCAGCGAATAGCACAGAAAGTCATGGTAACTGTTTTGGGTGGGGGGATGATAGAGAAGTAATTCTCCTTTATTTCCTGGAACGTGCCCGTACCGTGTCGAGCGAGCGGTACAGTGAGTCACTCAAGAAGCTTAGAGAAGCCATAAGGAGGAGGAGACAGAAAAACAATCTGAAAAGGATCCACATTCACCATGACAATGCAAGACCACACACATCTTTGGCAATAAATCAGACGATCAGCAAACTAGGCTAGGCGGTGATCCCCCATCCACCGTACAGCCGAGATCTGGCGCCCTCCGACTTCCATCTGTTCGGCTCAATGAAGGGCAGTCTCCGGAGACAACGATTTGATGATGCAGAGAAAGTAAAAGTTGCTATGAAGAAGTGGGTACAACAACCCGCACCCGAAGATTTTCAAAGAGGATTCGAGAGTTGGTTCAACGATGGCGCAAATGCGTCTCTTGTGGTGGAGACTTTGTTAAGCAGTGTCTTTGTATAGAGGAAGAGTTACTCTACCAATATGTACAATTTGAACGACCTCTGTCATTTAATAAAAACGTTATGTCCACTTTTGCATTACTTTCGGTACAACCATCGTATTATAAAATCCTGACGTGTAGAAAAAAATGGAAGATATTTTTAAAATCATTAAAACAAAATGAGCTTAGAACAGCGGTTCTCAAACTTTTGACAGCGAACCCTAACATTTTTTTTATGCCCGTGTTTATATTCCGTGCTAAAATGTGTTTATAAAGACAATAAGGATTTAAGAATTTTATTTCTGAAAAATCTGAAAAGTACTGGTTTTATTTAGCTAACAGCGTACCTAGCACTTTTAACGTTTCTGAAATTCTAGTATTCTTTCATAATAAAACCAACAGAGATCAAAGAAGAAAGAAAATGCAATTAAAAATCGTTCCTCAAACAATGAACTGCCGCATCTTATGAGTTCACTGTTTCAGGAGCAGTGTCGTTCTTCTGAGAACTAAACGGTTCGATGCACGTCCTATCGTAGCTTCGCAGCCATTTCGACCATCTGGTCTAACAGCACTCAGGTATGAGAGAAATATATCGAAGGCGAGGGCCCCACGAGGACCTTACACTTTCAACGACGATGATGATAGGCTGTTCTTTGTTTTGTCGGCCTGTTTCGAAACTGCTACCACACCGTCCCGAAAACTAAGGAAAACTACCAGCGGCTTCAAATATGGGTCGCTATATGCCACTGGTACATGCTTTATAAGGAAATTGAGGAACTACGTGGATTTTTGTTTTCAAACAGGACGATGCCACGAGGGATTTTTCACGGAAGGCGTCGCGGAGCCTTTGCGGAACCACATAGCTCCGCGGAGCACACTTTCAGTACAGCTGGCTTAGAAGTACTATTTTAATTGTAAACAGCAAAATCCATGCAGACCAGTGTTATTTACAAAGAGTAGCAGAGACTTTAGATTTTGATTTTGCCTTAGACTTTGCGCTTAGACTTTTGCTCTCGACTTTTGACCTTATGCGACGGTTTCTTGTTGTCGTTTGTTCACCAAACTATTGATGGAACTGGTCCGTTACAGTTACGGCAGCTCCTCGACCCAGGATTTTCACTCAAATTTGCTTTTCACATTTCTTCATATTTACATTGCCTTGCCCGTTGTCTCACAGTACTCACATCAACACATGCATCACCATAAACTGCTCTCAGTCTTCAAGGAATATCGATGGACACAACTTTTTCTACAGTGAGGAATCCAATGCCTACTTGCATTCTGAACTACACTCCTGAATAGCTCTCCCCATTGTGACTCTCCCTGAGCAGGAACTGTGTGAAGCTGAATGGCAAGTGTCCAGTGGAAGCCGGTAGGAGGCTTCCCAAAATCGGGTTTATATGCATTTATGAAATCTTTTCCCGAATGTTACAGTGGAAGCAGAACTTTTCAGCCACCTTTCGTATGTGCATTTTTAAGGACATGTCTGTTTCGCCGAAACTGTGCTAGCATTCTTCTGCTTTTCTTTGGGGGGGAGGTATTAAAGATAACACTGAGCAACACTATGTCCTATGAGCTGCTACGTATCCCTAATTTCTGCCAGCTGGTTGCAAGGAAGGAACAGAGCCATCTGTGACTCGACCTTTACTCGCCTTTACTTTAAAAAAGTGAATATTGAAATAACTTTAATAAAATAATCTTGATTTTGTAAATAATCTTAGAAAAAATAATTAGTTAGCCTACATGCTGGTAAAGTATAGAATTTGGTTTTTAGACATACGAGTTTAATACATGCTTTTTAAGATTTCAGTAAATGAGATCTTACAAAACAAAAACAAACGTGTAGTGAGAGATGGATTTGCCTCCTCGGGGCCCTATATGGGCAATAATGGCACACAGAACATCAACAAAGGCCTTTGTGAATCTTGAATAGGTGCCAGCTAGTTCTGGGTGACTTTGGCGAAAAGACCCAAATTCACTGGGTTTTGTCCCAGAACCCTTAGATTGCATGACCAACTGGAACCGTCATCTGTGAGCTAATCCTCTACACTGGTGTACTTACCTGATTAAAAAGACACAAATAAATAAATATCCGGACTCTTGTGTGGGATATGGTGGACCTACTACACTTGACAATGTTGGTCCATCACGGAATCGACCTTGAACTGGAAAAAGGAAAATCAGAAAGAGAACTTGGCTGAGTGAGTATAAAATTGGTGTACGGAATACAAGAGGAATAAATAGCAAGATGAGCGAGGTGATTGAAGAGATGAATAAGTATAAATTGGATGCGCTGTGTGTAAATGAGACCAAAAAGAAGGAAATTGGGATTGAAGAAGTGAATGGAACGGCGAATGTTTGTTCTGGAGTATTGGATAATGTGAGAGGACAGGCTGGTGTAGGTGTGATTTTAAGTGAAAAGATGAAGAACAACTTGATTCACCATAGCTGCGTAAGAGAGGGACTTTGTTGGATCCGTCGTTTGAAAGTGAAACTTCAGAGAATAATAATTGTTATGGTGTTATACTCCTTGTGACCCGGAACCTTCTGATAGGAAGGAATATTTCTAGACTGAGCCAAAAGCTGTTTTGAGCCAGTTTGGTACTAAAGAGAAAGTTATATTTAATAGCAAGGGCTTTCAATGCTAGAGTAGGCGTGCAGAATGCAATTTCTGGCAATGTTCTGGGTAAGTTTAATGATCCATGTGTGAATGATACTGGTGAAATATTAATTGAACTCTGCATTGATAATGGTTTGTGTGTATTATATCTAATGCGTCTTTAACCACAAGTATATCCACACGTATACTTGGGAAAACCGTACTCTTGGTCAAAAGGGTGTGATAGATTTTCTTGTCTACGATCAGCGTCTGAAACACTTAGTTGTTAACACCCGTGTGATGCGAGGTGCGGGTGTTGGCTCTTATCATTCCTTGATAGTGTCATGAGTGAAGCTGAAGGTTGGTTGGAGGAAAAGGAATAAGAAGTTGTAACGTATGCTCTAGATTCAGTTTCTTTTTGATTTTACTATCTCTTGTTATTTTATTTTCCTATGTAAATTATCTTCTCACTTAACGAGATGTTGTTTCTCCCGCTGAATTATATGTGGCAACGAGTGTAAGTCATGACGTGGTGGTATGCAGTATATATATAGGCGCGCTCAAGTATACCAAAGAGCTTCGTTTTATATGTGATAGGTTCTTCCTAATTATTAATATGCGATTTACCTACTTTCTACGATATTACGATAGTACGAATGTTCGGGCTATCAGTAGTTGTGTTATTTTTTTTTTTTTTTTTTTTTTTTTTTTTGATTGGAGGTTTTACGACCACCGTGAGCAACTCAATGGGCTATAAGCAGTCGCCCGTCCCTAATTTAGGGTCACTGGTTCCAGGGAAGGGAGAGCCAGTGCCGTAAGACAAACACAACATCCATGCCTGACCGGGATTCGAACCCGGACCCCTTACGGACGAATGATCAGTGGCCAACGCCTTAGACCACTGCGCCACCGGGACGGCTGTGTTATTTTGGACTGTGTATTTGAGTAATACCAGGAGCTCCCCAATAAAAGGTTAAAATTGAGTACGTTTTCTTAGTTCATTTTATTGTCAGACCTCTGTCTGGCCGTTAAGTCTACTTCATTGAGTGTTTACGTTAAGTTCAGGGTATATTGTGTTTACCGCTCTAATAAGGAGCCTTCAAGGTACTAATGTACTAAAACCGAAGTTATATTACTGATATTCAAGATAATGAGGAACGCTGAGTAAAAATAAATTCCATATTCTTGGAATTTATTGCACTTGCGTGTCTTACCTAAACAAACTCTAGCACTTTGAAGATTAAGCACACTTTAGCTACGTCAAGTGACCTTTCAATAACACTAACGTGACTTAACGTAAGCTTTCCTGCACTACACGTTCAGCCGGAGAATTTTATTCATTATAATTGGCGCCCGAACATTTCTTGAACACGAGGTATTGACACTTATTGACTATGTCTTCATTACCTAAGAAAACTACACTATTTCAACCTGAATCAAGTTTCAGTGGAGGTGGGGTTATTTTCGACAATTTGCAGGAAGCCTGTGGGTCTAACTTTGATGTCAATGATTTGCACGTACCCAGGCATTCCTCACAATTTCGTCATTCACCAGCTTCATATCACTCTGAGTCGCGGGTCGTACCTGAGGTACTTCAATCCTCTCACAGAGGCAAAATGCTTGCACATTTCGTGCCGCATGAGGGAGCAATTACTTTCAATGGTTTGGAGGGGTCCTTGAAATTTCTCGAGGATTTGGAGGATCATTTCGACTTATACACTATTCCTCAAGATTGCAAAGTGCAAATAGCAGGCACTTGCTTGAAAGATGCCGCTAAGACCTGGTATCGGCAGTGGAGAGTATCGAACCCGGATTCTCGTTATGAGAATTTCCGAGCGGAATTTTTAGAAGTCTTTCCTTTCGGCCTCAGTCGAGCTGGCCTTGCACAACAACTTTTTTCTCGCAAGCAAGGACCCAACGATAGCCCTGTTGCGTTTGCTTTAGAAACACCACGCTTGTATAAATTATGGGATCCACATGCCAGTCATGTCGACATGTTGGACACCCTATTGCAACAGCTCGATCCAATTCTACAGGATTTTCTTGAGGTCCGACACCCTGCTACAATACATGAATGCCTTCGCCTCATACGAACGTATGAGGAGAGACACGGCAAACATGGACCAACTAAACATGCTCGGGAACCCCGGGAGGCTAATCACGAAAATCCTCAGCAGCATAATAGGCCTAATGACTTTCAACACGAGCGTACACAGGTGCAAGTCCAAGCACCATACGTAACACCGAATAGAAGAGTGGTACACCAACCGCTAGTTTCTAAACAATTTTCTGGGTGCAGTACAAATGCACAGTATGCTCGACCCCGTTCCAATCCGCAGAATTCGGAACATTTTTATGCTAAGGCCAATAATGATTTTTCTGCCTGTGCTGAGGGAAGAAATAATAGAAATGGAAATTTCAACAGAAATGCGGAGTTCCCGCAGCTGTTTTCACGAAGTTTTTCTAAGCGTGAAAACTTTACCGATACCAGGCAGGGCGGAGGTTTCAGACCGCATGAAAATACAACCAGGAGTCCTTTAAACTTCTAAAGGAAGTAGACCAAGGGTCGGCACTGCTTCCTGATACCAAGAATTCTGACCCTAAAATAGTATTATTGACTGTCCAAACTCCTCAGTTGCCTGATGTGTTATTGACAATTGAAGATATTATTGTCGAGACAAAGTTCGACAGTGGTTCTGAAATATCAGCCCTAAATACGAAGTTTTGCACTGAAAGTTTTCCTGCAATACACGTCCAGCCTCCGACGCAGTATTTGCGAGGTGCAAATAACGAAATATTCAGTATCACAGGAACTGTCACATTATCTCTAGGGCTGGGAAAGGCTCGTTTTACGCATTCTTTCCTGCTCATAGACGACCTACCTGTTAAATGTCTAATAGGCTTAGATTTTATCAATACTTTTAAAGTTACCATGAATTTCGAACAACGTGTTATTTCCTTTCCGGAACCTATCGAAGTGATTCCTAAAGATCCTATAGACATAACGAATTTGTTACTGAGTAAACAACTGAATGAGAGGCAACGAAACCAGCTTTCTCAACTTTTGAATGAAGGACCTGGTTTATTTACCGACCAACCTGGTTTCACACAGGTGGTTTATCACGTCATTGACACTGATGGCTCGAAACCGATAGACACGAAACCTTACCCTTGTGCTCCCCATAAAAAAAATGAAATGCAACGTCAAATTTCAGAGATGATTAAACAGGGCATAATAAGGGAATCAACAAGCGCCTGGGCCGCACCTGCTTTTCTTGTTCCAAAGAAACAACCCAACGAATTTCGTTTCGTGACAGATTTCCGCAAGCTAAACCAAGTCACGAAAGCGATAAATTATCCACTATCTGTCATGTCGCATATTTTGCATGACCTATCGTCAACTAAATGGATGTCAACTTTGGATTTGGCGAGTGGATATTGGCCGGTTGCGGTACATCCAGACTCCGTAGATAAAACAGGCTTTGTGACTCCTTTTAGGGCTTATGAATACCTGCGTATGCCCTTCGGACTAGCCTCTGCACCTGCTACTTTCAAAAAGCTTATGGATACGGTTCTCAGACCTGTTCTAGGTCCCCATGTGCATGTATATTTGGATGACATTATTATTACATCCGAGACTTTTGACGAGCACCTTTCTCTGCTCAAACAGGTGTTCCAACTCATATACAATGCTGGCTTGACGTTAAAACCTAGTAAATGCCAGATAGCGAGAGACAAGATTGTATATCTGGGGTTGAAAATCACTCCCCACGGCTTATTTACGGATGATGAAAAAATCAGGCCTATAGTTGACTTTCCACGGCCAAAAACAGCCAAAGAACTATCACGCTTTCTGGGAATGACCGGATGGTATCAGCAGTTCGTCCCCGCTTATGCTACAATCTGTGAGCCATTGTATGCTTTGAAACGTAAATACAAGAAGTTTGTTTGGACACCTGAGGCTAACGCAGCGTTTGAAGCACTAAAATCTGCGTTGACTCAGCCTCCTGTATTAGCTTTCCCAGATCATCTAAGGAATTTGATATTTACACTGACGCATCCGGAGTTGGTCTTGGTTGCGTTTTGTCACAAGCTGGGCATCCAATAGCTTTTGCGTCTCGTACTTTAGCCAAAGCTGAACGGAATTATTCAGCTACGGAACGCGAATGTCTTGCTGTAGTGTATGCTCTTAAAAAATTTCAATGTTATCTCAACGAATTGACAGTTAATATAATAACGGATCATTCTGCCCTTCAGTATTTGAATTCTGCTAAGCACCTCTCTAACAGACTTATGAAGTGGGCTCTTAAGTTACAAGAGAGCAATATCAAAATTTTGTACCAGCCAGGTCATAAGAATCAATTACCGGATACATTATCTCGCGTCCCGATTAGTGGGGTTCCCACAGAAACTACTCCTGGATGTCAGCCTTTACTTTAATAGCTGATATAACATCCAGAGAGCAGATAATGGCAGAATTAGTAAATGATCCAGATTTTGGGGAAACCTATAATTTTTTGCTTGCGGGTTCACCACAACAAAGTGACCCTTCTCTGGCTGGGAGGTCACAGCATTTTGAAGTCATAGAGGGTCTTCTTTACTATACGAAATCTAGGACTACTAGGGCAGAGTTCCGCCCATGTATTCCGCGAACCCTTAGAATGGCCCTTTTAAACGAATTTCATGACAAACCTATTGCAGGCCATTTAGGTATTCGCAAGACCCGTTGTAAATTGCGGGATGTTGCCTATTAGCCTGGCATGTACCAAAGTGTGCTCGCATACGTTCAATCATGTCACTTGTGTCAGATTAATAATTACCGTAATGTAAGACCGGCCGGTCACTTGAAATCTAGTTCAAGTTCTCATGTGTTTGATATTATTTCGATAGATTTATTGGGACCTTATACTTTATCTGTTAAAAACAAAGCTCGTTACGTTTTAGTATTAACCGATAATTTCTCTAAATGGGTCGAGGTCTTTCCCATTAAAGCCGTTACGGCAGAAGTTATTTGTAATGTATTAATTAATGAAGTATTCTCTAGATATGGTGCACCTAATCAAGTAGTTTCGGATAATGGTCCTCAATTTATTTCTGACATTTTTGAAAGAATGTGTGCGAGACTACACATAAAGCATAAATTCATTTCCCCATATCATCCCCAGAGTAATCCCGCGGAACGAGTAAACCGCACGCTAGTGAAAATGATCGCTACATTTGTCATGGATCATCACGAGCGGTGGGACGAACATCTTGAGCTTTTTTTCGTTCGCCCTCCGCTCGTCTGTTGACGAATCTACTAAGTTTACTCCCGCAAGAACTTTTTTGGGTCGAAAAATTAAGACCCCTTTTGAAAATTTAACGGGGATTATCGACGAACTAAACCAGCGACCAACTCAGCAATCAGTACGAATCATGGCAGAGAAAGCTCGTGTTGCAATAATAGGAGCACAAGCGGCTCAAGCAAGATACTATAATACTAGGCGTAGGGAACCAGATCTTGTCGTTGGAGATCTCACTCTCGTGTAAACGCACTTCCAGTCTTCTGTTTCTCATACTTTAGTGAAGAAATTTGCACCCAGCTACGAAGGTCCATATCGGGTGGCAAATGTGTATGAAAATAACATTATCCTTGAAAAACCTGACAATCAATTTCAATACGTACACGTTGCTCAGTGTCGCAGTATCATGAACGAAATATCGATTTTATAATCAACCCTACTCAACCTTCTGTTCCACAGACTCAAGAGTCTATATCACACGATCAACCTCCAGAAATTTTGGACGAACCGACAAACATTTTTGAAGAATCTCCAGTGATTTTTTTCACCCTCCCGTCCACAAGACTGGCTTCCAAGAACGCAACCTGATTCTACCATAAGACGAAGGCTAGAATCAAGTTCTTCAAATTCTAGTATCATTCCCTTCCCTCCAACCATTGCCGAGACTATTGCTGCACCATTCCCTAATAACTCTGCACCAACACAAGCTCCTACTTCCTTGAATACCTCGTCAGAGAAGTATTCCAATAGGCAGAAATAAACATCGCCCTGCACGACCACTAACTTACAGCAGCAACTCAGAGTCATCACATATTTCTGATTTACCAGATATAGACAATAGTTTGACGATTCCTAAACGTCAGACACATATTACAGACCGTCCAGCAACACCAAAAGCTGGTCGAAAACGCAATTTGTCTCCCCAATCTGCTTCGCCGCAACAACGACGAAGGCAGAGATCCTTGCATCCGCCCGGGTTTCGCCCCTGGAACTTACGCTCAGGGCAAACAGGGCAGATGCCTGCTTCTACTGTCATGCCAAAAAGTAGAAAGAGAAAACAAGCGATTTGGCCGGAGCCACGTCCCTTCAAAAGAATGCTGGAAGGACAACACGGGACCCAGCACAAAGGGCCAACATATCGAAAGCCTGGGGGAGCCCGCTCCTGTCAGACGCAGGGAATTCCTGACCGACAGACTTCAGCCGTTCCTGACCGTTCCTGTCAGACGCAGGGAGTTCCTGACCGACAGACTTCAGAATTTCTTGACCGACAGACTTCAGAATTTCTTGACCGACAGACTACAGATGTTCCAGATCCATTCAAGTCGCAGAAAAGATCGGCGCCACCAGAATTTACCAGTCCGATTAGGCCTGGAAAAAGATATCGTACTAGAGTTTTTTATGCGCCCTCGAGATAAGTAAGTTCTCGTGGACAGGTTATTTTCTCATTATGTTGTTTTTCCTGCACGACCAGTTGGAGTGACAGAATTTTTTTTTTTTTTACCGTGTGGGCCTACGCATTCTTTTTGTGATATATGTAGTTTTTTTTATATATATATATTCTATGTCCGTCTACTAATCCGAATTTTTTTTTATATATATATGTGTGTTAGGGGTAAAATAGTGAAAATTGTTACTGTTAGGCAGCTACAGGCAATCTTCGCTGCTGATACAGTTTGTTTGTAATCAACGATAAATATATATAGAGTTGAAAATATGAGGAAGTAAAATGAAATCAAAAAAGTGATTCCTGCTGGGCAGAATAAAAATAAGGTATGCCGATGCAGGTTTGTTCTGTACACGTATAAAAAGTGTTTCCTGCTTCACAGACGACAATAGCTGCGGACACAGGTTTACTGAATTTGTTATGCCAAGCTTGAAGTTGTAAATACTGCTGCCACAAAAAAAAAAAAAGTAGGACGATAAACGTCAGTCAGCGAAATGTAAGACTACACTCAAAATTTGATAGGTTTTTCCAAAAAAAAAAAAAAATATATATATATATATATATATATATAAAGGGGGATGTAAGGTCAGGTGATGCGTAACATCACAGCCTCTCCTTGACAAATGTCAACCCCGCCTTCTCGTGGTGCATCCTGTTCCCACTAAAGGGGCTCTGACGACCGCCAATAGCGGTATAACTATACCATCGGGATTAGAGGAAATTCTATCCCACACTCACCAACCCGCTTGGCCAGCGTGGTGAGTTATGGCCAAACCCCTCCAAAATGATTCCACAACTTAAATCTTGGCCCTCAGTCTCCGACAGCTGGAATGTACCTGGCCAAGGCAGCGGCCAGTGCGACATGAAGGCAGAGGGTGCTAAGAATCCCCTTCTGATTCAAGGCTTCTTGAATTGGAAGAGGAACTACAAAGGATCAAGTGGGACATCGTGGGGCTAAGTGAGGTAAGGAGAAAAGGAGAAGATCTCATCGAACTGAAAAGTGGTCATCTCTTCTACTATCGTGTGACAGATACTGGCAGAACTAGTGGTGTTGGATTTATAATAAACAAGAAACTGAAGGATAAAGTTGTAGGAGTTGAAAGTTCCTCTGACAGAGCTGCACGACTTGTTATCCAACTCTCGAAAAGATACCAGGCTCAGATTATTCAAACTTATGCACCCACCACAAGTCATCCTGAAGAAGAAATTGAAGAATTTTATGAGGAAATTTGTCATCTAAATAATAAAGGTAAGCAGCACTTGAAAATAATTATGGGAGATTTCAATGCAAAAATAGGGCAACGGCAACAGAATGAAACTTCAGTAGGTAAATTCGGTCACGGCAACAGAAACCAGCGTGGAAATACTCTCGTTGAGTTTGCAGAGGCAGAAGGGTTTTTCATCTTGAACTCCTTCTTCAAGAAAAAGCCACACAGGAAATGGACATGGAGACATCCAAATGGGACGACAAGTGAAATTGATTTTATTATGTGTAACAAAAAATTCGTCATAGAAGACTGCAGTGTGCTAAACAAGTTCAACACAGGTAGTGACCATACATTGGTGAGATGTAAGATGCACCTCAACACTAAACTTGAACGTGGCAAGCTCATAAGACAAACAAAATCTATTGACATAACCAACCTTAAAAAACACCATAATACCTTCAAGTCTTACTGAAGAACAGGTTCTCTGCTTTAGAAGGCCTAACATCGGAAGAAGTGGACATCTCTGAAGTTAACAGAAAAGTAACCAAAGCTCTTATGGAAACAGCAACAAAATTAGCTATGTCTAAGAACAAGTTGCATGTAAACAAATTATCAGGAAAAACGAAAGTTTTGATGCAAAAAAGAAGAGAGATGAGGACAACTAAAGAAGATGTGACTTCCAAAGTGGAATATAAAGAGCTATGCAAGACAGTAAGAAAAAGTATCACTAAAGACGTAAGAAAATTCAACTGTGAACTAGTGAGGAAAGCAATTGAAAACAACCAAAGCCTAAAGATAGCAAAGGGACATCTCAGTAAGGGAAGAAAACAGATTATGGCACTGAGAAAAGAAGATGGTTCTGTAACAAGAAATAGAGGCAGAAATTTTGACAAGAGTGAAAGATTTCTACTCCACATTATATGAAAGGGATGATACATGCACTTCAGACATCATTAAAGATACCAGTACCAGAGTTCCTCCAGTCCTTCCAGCAGAAGTTGCACGTGCAATCAAGAACATGAAGCGGGGAAAAGCTCCAGGACAAGATGGAATTACTGTAGACATCATACAAGAAGCAAGTGGAGAAATCGAAACAGTACTCGCCCAAATTTTCACTCGATGCCTTAATGAAGGAAAGATTCCTGAGGATTGGAACACCGCTACAATGATCCTGCTACATAAGAAAGGTGACATTGAGGATCTCGGAAACTACAGACCTATCAGCCTCCTATCAGTAGTTTATAAAATCTTCACTAAAGTTCTTTCACACCGCTTGAAGGTAACACTGGACATGGCTCAACCGAGAGAACAAGCTGGATTCAGGAGTGGCTACAGCACAATAGATCATATCCACGTGCTGAGAGAACTAATTGAAAGAGCGAGGGAATATGAACTTCCATTGTGCATGGCTTTTATCGATTATGAAAAAGCCTTTGATTTGGTGAAACCATCAGCAGTTACAATGGCTCTGAAAACCTGCGGTATTGAAGATGCATACATTATTATTATTAATAACATCTATGAAAATCCAAGTGCAAAGATTCGGCTGTATGAAAATACAGCACACATAAAAATTGGAAAGGGAATGAGACAAGGTGACACCAAATCTCCGAAGCTCTTTAATGCCACATTGGAGGGTGTTTTTCAGTCGCTGAGCTTGGAAAACAAGGGGATAAAGATTAATGGAGATTATCTAACCCACCTTCGTTTTGCTGATGACGTAGTCATTTTTGCAACTACCCCATCAGAGCTGCAGGGTATGATCCAGGAACTTGCTGACAAGAGTAAAGAAGTGGGATTAAAAAGGAACTTTCAGAAGACAAAAGTGGTGTTCAATGCTTTTACAAGAAATGAAGATTTAACGATTGATGGAGAAAAAGCTGGAGATAACAGACACGTACGTTTATCCTGGACAGCAGATATCAAGTGAGGGTCACATTGATGAAGAAATTAATCGGCGTACAAAACTTGCCTGGAGAGCTTTTGGAGGAAACAGCATAATTTTCAAGAGCAATATGCCATTAGGTCTTAAAAGAAAAGTTTTTGATCAATGCATCCTACCAGTGCTTACGTATGGTGCAGAGACGTGGACCTTAACTAAAAGAGACATACAAAGGCTGCAGACAACTCAAAGCAACATGGATAGGTGCATACTTGGTGTAACCAGGAGTGATAAGAAGAGGAACTCGTGGATCCGAAAAATGACAAGAGTGGAAAACATCATGATCAGAGTTAAATCCCTGAAATGGCAATGGGCTGGACATACTGCCAGAAGGACAGATCATCGATGGATAGCCGAAATTTTAGATTGGATTCCAAGGGACAGGAAAAGACCCAGAAGAAGACCACATGGGAGATGGGTGGATGAAATTCGAAAGTATGCAGGGGTGACATGGAGGAGACTGGCACAAGACAGACCGTTGTGGAGGAAACTTGGGGAGACCTTCGTCCAGCAGTGGATTGATAATGGTTGACAATGATGATGATGATGATATATAAGGGGGAGATGATGTAACGTATACTCTAGATTCAGTTTCTTTTTGATTTTACTATCTCTTGTTATTATATTTTCCCATGCAAATTATCTTCTCACTTAACGAGATGTTGTTTCTCCCGCTGAATTATATGTGGCAACGAGTGTAAGTCATGACGTGTTGGTATGCAGTATATATAGGCGCGCTCAAGTATACCAAAGAGGTTCGTTTTATATGTGATAGGTTCTTCCTGATTATTGATATGCGATTTACCTACGTTCCTACGATATTACGATAGTACGAAAGTTCGGGCTATCAGTAGTTGTGTTATTTTGGAGTGTGTATTTGAGTAATAATAGGAGCTCCCTAATAAAAGGTTAAAAGTGAGTACGTTTTCTTAGTTCATTTTATTGTCAGACCTCTGTCTGGCCGTTAAGTCTATTTCATTGAGTGTTTACGTTAAGTCCAGGGTATATTGTGTTTACCGCTCTAATAAGGAGCCTTCAAGGTACTAATGTACTAAAACCGAAGTTATATTACTGATATTCAAGATAATGAGGAACGCTGAGTAAAAATAAATTCCATATTCTTGGAATTTACTGTACTTGCGTGTCTTACCTAAACAAACTCTAGCACTTTGAAGATTAAGCACACTTTAGCTACGTCAAGTAACCTTTCAATAACCCTAACGTGACTTAACGTAAGCTTTCCTGCACTACACGTTCAGCCGGAGAATTTTATTCATTATAAAGTGGCCTAGGATGGAAAGAAAAAAGGCCGAAAGGCTCTCTGAAGATCATCAGCGTTATTCTGACTTACTCAGAAAACGACTGAAGGTGTTGAAATCTTGCGAGAGGGATGTAGAAAAGAAATGGGAATGTTTTAAGAACTGTGTTGTCACTGCTTCTGAAGAGATCTGTAGCACTACAGTAGTTGGAAGCAATAGAGGTGATGCTTGGTGGAATAGTGAGATTGAAGGTGCAGTAAATAGAAAGAAGGAAGCCTATTTGGGGATACTGCAAGGTAGAGTTTCTGTGGACGAATATCGCTGTAAGAAGCGTGAAGCAGCTAAGCTGGTTCGCCAGAGTAAGACAAAATGTAGGAAGGAGAAGCTGGAAAGGCATGAATTGGCTTTATGGAAAGATAGGAAGGCTTTCTGAATGTACCAGAATATTGAAAATATAGTGATAACTCTGTAATTGACTAGTTAGCTGAAATTTGCCAGTTGTGCTGGGAGTTAGGAATGGTCCCTCGGGATTGGAAAGATACTATCATTGTTCCCTTGTATAAGGAAAACGTTGATCATACTGACTGCAAAAACTATCGTGGTATTAGCCTACTGAGTGTGCCAGGGAAAGTGTTTGGTAGGGTCGTTATTGAAAAGGTACGGGGTCTTACATCAGAGAAGGTGTGGGATGTTCAGATTGGTTTTATGTCTGGTAAAGGCTGCACTAACCAAATTTTTGCATTAGGCATGATGATTGAAAAGTATCTGGCTGTTGGTAAGAAAGTTTTTGCTGCCTTCATAGATTTAGAGAAAGCTTACGACCGAGTAAATAGGGCACTTCTGTAGAAGGTATTAAATGAATATGGTGTTACTGAGAATTTACTTAATAGTTAAAAAGCCATGTATGCTGGCAGTGGAGCTTGTGTACGAGTGAATGGCGTTTTATCAAAATGGTATTCTATTGGTGCAGGAGTCAGACAAGGTTGTGTAAGGTCACCATGGCTGTTTAATATATATTTATGGATGCGTGATGCCAAAATATATAATACTGGTTCATATCTTGGTGATATCCGCGTGCGCGAAGTGCTGTATGCTGATGACTGTCCTGTTGGAAGAGAGAAAAAGTGAGTTGCAGAGTATGTTGTCCCGGATGTTCAAAGTTTGCACGAAATTCAAACTGAGTATAAATTAGGTAAAACCCAAAGTTATGGTTTTTGAGAGGGTTACTGGTAGTACTGAATGTAATAGAAGTCTAAATGGCACAGTGACTTGCCAGGTGAATGAGTTTGTATATTTAGGAAGCATGTTTGACCGAGAGAACAAATTGGATGGTGAAATTAGTAGGGGAGTAAATTCTTCATTAAAAGTCGTGGCTCCTGTGGGAGGTTTTCACAGGAATGATGGGTTCTCTAGAGAGTCCTGCATGGCTGTGTATGAAAGTGTAATTGTTCCCACTCTGATGTATGACAGTGAACCCTGGGTACTGCAGAAGAAACATAGAAGTCGTTTGTGTACTGGAGAAATACGTTACTTCTATTGGTGCAGGAGTCAGACAAGTGGTCGGACACGTTCTGATTGTGTGAAGAATGAAGATGAATTGCACTTGTGTAATGTGAAGCAAAATGTTGTTAGCAAGGTGGAAACTAATATGCTTCGATTGTATGGCCATGTTGAAAGAATGAGTGATGAGATGCTTACTAAGAACATCTTTTTAGACCAAATGGCAGGAATGAAAGGCAGAGAGAGGCCAAGGAAGTCATGAGAGGATCAGATTCAGGAGTATCTGCACGAGAAAAAGATTATGAGTATGAAGTATAGAAGATCTTGTGTACGGCGTGTTATGGATGTCAGTGAAGACCGAGTTGTATATCAAGATCGCTGTAAATGGAAAAATTTGATACGACAACAGTAAGTAAAAATTATCTGGAAGTTTGCATTTCTTTGTGGAGCTAACCTAAATAGGTTAGCTGTTAGCTAATTCTTGTATTTCTTGTGAAGCTAACCTAAATAGGTTAGCTGTTAGCTAATTCTTGTATTTCTTTGTGGAGCTACCCTAATTAGGTTGGTTCCACAAAGAAATACAAACTGCCAGATAATTTTTAATTTCATAAATTCAAAAAGTTTGTAAAACTGCACTGAAATTTTTATTTATTTATACTGTAAATAAACACTTCGTGGAGTAAAAAGAGCTTGGTGATAACTAAATTATTAATAGTTTAAAAAATAAAAACATATTTTAAAGGAAGGAACATGTGATTAGATTCATATCGGACGAAAGATCAGAAGCCAAACGGTTCAAACCACTCTGTTACTGGAGCGACTGTGTCTTCGAGTATTAGTTCCAGATTTGTGTTACTCATCGTTCGAGCATCGTTTTCTGTATTCAATCCTTTTACAGCATTTAGCTATGTCATGTTATTTTAAGGGTGTGTTGTATTAGGAAAAAAGAGATTTTTTTTCTAACATTACTAGGTACAATAAAATTGTCCAATTAAACAAGGTGAGTATTAGATACTTTCAATGCCTCTGCTCAGTTTTTAGCATGTCCTTTGGAAAAAAAAAAGATCGTGCTTATGTTATCGGTCTGTCCTTCCATCCGTTTGCGGACACCATAGCTCTGCAACTATTAGTCCGATTTCAAAAATTATTTTTACATTGGAAAGCTTGAAACATTCGAATGATGATACTTCATTTCGTTTTTTTTTTTTTACGATGTACAATTTCGTTGCTAGCGTAAATGAAGATGACATCCAATTCCAAATGCATTTTATTCTATGTATTTGCTGCTAAACAATACGATTTAATTTTTTTTACCTTACTCACTTTTCAAGTTAGGCAATGGCGGGGGTTTTTTTGGGGTTTTTTTTATTCTTATTTGAGGTTTAACGACCACTGTGAGCAACTCAATGGGCTATAAGCAGTCGCCCGTCCCTAATTTAGGACCTCTGGTTCCAGGGAAGGGAGAGAGCCAGTGCCATTAGACAAACACAACATCTATGCCTCACCGGGATTCGAACCCAGATCCATCTCGGACGAATGGTCAGAAGCCATCGCTTAGGCCACTGCACCACCGGGGCGGCCAATTGCGCTTTCCCCAATATCTCTACTTCCAAAACTCCGATTTCAAACATTTTTTTCCTTCAGACGATACAGCTCTTGATGGGAAATGTTTTGCATATAATTTCTAATTTTTGGTAAAGAATGGTTTGGCCACCAGGGGGCGTAAGAGTTCGTTTCGGCTACTGATGTATTTGCCACAAAATCTGAGCTTGTAACATCTCAATTGAAAAAAATCGTTCGTGGACTAATGCCACTCAACTCGATGAACCTTTTCGGAATATCCTCTTCTTAAAATATTACATGCTTTTTCCGCCAGGGGCGTAGACGTATATCTAATTTTTGTCAATATCACTGCTTCTAATGGTTCGATTTGAAAACTTCCTTCTTTATTGGATAGAGTTTCCGGTGAGACATGCTTTTCATTTATTTTCAAAATTTTCAAGTAATTCATAGACATTTCGCTAGGGGGCGTGAAGGTAAATTGCATTTCCTCCGTTAAGTTTGCTTCTAAAACTCCGATTTGAAAAATTCTTGCTGCGCCAGATACAGCACCTTATGGGAAATCTTTTGCATATGTTTTCTAATTTTTTGGTAGAAACCAGTTTGGCCACCAGGGATCGTAGGTGTGTTTCTTATTTTTGTCAATATGTCTACTTCTAACAGATCGATTTAAAAAATTGCTTCCTTGTTCGATAGCGTTTCTGACGCGCAATGTTTTTCATATAATTACAAAATTTTCAAGCAATTCATAGATTTTCCGCTGATGGGGGGGACGTTAAGGTAAATTGCGTTTACCCCGATATTTCTGCTTCTAAAACTCTGATTCGTTCGAAAAATTCTTCGTTTATTCGCATACAGCTCCTGATGGGAAATATTTTTTATAAAATTTGTAATATTTGGTACCGAATGGTTTGGCCAGCAGGGGCATAAGTGTTAATTTCTGCTTGTGATGTACACTGAAGTGGCAGTAAAACTGGTACATACGAGCTTATGCAAAATGCAGAGTTACATCACCTATGCGCGTACTCGGTTGCGTCCGTCAGAGCATATATAAAGTGATAGACATCCTTGCCAGCTGTCAGAGCTGTTTTCGGCATGAGAATGACAAGTAATAACGATTTAAGCGATTTTCAACGCGGTGTCACAGTTGGCGCTCGTAAGATGGGCCATAGTATTTCGAAGATAGAAACAAAGTTCAGATTTTCACGGGAGACCATTGCAAGGGTGTACCGTGACTGGAAGAATTCCGGTAAAACCTCCAACCTACGATGCCAGTGTGGCCGTCAAAAGACATTGGGTGAACGTGATCATCGTCGGCTGTCAAGAATCGTTTCACGCGACACTCTCGCAGGTAGCAACGGAATTCAATGCTGGAGACCCAACAAGCATCAGCGTCCGGAATGCGTGACGTACCCTGCATGTTATAGGCTTTGGGAGCCGACGCCCAACTCGAGTCCCCTTGATGGGTGCACGACACAGAGCTATGCGCCTCGCTTGGGCACGGCAACACCGCCACTGGACACTTGATGACTGGAAAAAAGTAGCCTGGTCTGACGAGTCGCGTTTCCATTGCATCGGCAGATGGAAGGATTCGTGTGTGGCGCAAACCCCATGGAGCCATGGATTTTGCCTGTCAACAGGGAACTGTACCGGCTGGTGGGGGGTCCGTAATGGTATGGGGTGTGTTTAGCTGGACTTCACTGAGACTCCTGGTACGTCTGCAAACGTCTGTGACCGGCCAACGCTATGTGCGCTTCCTTTCTGACGAGGTACACCCGTTCATGTCCTGCATTCATGCTGATGGGTTAGGCCTGTTCTACAGGACAATGCACCTCCACACAAGTGTCGGGACGCCACATTATGGTTAGAAGAGCATTCATCTGAGTTTGGGGTGTTGCCATTCGCACCCAAGTCCTCAGATCTGAACGTGATAGAACACATTTGGGATACCTAGCAACGCGCTATCGAACACAGGAATCCGAGATCTCGGAATACACCCGAATTGTAGTGCGCTCTGCAGGAAGTATGGTGTTCATTGCATACAGCATATTTCCAGAAGCTAGTGGAGTCCATGCCCTTCGTATTTCTGCAGTCCTGCGCTCCCGTGGGGGACCTACTAACTATTAGACTGGTGTACCAGTTTTTCTGGCACTTCAGTGTATATGCAGCAAAATCGAGCTTATCGAAACTCGACTGGAAAAATAATTTTTCGGACCGATACGGCGCACATCGAAAAAAGATTTGAGAATACTTTCTTCTTAAAAGAATGCGGGGTTTTTCCGCCACGGGGCGTAGACGCATATCTTATATTTGTCGATATCTCTGCCTCTAAATCTGATTGGAAAAATTCTTCCTTTGTTGGATTGCGTTTTCGCTGCGAAATGTTTCTCGTATAATTTCAAAATTTTCTTAACGCACAAGTTTACAGTTTCTGGCGTTTAATCCCACAGATGTTGCTGTAAACTATTACAGCAATATCTGCGGGATTAAACGTCCGATTGACAAACTTCTTTCTTCGGTCAGATACAGCTGTTTTCCATACCGGCTCCATTGACTTTGAATAGCATTGATAAATTTAATTGGCGTCAGAACGGATTCAAAAGACGTGCTCATTGCAACCCAAAATTCGGTGTCATCTTTCTTGTTTCTTCTATACTCAGGCTTGTTGATATACGTATATACACTAGTCACAAGAAAGTTAGGGATATTGCATGAAATGAAAGATGTATGTATCTGACACAAGTAACACGCACTGAAATAACATCAGTTACGCTATGCAACACAAACGATAAAGAATGCGTTCACAAATACAATTTAGTGTGTAATTCCTGCAAACAACTAAGTATCACTGCAATATAGACAAAATGGTAAATTCGGAGAATGCCCATATCTCTGGATTTCAGTACCCGGTAACACCGTGTCTGTGTCGAAGAACGTCTTAAGAATCTGCGAAGAATGCTTGCAATGTCCTTATTGATGAGTATCTGGGGCAGCTCCTCCCATGTTACTGGCAACAAGTTACGGAGGTCTGCCAACTGTACTGGGGTACGTAACGTTGCTGTCCAAACACAGCTGTACAGCGTCCTGAATGTCCTCAATAGGATTAAGGTCAGGTGACCTTGGAAGTAGCTATAACGTTTCAATCCAATGATTTTCCAACTCCTGAAGAAGACATTCGGACATGGTGACTGCCCCAGACACGGTGACTGGTTGCATTATCATCGAGAAAACGGAATGTAGGTCCAATAGCAGTATGAAACGGTGTTGCAATTAACATAATGATCTCATTTCGGTGCACTGAAACATTTATGTTTCCTTGACAAACATACAAGGAAGTAGGGCCATTAAAACACACTTCTGTCTAGACCAGAACTCCCTACCTCTGGTAAAAGTGGACGGACTTCACATAGTGTGGTTGCATTCGTATGCCGAATCTCCTCCATACGTGTCCTCGTCGAATATCGGGATAAAGAGCGAAATGGGATTCGCCTGTAAAAGGTATATGATGCTACCCTGTATTCCACTGTTGCACCAAGGAAAGTCTTTGACTACGGTGAGCTGATGTCAATGCTGTACATCTCAGTGGCCTCCTTGCTCTGAGTCCGTCGTGAAGACGGTTTCGTACGTTTTGAGTACCTACTATGACACCAGAAGCAACTCGAAGTGATTCTCGAAGTTGGCTACTGGTGATACAACCTTCTGTGAACACTTACTATCAGATAGCGATCTTGCCTCCTGGTAGTCATCCTCGAGCGACCATTCTGGGTCGATCTCCAACATTTCCATGCCGTAGAAATCCTGTGTGCAATCGAGTTACTACACTTTGCGAAATTCCTAAAGCAGCAGCCACATCGATCTGCAGTGTCTGTGACATGCCAACAGCCCTATTTCTGTTGTCAATGCTTAAACATCGTCTGGCTATCATTTCAGCTTAATCCCACAATTAAGGCAACACGTGTATTCAGCAAACTTTCAGACCAAGCGGTAAAACGACCCGTTTTCCACTTCTCGGAAGGCACTTTTATCGGAGCTCGCATTCCACATGCTGTGTTGTTGTGATGCTAATTTACATATAACGTAGCGCCCCTACGCCGATAAGCGATCTTCAGTAGTCGCTAAATTTGCATATCACCACGATTTTCCTTCGAAATCCCAATATCCCTCGCTTTTTGTGACCAGTGTGTTTGAAATATGTGTTATCTTACATTTTATGATTGTACCACACACTTATTAGGTCTGTCTAACCCACCGAGCACGATATTAATTCTCACTGACATCACGCATTTGTGTTTGCTTAGTAGTCTTATTTCCTTACTACAAGAGATATCATCATGTACAGCAATATTATATAACGAACTGTGTAGGGATTTGGCATTTATTTCCAACAAAGGTTTATGTAGTTATAAATTATACACTGAAGATCAATTGAGTTAGAGACAGCTGGTGTTATGCAAATGTGGCGCTGTGGGCGGCCTGTAAACGGAAACGACATGACGTATGCAGCGATCCGACAATATAAGGAATGATGCGACGAGAATCAGTAAGAGTTTGACGCAGTACGGGTAAGACGAAGGATCTAAGCGCATTTGATCGTGAGCGAATTGTCGGGGCCCGACGAATGGGTCACTCCATCTCGGAAGTAGTGCAGACACTGGAATTTTCACGAACCACTGTGTCACGGGTGCACCGTGAGTACATCAAATCCTGTAAAACCATCCCTGCAAGAGCCAACTTCCGTGGACAACAGCGTGTGGATGAGCAGGGTCATCGTCGGCTAGCTCGCATTTTAACAGCGGATAGACGGGCCACAGTGCAAGAAATCACTCGGAAATTTAACGCTGGTGCACAAAAACGTGTAAGCAGCCACACCATCCAGAACCAAAAGCCATCGTCCCACGAGGGTACCGCTGCTGACCACACATCACTGGGTGCAAAGATTAGCATGGGCGCGGGAATATCGCCACTGGACCTTAGACATGTGGGAAAATGTTGCCTGGACTGCTAAGTGGAGATCCACGTTGGTACATGCGGATGGCAGGATACGAGTACGGGGCAAACCACATGAAGCAATGGATCCTTCTTGCCAGCAGGGTACTCTTCAAGCTGGTGGGGGTGGCATTCTCGTCTGGGGACTGTTTACGTGGACTGAAATGGGACCCCTGATACGCGTGACGTCGTCCCTCACAGGTCAACGTTACCGGGATATCCTGGACGACCATTTGCGCGTCTTCAACTTCCCACTGGGGACTTCATCCTGCAACAAGACAATGAAGCTCCCGAATTGTGTCCAAATGGTTGGATGAACACTCCACCGACGTGACTTCGCTTCCTTGGCCAACTAGGTCACCTGACCTCAATCCCATCGAGCACATCTGGAATGTCATCGAGAGATATGTTCGAGGATCTGACACCCCTCCATCAAATCTTCGTGAACTGTGGGAGCTCGTTCAGGGGTCGTGGATCCGTATGGCTTCCCAACGCTTCCGGTGTCTTGTCGAGTTCATGCCGAGACGAATCGCCGCCGTCATCAGGGCGAAAGGTGGTGCTACACGTTGCTAGACAGGTATCTTTAATTCAATTGCTCTTCGGTGTATATAAAGGTTTATTTCATCTGAAAAATGAAACAACAAAACGGAGTATGGAAAAAAGTATCACGAAGTTCTTTTTTATTATTATTATTGGGGGTTTAACGACAACCGTGAGCAACTCAATGGGCTATAAGAAGTTGCCCGTCCCTAATTTACGGCCACTGGTTAAAGGGAAGAGAGAGAACCAGCGCCGTAAGACAAACACAACATCCATGCCACACCGGGATTCGAACGCGGAACCTTCACGGACGCATGGTCATAGAGCCTAGACCACTGCGTCGCCGGAACCGGCCACGAAGTTCTTGAACTGGATTTTTTATTTTCTTTCAGCAAATAAAATTTTGGCCCTTTTGTCACGTGATAAGTTTTCTTCTCAGTTCGCATCTTGTTCTTAAGTGAACAATATTGAATTTCTTTCCAACAGTAAGTGAACGCATCCATGTTTGTTTCTACAAATATTTTCGTCTTTCCATTAATAAGTTCTCCTTTTGTTTCTTACTAAACGAAATATTAAAGGCAAAGTGGGTATCGATCGTAGCTGTAGGTAAATTAATCTTAAATGCTGTCTTTTATTCAATTAAAAATTGTCTGAAATCCTCTGTGTAACGAATGTATATAACACACTGTTAAATGACTACACCCAGAAAAACATTTCCAGCTGATTTAAACGCATCTGTCAAAGAGAAATTCGTAAGTTATTAATGATATTCTATTAATCTTTGAAACATCCTCAGAGAAAATTATCCTACAAGCAAACCTAAATATTTAAAAAAATGTGAAGCTGGCATGAATTATAAACCTTTCCGTTTTAAAAATGATATCCCTTCTCCCTCAAAGCTTCTTTCGGGAAGTAAGCATACCAAACATTCTTCTGCTAGTCCAGGTGGAATTTTTCAGATCATAAATTATCTATACAGGTATCAAAAAGATTCAAAAAGATTAAATTGAATTAAATTTATGATACATTGATCCACGGTGTTTTCCAGCAAAAGAACTGGAACATAATGCGAAACCTTTTTTAGACGCTTTAGGCGCTCATTATTTTGAGGCTAAGGAATTCCCCTCGTTTTTTAAAATACGTATCATACGCTAATTCTGCATTCGAATGTTTTATTCTGTGGGAGAGAATATGTGTTAGTCACAAATACAGTGCTTCTGTTATGCTTCTGAGGTCATTTGGTGGGTCTCTGGGGTGAAACTGTGATTCCGGACTGAAAAATCTGGTACAATTTTGACAAGATAAGTAAAAATTGATGAACTTGAAGATTTTGAAGTTTTTTAGGAATGAGGAAATATCTTTGCAGTTCAGTACAAGTAAAAAACGAAAGCCTAGCCAATAATCTTATTAGTTATGCAGCTAAATTGTAAAAAGATGCCAAAACATCCACACCGAGCCAAACCTATGAGTTATAAATTCATTTAGGCGCTAAACGATTCCTTGCGGGTTGGAGCGATAGTGTCTTACAAACGGGCGTTAAGGAGAGTGGGATTGTGCCGCCCCGGTGGCACAGTGGTCTAAGGCGTTGGCCTCTGATCATTCGTCCGTAAGGGGTCCGGGTTCGAATCCCGGTCAGGCATGGATGTTGTGTTTGTCTTACGGCACTGGCTCTCTCCCTTCCCTGGAACCAGTGACCCTAAATTAGGGACGGGCGCCTGCTTATAGCCCATTGAGTTGCTCACGGTGGTCGTTAAACCTCCAATCAAAAAAAAAAAAAAAAAGAGTGGGATTGTATTAGAAACGTGGTGCGGCAGTAAAACATTTTTTTTATTCGATGTTTAACGACAACTGTGAGTAACTCAATGGGATATAAGCAGTCGCCCGTCCCTAATTTAGGGCCACTAGTTCCAGGGAAGAGAAAGAGCCAGCGCCGTAAGACAAGCACAGCATCCATGGCTCACCAGGATTCGAACCCGGTCCCATCTCGGACGAAGATCAGAATCCATTGCTTAGACCACTGCGCCACCAGGGGGGGGGCGTAAAACGTTGCAGATTTACTCTATAGAGCAGAAGACAAATCTATGAACGATCAAGAAAAGCTCCTAAAAGCAATTAAAGGAAAACAACTATGCATTTTGGACATACCAGTTGTTGTTGTTTTTTTATTTTAATATAATTGAAGGAAAAGTTGAAGGCAATAACAAATCAATTTAAATCAGCAGCAACGCAAAAACAAGAAAATGGCGAGTTATGTAACGTTGAGTTTTATTTTGTCACACTTAACTCTCAAAAATGCAAGCCGCTCATGTGGCGCAGTGGTCTAAGGGCTGGCTTCTAATGATGAGTTCGAATTCCGGTGAGGCATGGATTTTGTGTTTGTCTTAGGTCGCTGGTTCTCTCCCTTCTCTGGAACCACTGGCCCAAAATTAGGGACGGGCGGCTGCTTATAGCACAATCAGTTCTTCACAGCGGTCGTTAAAACCGCAAACCAAAAAAAAAAAAAAAAAAAAAAAGAAAGAAAGAAATAAAAGAAAACATCACAGAAATTAATAGCCATCCCTTACAGCTGCAACATCTGTTTAGTCATTATTTTTTATCGCAGAAATTGGAAGTAATCTGCCATGGCTGCAACATTTCTTTCTTTATCATTTTTACTGCAGCAATTAGAAATGATATCTCATGGTTACAACCTTTCTTTCTATATTATTTTTAATTGCAGCAATTAGAAATTATTGCACAGTGCTGCAAGATATCCTTATTTTTTATATTTTTACCACAGCAAACGGAAACGATCTTCCATTAATGCAACATTTATTTCTTTATTAATATTTTATTGCAGCAATCGGATATGACATCTCATGGCTGCAAAATTTCTCTACGAATATTTACGAGTATTCTTCCTTTGTCGCAACAATTGGAAGTAATCCCCCATTGCTTCAACATTTCTTCCTTTACTTTTTATTGCAGCAATTAGGAATCATATCTCGTGGCCGCAACGTTTCTGTACAAAGGGTGATTCGAAAGTTTTACAATATTTGGATCACTTTATGTCTTCATACGTTTCTTTACGACGAAAGCTGACTAGCATTCAAAGTATAGGCCATCGTATTGCACCGTCTTTAGCCATCTGTCTGCCAGTTCTTCGATTCTACAGAGGGTGAGTCGAAAGTTTTGCAATATTTGGATCACTTTATATCTTCATACGTACCTTTACGACGAAAGCTGACTAGCATTCAAAGTACAGGCCATCGTGTTGCACCGTCTTTAGCCATCTGTCTGCCAGTTCTTCGATTCTACAGAGGGTGAGTCGAAAGTTTTGCAATATTTGGATCCTTTTATGTCTTCATACCTACATTTACGACGAAAGCTCACTAGCATTGAATGTATAGGTCATCGTGTTACACCGTCTTTAGCCATCTGTCTGCCAGTTCTTTGATTCTACAGAGGGTGAGTCGAAAGTTTTGTAATATTTGGATCACTTTATGTCTTCATACGTACCTTTACGACGAAAGCTGACTAGCATTCAAAGTATTTTTTTTTGATTGGAGGTTTAAAGACCACCGTGAGCAACTCAATGGGCTATAAGCAGTCGCCCGTCCCTAATTTAGGGTCACTGGTTCCAGGAAGGGAAAGAGCCAGTGCCGTAAGACAAACACAACATCCATGCCTCACCGGGATTCGAACCCGGACCCCGTTCGGACGAATGATCAGAGGCCATCGCTTAGACCACTGTGCCACCGGGGCGGCGCGTTCAAAGTATAGGCCATCGTGTTGCACTGTCTTTAGCCATCTGTCTGCCAGTTCTTCGATTCTACAGAGGGTGAGTCGAAAGTTTTGCAATATTTGGATCACTTCATATCTTCATACGTACCTTTACGACGAAAGCTGACTAGCATTCAAAGTATAGGCCATCGTGTTGCACTGTCTTTAGCCATCTGTCTGCCAGTTCTTCGATTCTACAAAGGGTGAGTCGAAAGTTTTGCAACATTTGGATCACTTTATATCTTCATATGTAACTTTACGACGAAAGCTGACTAGCATTCAAAGTATAGGCCATCATGTTGCGCCGCCTTTAGCCATCTGTCTGCCGGTTCTTCGATTCTACAGAGGGTGAGTCGAAAGTTTTGCAACATTTGGATCACTTTATATCTTCATACGTACCTTTACGACGAAAGCTGACTAGCATTCAAAGTATAGGCCATCATGTTGCACCGTCTTTAGCCATCTGTCTGCCGGTTCTTTGATTCTACAGAGGGTGAGTCGAAAGTTTTGTAATATTTGCATCACTTTATGTCTTCATACGTACCTTTACGACGAAAGCTGACTGGCATTCAAAGTATAGGCCATCGTGTTGCACCGTCTTTAGCCATCTGTCTGCCAGTTCTTCGATTCTACAGAGGGTGAGTCGAAAGTTTTGAAATATTTGGATCACTTTATATCTTCATACGTACCTTTACGACGAAAGCTGAGTAGCATTCAAAGTATAGGCCATCGTTTTGCACTGTCTTTTGCCATCTGTCTGCCAGTTCTTCGATTCTACAGAGGGTGAGTCGAATTTTTGTAATATTTGCATCACTTTATGTCTTCATACGTACCTTTACGACGAAAGTTGACTGGCATTCAAAGTATAGGCCATCGTGTTGCACCGTCTTTAGCCATCTGTCTGCCAGTTCTTCGATTCTACAGACGGTGAGTCGAAAGTTTTGTAATATTTGGATCACTTTATGTCTTCATACGTACCTTTACGACGAAAGCTGACTAGCATTCAAAGTATAGGCCATCGTGTTGCACTGTCTTTTGCCATCTGTCTGCCAGTTCTTCGATTCCACAAAGGGTGAGTCGAAGGTTTTGTAATATTTGGATCACTTTATGTCTTCATACGTACCTTTACGACGAAAGCTGACTAGCATTCAAAGTATAGGCCATCGTGTTGCACTGTCTTTTGCCATCTGTCTGCCAGTTCTTCGATTCTACAAAGGGTGAGTCGAAAGGATTTGTAATATTTGGATCACTTTATGTCTTCATACGTACCTTTTCGACGAAAGCTGACTAGCATTCAAAGTATAGGCCATCGTGCTTGCACTGTGTTTTGCCATCTGTCTGCCAGTTCTACGATTCTACAGAGGGTGAGTCGAAAGTTTTGTAATATTTGGATCACTTTATGTCTTCATACGTACCTTTACGACGAAAGCTGACTAGCATTCAAAGTATAGGCCATCGTGTTGCACTGTCTTTTGCCATCTGTCTGCCAGTTCTTCGATTCTACAGAGGGTGAGTCGAAAGTTTTGTAATATTTGGATCACATTATGTCTTCATACGTACCTTAACGACGAAAGTTGACTAGCATTCAAAGTATAGGCCATCGTGTTGCACTGTCTTTTGCCATCCGTCTGCCAGTTCTTCGATTCCACAAAGGGTGAGTCGAAGGTTTTGTAATATTTGGATCACTTTATGTCTTCATACGTACCTTTACGAGGAAAGCTGACTAGCATTCAAAGTATAGGCCATCGTGTTGCACTGTCTTTAGCCATCTGTCTGCCAGTTCTTCGATTCTACAAAGGGTGAGTCGAAAGTTTTGTAATATTTGGATCACTTTATGTCTTCATACGTACCTTTTCGACGAAAGCTGACTAGCATTCAAAGTATAGGCCATCGTGCTACACTGTGTTTTGCCATCTGTCTGCCAGTTCTTCGATTCTACAGAGGGTGAGTCGAAAGTTTTGTAATATTTGGATCACTTTATGTCTTCATACGTACCTTAACGACGAAAGTTGACTAGCATTCAAAGTATAGGCCATCGTGTTGCACTGTCTTTTGCCATCTGTCTGCCAGTTCTTCGATTTTACAGAGGGTGAGTCGAAAGTTTTGTAATATTTGGATCACATTTGTGTCTTCATACGTACCTTAACGACGAAAGTTGACTAGCATTCAAAGTATAGGCCATCGTGTTGCACTGTCTTTTGCCATCCGTCTGCCAGTTCTTTGATTCCACAAAGGGTGAGTCGAAGGTTTTGTAATATTTGGATCACTTTATGTCTTCATACGTACCTTTACGACGAAAGCTGACTAGCATTCAAAGTATAGGCCATCGTGTTGCACTGTCTTTTGCCATCTGTCTGTCTGCCAGTTCTTCGATTCCACAGAGGGTGAGTCGAAGGTTTTGTAATATTTGGATCACTTTATGTCTTCATACGTACCTTTACGACGAAAGCTGACTAGCATTCAAAGTATAGGCCATCGTGTTGCACTGTCTTTTGCCATCTGTCTGCCAGTTCTTCGATTCTACAGAGGGTGAGTCGAAAGTTTTGTAATATTTGGATCACTTTATGTCTTCATACGTACCTTTACGACGAAAGCTGACTAGCATTCAAAGTATAGGCCATCGTGTTGCACTGTCTTTTGCCATCTATCTGCCAGTTCTTCGATTCCTCAGCGGTACCAGTTATTGTCCTTCGAGGCGAAGACTTGCTTTACCCCATGTGCCACCTCCTCCTGCTTGTTGATGTGCCACTCGCGAAAGAAGTGGGGCATGGACTGGAACAATTAATAATCCGACCGGGCAAGATCCGGACTATATGCTGGGTGAGGCATCAGTTCGATGCCCTCAAGTTCCTGGAATTTTGTCCAGGTCGTTCGTGCTGTATGAAGCGCAGCGTTGTCCTTCTGTAGGAGAGCGCGTTTTCTGTTCTCCTGTGCCGGGTACTTCTCCTTCAAAACGTCATACATCCGCTCCGGCTGCTGGCCCTGATGGTCCGACCGTCTGGGATATATTCGTAATGGATTATCCCCTCCAAATTCTTCCAGACGCAGAGCACACCTTGTGCTCGAAGCGTCCACGTTTGGCAACAGGTTCAGGAAAATGGCCCGTGCTCAACCACTGCCGTTGTGTTTTAGGATTACAGAAAAAGACCCACTTTTCATCGCACGTAACCATTCTCTTGATGAAACGTACATCGCGAGGGTTTTCTAGGCGTTTCGTGCGCACTTCACCTCGACGCTTTGCTTCAGCTGGCGTCAGTTCGTGAGGGACAATGCGGCAGCTCCTGCACACGAATAAGTGTCGATGTCTTGAAAGTGGTGACGAACCACGGTGGTCTGTGATATGCCCAGCTCACCCGATAATCTCCGAGTGCTGGCTGTCGGACTTGCCTCTACTGCCTGGCGCATGGCCTCCGAATCCACGGTTCGCAGCCTACCTGATCTTGGCTGATCGTCGAGGCTTCTGTCACCAGAGCGAAATTTATTGAACCATTTGGTTGCGGTGCTGTGGTCCTCCCAGAAACGACATGTTCTGCGAAACATTCTCAAACTCTCGAACAATCATTCTCGAACAATCTGGGCAGTGTGGCATAGTGCATCACTCTTGTGAAAGAAGACACTAGTAGAGTGGAATGCCGATGCCATGAAAGCGTGCACCTGTTCCACAATTATGTTCAAGTAGGCGGTAGACGTCATAGTTTCCTGCACACGAATAAGTGGAACCAATGTTTCTCAGAAGAACATTTTCCAAAGCCTTACCCTCCCTCCACCGACTTGTTTTCGTCCCATATTTCATTCTGGTGCTAACACTTTTCCAGGTAAAAGACGAACATGAACCCGGTCTCCAACATGGTTCAAAGGAAACAAGATTCATCGGAGCAGAAGACCTTCTTTCAATCATTCAAGATCCAGCTTTGATGCTTGCGTGCCCATTGTATGCGCTTTCGAGGGTGAACCTAGGTTAACATGAACAATCGGAGCAGCCTGCGGCTACGTAGCTCAATTTTCAGCAGGCTTCGGTGTACTGCGTATTGTAGCACATTACTCTCGTCACCAGCATTCAAATTACCTGCGAGTTGCACCACAATATCTCTTCTGTTGGCTTGTACCATGCGGAATAGATAGCCTTTGCTCGCCTCAATCATCAACGAGTCGCGATCGGCTCACACTTTTCCGCCGGGGCGTCGTTTACCCTCCTCGGGCCACTTTTTGAGGGTATTAACCACGGCTGACCCTGAGCCTTGCCTTCTGGGAAATGCTGTGATACATTCGTCTGGCCATAATCATTGGCCTCTGTCAACCTCGCTTAAGTCCTTTGCCTTTCCCGTCTGAAGAACAAGAGTTGCACTGATTAACAGTGCGCATGGTCAGTGATGTACAAACCAAAACTAACCGGGTGTCAGACAGCTAAAAAGTAAATTCTCGGGAAAATAGGTAACTCACGGTTGCTTATCAGATTTTGCAGCCGTACTCAGTGATGCAAGTATTTCATTAAAATGCTTTTCACAGTATGTCATTCAACTCCAAAGAATAATCTTCGCATGGCAGGAGTTATTTTAAAACAAGTTAGTAAAATCATGCAATGCATTGATTACGATACGCTTTCCAACATACCAGAAATCATTACTCAAATTATGAGGATAATGGGTAGTATAAACCTCGCTCTTATGTCCTGACCTTTGACCCCATGTCGCCCATTTTCAACAGAGTTCGTCACCAGGTGGTCCCGCACCACATACTAACATTTCATGGAAATCTAACCATTTTTACGCAAGTTATGACGCATAAGGACAATGGGATGGAACCCACTCCTAATCTTGACCTTTGACCCCATTTCGCCCATCTTCAATAGGGTTCATCCCCTGGTGGTCCCTTACCGCATACTAAAGTTTCATCGAAATCGAACAATTGTTACGCAAGTTATGACGCATAAGGGCAATGGAATAGATCCCGCTCATATGTCGTGACTTTTGACCCCATTTCGCCCATTTTCAATAGGGTTTGTCCCCAGATGGTGACCTACCACACACTAAAATTTCATCGAAATCGAACCATTTTTACGTGAGTTATGACGCATAAGGGCAATGGGATGAATCCCGCTCCTATGTCCTGACCTTTGACCCCATTTCGCCCATTTTCAATGCGTTCGTCCCCTGGTGGTCCCTTGCCACATACTAAAATTTCATCTAAATCGAACCATTCTTACGCAAGTCATGAAGCATGAGGGCAATGGAATGGATCCTGCTCCTATGTCGTGACTTTTGACCCTATTGCGCCCATTTTCAACAGGGTTTGTTCCCAGATGGTTCCCTACCGTATAATATAATTTCATCGAAATCAAACAATTTTTACGTGAGTTATGACGCATGAGGTAAATGGAATGGATCCCGCTCCTATGTCTTGACCTTTGACCTCATTTCGCCCTTTTTTCAATAGCATCCGTCCCCTGGTGGTCAACTACCACATACTGAAATAAATCGAAATCGAACAATTGTTACGCAAGTTATGACGCATAAGGACAATGGAATGGATCCTGCTCCTATGTCGTGAACTTTGACCCCATTTCGCCCATTTTCAATAGCGTTCGTCCCCTGGTGGTCCCCTGCCACGTACTAAAATTTCATCGTGATTGAACAATTGTTACGCAAGTTATGACGCATGAGGGAAATGGAATGGATCCCTCCCTATGTCGTCACCTCTGACCCCATTTCGCCCATTTGCAAAAGGGTTTGTCCCCAGATGGTTTCCTACCACATGCTAAAATTTTATCGAAATCGAACCATTTTTACGCGAGTTACGGTTGGAAAGCGTTAATGAAAGAAAAGATTTCAGTGAGAGAAAGATTTAGGGAAAAGCTGATTGTGTCTTGTTGAGCTTCCAACTGCACTGTTACAGTCGCTACCCGTATCTCCGCAGCTATCTTCGCTCTTGAGATAATCTCCCTTCTCAGAGGTCATGCAACAGCACTCGCATTCATTCCTATCATAACTGCATTAAATGCTTACACACGCATGTCATTCCTCTTCCATGAAATCTTTTCGGAATTCTTTGCATAGAAATGCTCATCTTTTCTGACACCTCGTCCACAACCCCTATCCTCTTTTAAGTCTTGCATCTTTCTCCTCCTTCTTTAATGGATCTCGGGGGACCAACAGTTGCGAAAAAGGTTCGTAATGAATGTTTTATTCTTTATACTGAAAGCGCCGTGAACTGAAATAGCGAAGCTTGTAGCACAAAGAGAAATGGAAAAAAAAATATGGTCTTACTGCTTCAAAAAAGAAAGCTTTTATTACATCTTTTTTTTTTTTCCTGAGTAGGGAATTTCGCATCGTGTTAACCGAAATCGATTCCATGCAGTCACTAATAAATAAAGATTGTTTTACACGGCGTTTTTGTTCGTAGAATGGTAAAATAATAATATAGCGTTGCATTAGGGAGAAAACTCTTCGTAGATTAGGTTTACTTATTTTATTTATACATAAAATAAAATAAGAGAAATGAATAATAATGACAAGAATATAAAAAATCTTTATCTGTTCTAAATATTGCAAACAGGATATTAAGGCTCCCGTGCAGTTATTAGAGATGTCAGAGTTATTTTTTTATATTGAAGAAATTTCTAAGGATTACTTAATTAAATCAGAAATATTTCTTTTTTTATAATAAAGAAAAGCTTATGTGCTATTAATCATGCGCACAGCGACATTGTCCATGACATGTAAACAGTTTATACTTCAGACAAGCGGGTTACTTTAATGTCGGCCTTGACACTTATCATTAGACTTGATTACCTGTATGACTTACGCTAATGGGTCCTCTCGTTGAGAAAAAAGGAGAAGACAAGTCATCCACTCCACTTCCTCTGGTAGTGTTTTTGTGCACCTGTTATGTAATCATAGCAACGCGCTGAAAAACAAACAACACCTACAGTTTAGAAGTTTTATTATCACCTATTAACGCGCTTTTGCAGTGAAAATGTGTTAAACAGAAACGCAAATTTTGCCGTTTCTAGGACTGTTGTCTTTGAAGAGGAAGGGACATTTTCTGGAAGTCAAGGAACTTCCGACTTCCTGTCACGCAGGTGTGTTCTACTTTCAAGTCGATAAAAAGGATTGAATTATAAAAATACATTAATTATCATCATCTTTAATGTCGAAGTGGAGCGCATACATCTGAAATACAGAATCGGAGATTTATTTAGATATGTACCAGTAGACGTAATATACCAGAAAGAGTGACAAAACTCCGTGAAAGACCTCTTCGATAGTTCAGGGCGAAGGTTAGCTAAACTACATTTAATAAATGTGTGTCATGTAGTTGTGGATTTGGGGAAATGCTACCAAATTCCTTGACTTCCAGAAAATGTCAGCTCCTCTTCAAAGACAGCAGTCTTAGAATCTAGCAAACTTACGGTTCTGTTTAAGTTTGACACATTTTTACTATTTAACGTTCACCTGTTTTGGGAGAGCATTAAATCATAGACTTTCTTGGAAAGCAAAGTTTAAATGGGGAAGTTGGAGTATGTGAAAAAATTCCCAATGAAATTGTATTGATGCTATTAGAATGTATTTTGGAAGAATACAGTCCGTAGTTGGGTTTTACAGGTACTGCGTTTCCTCGGCAAAAGCTTGTAAATCAATAACACCAAAATTCATGATTTTATGTCAGTTTGTTTTCGTGCACACGCGCACACGACGTGAAGAAAATATGTTAATTGTATTTCTAAATTATTAGCTCGCCTTGCCGTCTGGGAAATTCTGTGATACAGTCGTCTGGCCATAATCATTCGGCCTCTGTCAACCTCGTTTAAGGCTGTCTTTGAATGAGTGTTAGGCTTCATCTTCTACGATAGATGGCGCAAAATATCACTCCTTGGGCGTGAGGGATTGTCCCAGAAGTAGGCGTCAGCGAATGAGTGAAGACCTTACCATATACAGAATGCAAGCGGTATCTCGTTGGCTCCACAAGGAAAAGACAAAATACGCCCTGTTACGTTTTAACCAATGATATTGCTTGGGGGTGGAGCTTATTAGGTAGGCGTGGTTTCCGTCTCAAATTCAAGTGTTTTCTGGAAATATACCATTTTCTCTTCAAAAAATGAACGTATAGTAGAATTTAAGATGATCCATAGAAGAGAAGATCCCAATCTCACTTCAGTGCCATTCTTTGATTTCTATTTGGCCTAGAAAATTAAAAACATCAGACATAAATAACAGATTTCGTTTCTTCCACACAGAAACACTGGCAAGCTAACTTCTGGCGCAATCTTGCGCCAAATGGGAATACTTCCGAGTCAGATAAATTGAATTTTTTTAAAAATCTAACAATTTTTTCGCAAAAATAACTGCGACACGTATTAGATATGTGTCGTTTTTATTTGTGCTCAAAATTTTAAACTCTACAAAGTAATAGTTTTTGAGAAAATGTGTACAAAAGAATTTGAATTACAGATATAAGACAGAATTTTTGTTACACTCATTCAAAGACAGCCTTAAGTCCTTTGCCTTTCCAATCTGAAGAACAAGAGTTGCACTGATAAACAGTGCGCAGGGTCAATGATGTACAAAGCAAAACTATCCGGGTGTTTGACAGCTAACAAGAAAATTCTCGGGAAAGTCGGTAACGCACGGTTGCTTATCAGATAGTCTGATACTCAGTGATTGCAAGCATTTCATTAAAATGCTTTTCACAGTATGTCATTCAACTCCAAAGAATAATCTTCGCATGGCAGGAGTTATTTTAAAACAAGTTAGTAAAATCATGCAATGCATTGATTACGATACGCTTTCCAACATACCAGAAATCATTACTCAAATTATTACTCAAGTTGTGAGGATAATGGCTGTAGAATAAACCTCGCTCTTATGTCCTGACCTTTGACCCTATTTCGCTCATTTTCAACAGAGTTCGTCACCAGGTGGTCCCTTACCACATACTAACATTTCATGGATATCGAGCCATTTTTACGCAATTTATGACGCATAAGGGGAATGGGGTGGATCCCACTCCTATGTCCTGGCCTTTCACCCCATTTTGCCCATTTTCAATAGGGTTCATCCCCTGGTGGTCCCTTACCGCATACTAAAATTTCATCGAAATCGAACAATTGTTACGCAAGTTATGACGCATAAGGGCAATGGAATGGATCCCACTCCTATGCCGTGACCTTTGGCCCCATTTCACCCATTTTCAATAGGGTTTGTCCCCAGATGGTTCCCTACCACATACTAAAATTTCATCGAAATCGAACCATTTTTATGTGAGTTATCGTGCGGAGAAACGGACAGACTGGCAAAGCTGGAGCATATACGGTTCTTCAACCTACGGTTGGAAAGCGTAAATGAAAGAAAAGATTTCAGTGAGAGAAAGATTTAGGGAAAAGTTTATTTTGCCTTGCTGAGCTTCCAACTGCACATGCTATTAGAATGTATTTTGGAAGTATACAGTCCGTAGTTGGGTTTTACAGGTACTGCGTTTCCTCGGCTAAAGCTTGGAAATCAATAACACCAAAATGCAGGATTTTTTGTCAGTTTGTTTTCATGCACACGCGCACACAACATGGAAAAAAAGATGTTAATTATATTTCTAAATTTTTAGCTCGCAAAAGTTTTTCGCTTGTTATTTCTCTAAGAACCTAGATACTTTCTAGATGAAAATTATAGATGACTTACAGAAAAATGTACGGTAAATAAATGCACATCAATTACTTTTATATCAATATTATACAGTTTAAAGAGCATTAAAACACCAATGCGTTTTATTGTAACTTCTGAACTTTTATGGTGTTATTTTGATCTGAACTTTTAAGGTGTTATTTTGATAAACATTTCGTTTAAACATATTTCTTTGAGGTACATGTCTAAAGACGATGGATATAAAAATAATACAATTTTTCAGGGACTGAAATATAAAATGTATTGGCGAAACTCCGAATTTCAGCGATATTACTACAGAAAATACGAACCTTTACGTTTTAAGATTACAGTATTTAACGTTGAAAGCAAATGCTTGATGCACTGGAATAATATTCCTTACTTTAGTTGATCTACAAACATTTTCAGAAACAGATAGGTGCTGTACCGTAGTTTTATCGATACGTAGTGTAACTCGGATTAAATAACGCCCATGGGCATTATTTTTCTATTACAGTTTTAAAATACTACGTCACTTGATCCTGAGATGAGTTGTTTGAAGGTAATCAAAATGCTCATTGTACACTGTTATAAGAACATTTTGAGAACTCTAGTTTATATCATGCTTAATGAAAGATGTTTTCATCACATCATAGGCAGCAACAGCTTAGGCAATGTCAGGTGTTGGCCGAATGGTAACGCTTTCTTCGTCATCGCTGTCACGGCTGTTCTCGCCATCGTTCATTCCAATCAGTCCATCAACCGTCAAAGTGATAACATTGAAATTTCGGAATCACAGCTGGCATAATTCTCAAAACTTCCTGTATTCGATCAAATTTCGGCTGGTATTATCACTGATTCTGAATACTTTCAAGTTGACAGAGACATTCGTTTGAATGGAATCCAACACGGCCAACACAGGTTTCCTTCCATCTGCGATAAAACGTTTCTTTTTTTTTGTAAACTATGGGTACGAAATTTACAGCTTTCAAAACGCTATTTTTTTTATTTTACCAATTCACCTTTTTCAAAGTATTCCACTACAGATATCTGCCCACCTCAGTAGATGTCAGTGGCAACGATTAATGGCCGTCCCGGTGGCGCAGTGGTCTAAGCGATGGCTTTGTAAAGGTTGTGTTGACCTGTGCTCCGTGTTTGACCTGCGTTTATTGGTGTTCTTTTGTGTGTGTGCCGTCATTTTGTGTATCTCCTGTGTTGTGAACGTCTCCTGTGTCGATTGAGTCCGACCTTGCCGTCCTGTAAGTAAAACTTTACTTGTACTAACTCTTTTTCCGTCCTGGCTTTGCCCAGGGTCGGGTTTAGCAGGCCAGCCATTGCAAATGGCGGCGACCGCATCTGATAAGCCAGGTCTAAAGCTTGAAAGTAAAGCTCTGCCCCCGCCTGGCCACGTTCGGTCATCGTCACTACCACACGCAGCTGGTTTCCAAACCGCGTTATCTGATGTTACCACCTTTTCTTCCAACTCTATGGATGTTGATTTCCCGACATTCTCCACCACAGTGACGTCATTAACTTCTTCAGTATCCGTTGCCTCTGGTACTTCATTTGCTGCTGCGAGTACTGCGTCTCGACCTTCCCCATCTCCGCCCATTCCTACGGCAACTCTACTTTATGCTTCCGTTGTGAAGGGTACCAGTTTATCTTCCTCTACAGCGAAGAATCCATGTGCAATGCCTCTTGATATGATTGTCACTAGAGACAACAAGAAATTACGCATCGAAACTCCGGAAACTTCAGCTGCTGGGCAAGAGGTTTTACGCACACAGACACTTGGTATATGTTTATATGTTTTGATGCCCTCCCGGACACCAGCCTTAAGAAATACTCGTTAGCCGTCCGCCAAATCCTCCCTAAGGAAGCAATCACCCATATGGCGAGGAAACCTAGGATTGTTCTCGTCTATTTTGCGAAGCCAGAGTTTGTGGAGCGCGTCTTATCTGACGGACTGCATGTTGGGGATCATACCTTACTGGGAGTCCCGCTCACGCAGCGTCCCGTACTTGTTACCTGCTACCCCGTACCACCAGAAATCAAGGACCATTACTTAATGGCGGCCCTTTCCCGATGTGGAAAAGTAGTTGGTTCCATTTTCACTCTGTCTTCCGCACCAACAGACCCAGATGACAGGAACATCTTAGGTCTGCGTCGCCAAGCAAGGATCCTGTTCCCTACTGAAGATGCCATTGCTGACTGCCCTACTGACCTCACTGTGGTTGTAGGGAAGCAGATTTTCCGGATCGATATCGTTACTGCATTGCATTGTTTTAAATGCAAGGCATATGGCCACATCCAATCACGTTGTCCACATACATCTGCCAAGCCACCTATTTCCATACCGCCTGAAGTCAACACCCCACCCTCAACACCAATTTCTCTGGCCACACCAAGTTCGGCTCCACAGACGTCCTTGATTCCTGCTACTGTTGTTCCAGAGGCTTCTCCCCCAGCAGATGATGATTCGTCAGCAGTCTCCAAGTCTTCGATCTCTACTACGGGAACTTTGCCCACCTCTCCATCGTTGGACCCACCTGCTGCTGTGGTACCTCTACGTTCTTCGGAGGGTATTATCTCCGAAAAGGAATGTTGCTTCATCTTCTTCCCTTGGATCCCCTAATGTGGAGTCAGATCTAACTGTCCTACACCCACCAGCTTCTCCCGGCGTTCCCACGTTGAAACGTACTAGACAGAGTTCAATCTTGCCGGTGACGTCTTCTCAACGCTGCTCTCGTTCCCGTTCGCCAATTTGACAGTCTGTCTCTCCAACTGCAGTTTCTACATCTCTTAAGTCCCCAGCTGTTCCAAAATTGTTGGATCAAAAAGCTTTACAGAATATCTGGAAACCTTTCCTGCATTAGACGGGCCGCTGGCGCCGTCTGATCTTGCTCTCATCATTCTCAATCAACCGTCACGTCCTCTCAAGCAGCTAGACTGCGTTCAATCACGTAATGCTCAGCTTCCTACTATTATCACCCAACTTCAGAATCTACTTGCTCTTTTGCCGAAAATTGACAGTCACTAATGCGCAGACATCTAACTTAAAGAAACGTGTAACCAGTCTTCACAGAAGTGCTGATAGTAATATTCAACCACTACAACCTCTTTCACGTTAAAATTACTTTCTTTCAACTGTACGGGATGCTCCGTCCCTCCTACCATTGCGTTAGTGTTTGAAGACATTACACCGCATGATGCGGATATATTATTGCTACAGGAGACTAACTGTCATCCCAACACCCCATACCACCGGTGGCGCACCTGGCCATTTCAATTCTACCATGTCCATTGACTTAGTCTTCACGCAGGACTTGCGGTGGCCATCCATTTTCGTCTGCGATCCTTCATTACTGATATCATGGTCAAACCGATTTATCGTGACCTCCTGCAGCTTCTGTCCTTCCGACTTCACAACTTCCGATACCATATCTTCAACATCTATGTTTCCAGCAATCAACAGTATGCAGACTGTCTTTTTGAGCATTTTGTTTCCTGCGTTCTAGGTCTTCCATCCACTGATATTGTCATCTTAGGTGGTGATCTTAACTGCACCCTTGACCCATCCCTCGACAGATCGGACGCTTCCACAGATTCCAGGTATTTTCTTACCCGAACACTTTCTACAGCCATCAACCAGCTACAACTCCAAGATTCTTTTCGACACCTGCACATATTTCTTCGTTCGTACACCTGGCGCTCCTCTTCCACTTCCTCCCCTACAACTGCCCGACTTGACCGGTTTTATGTTTCTTCAATTCTTCTTCCTTCAGTTATCTCCCTTTCTCACACACCGACAGTTTCTTCCGACCACAGCTGTGTCGTAATGTGTCTTCACACCGGTCCATCTCCTCGGCAATACTATCGAACTTGGACCCTTGATGATGATCTTTTACTTGATTAAACCTACGTAAATTCCAACCAATCGCAGCTCCAACAAGCCTTATATATGCTTCCTTTTGCTTCTTGTCCCTTGCAACACTGGTTAAATGTCAAATCCCAAATTCTTCTTTATACCAAACAATATTCCCACGAAAAACGTACTACCGCCTCTATGAAGATTGGTGCTGCACGCTCGATTTTTTCCACCCTAGATCTTGATTCTCCGCTGTTTTCTCATTACCAAGCTGAACTTCGTGCCTTGCTACTTCCTCTCTCCCAACAAGCTCTTCACCGCCTCAAGCTCCTTCATCTGCAGCCAAATGACTATCTATGTGAACAGGTTCAACAACTGGAATTCCGCAAACGTTCTGCTCATCACCTCCGTAATCTGAAGTTACCCGATGGAACTGTTACTAATGACCCCACTCTCATTTGCTCCGGTGTTAGAACATATTTCCAGTCACGTTTTGCTCAGTTCCAGTCAAGTTCTCCGCATGCTGATTCGATTCTCCGTGCCTTACCACATATTCCATCGTATCTTGTTACATCTTTTTCTATGCCTATCACCCCAGCAGAAGTAGTACAGTCACTTGCCTTACTTAACTGTCACTCGTCACCTGGTCCTGACGGGTTGACAGTTAATTTCTTTCGTACGTTTTCCTCTTTCCTACACCCTCTCCTATTGCCTTGCTTTACGGCTGCTTTTTCTTTATCTGTTCTTCCCCCGCGTTTACTCTAGCTCACATCATTCTTCTTCCAAAGAAGGGATGTCTGCTGGAGTTGGATAACTGGCGTTCTATATCCATCCTCAATGTTGACTACAAGATTTATACGCCGCCCCGGTGGCGCAGTGGTCTAAGGCGCTGGCCTCTGATCATTCGTCCGTAAGGGGTCCGGGTTCGAATCCCGGTCAGGCATGGATGTTGTGTTTGTCTTACGGCACTGGCTCTCTCCCTTCCCTGGAACCAGTGACCCTAAATTAGGGACGGGCGACTGCTTATAGCCCATTGAGTTACTCACGGTGGTCGTTAAACCTCCAATCAAAAAAAAAAAAAAAAAAAAAAAAAGATTTATACTAAAATACTCTCTCTTCGATTGAACCCTGTCCTTCCCACCGTCATACATCTCGACCAAACGTACACCGTCCTTGGCCGAAGCATTCATACTAATATTAATCTCCTCCGTGACTCATATTGCCTTGCCCACCTTTCCTCCGAACCTTTAGCCTTCCTCAATCTTGATCAGAGGCTGGCCTTTGATAACGTGAGTCATCAGTGGCTTGCATCTGTGCTCCCTGCCTTCGGTTTCCCATCTGTCTTCATCAAAGCCCTCCTTGCCCTGTACCAGGACTCAGTTGTCCATATCCGGACGGCCTCCTTCCTTACAGCCCCCATTCCGTTTCGTAAGGGCATCCGTTAAGGATGTCCTCTTTCAGGACAACTTTTCTCTCTAGTCTTTGAGTCTTTTCTTTCCTCTATCCGTTCTCTTCTACAACCTCCCCCCCCTCCACCATTCAGCATAGCACCAGGCACCATTCTATCGTTCTTACTGCCTACGCCGATGATCTCACAGTTCTCATCCGAGAAGAATGGCAATTCACAATTGTTCTTGCATGGTATCAAGTGTATGCTGCGGCTTCCGGCGCTTCGTTAAACCTTTCAAAGTGTACAGGCTTGTGGTGTGGCTCCTGGAGACATCGCCCCGATGCACCGTGGGGCGCTCATTGGACTTCCACCAGTCAAAAGATACTTGGGGTGCACATTGGCATCCGGGTTTCAGCAGCGGCTGCCACCTGGAGACCCCTCGTCAGGAAACTACGTCACACCGCTGCTTATTTGTCCAAGCTCAAGTGTTGTCTGACCTACCACAGTCGTGCACGGCTTGCTGGCACCCACATCCTCTCGTTAGTTTATCATTCCTGGATTGCACAACCGCCACCAGCCTACGTTCAAGCTGCAACAACATCAGCAATGCTCAGCATTGTTTGGTCATCCACTCATTGGTTATCTTCCTCAGTATTAACTCTACCTTCGACTTGTGGTGGCCTCAATATGTCAATTTCCTCCGTTTGACAGTTCAACCAGACTCTTCCGCTTCCATTCTTCTGCTTAATGTTTGACTTCCCCCCTTAATCCCTGCCTTACCGTCCATCTTCTTCTCAAGATGGATATTCATACTGTCATTCCCCCCCTCCCCGTTTTCCTCTAGTCTAACATGAAGCTGTTCAGTTCCTTCGTTCTTTACCGCTCATTCGTGAACCCCCCTCTTCCACTCTTGATCTTCTTTCCGAGCCTCTTTTTTTCTCCTCTGTCCTCCATCCCCCTACTGCCACCTTTTTCTTTTTCCCTGCATGGCTACACGCTGGTGTAGTCTCCGTTTCCCAACTGGTCCTCCCCGATTTTTCATGGAAAGCCGTTTCCGACATTTTTCCTACCCTCCCACCCTCGCCCGAACTCTTTGATAATTTCCTCCAACTTAAACATGCTCTTCAATCACTTTTTCCTTCCCTAGTCGATTCCTCTGGCCTCCTTTCCGTTTCCTCTGCCTCTCTCCCTTTCCCGTTCTTCCTTCTCTTTTCCAGTGACATCCTCCCTCTCCACAGTCTTTTCACCTGCACCCTGTACCGTTTTCTCCGTTCTTATTCTGCGGTACCTTGCCCTATTCCCTCTGTTCCTTCTTTTGCACTAACCTCGGTCTGGTCTACTGCCCAACATTCACCGGCCCTCTTGTCAGAACTTAATGTGCACTGGAGGTTTTTGCACAATCGACTGCCTGTCCCTTCGACTTTGTTCCAAAGAAATATAGTATCATCAGATCTCTGTCCTTTTTGTAACGTCGTTGGAGACGTCTTACACATGTTTGTTTACTGTCGGACGCTGCTGCCACTATTTCACAGTATGTTCCAACTTGCACATCCTTCTTGTACCAGTGATCTCACCCTAGAAGATTATCGTTTCCTCGGCCACAGTTCTATAAGTTTCTCCTCAATTTTACCAGTTTGTTCGTATTTATTTATCCTAGCTAAATATATTATTTTCTCTTACCTGCTACAGTTACAAGATCCAGATCTTATCACATTCTCTACCTCCTTGGTTGCACACTACCGCAACAGGGTTGAAGCCAGACTCACCCTGGAATACTCCTTGGAGAATGACACGGCACGGTTACCAGCCTTCTTCAAAACAGGGTCGCCGTGTCGTCCCTGGTTTCGGTTTTCTAGTGCCCAGACTGTTCATCTGCTGTTTTAATAAACCTACGTCGGAACTTTCTATTTTTACTGTTCCTTCACCATGTTTCCTCCTGGAACTGGATTGTGTTTGCTTTTTGCTGATCTCACCTTTTGTACACAGTTCTCTTCATGCTCACAGTGACTCTCTGTCACCAGTGATTCCCATGTCACTAGAACTGCACGGAATTTTTTTCTGTAAATATTTTCACTCCAGTGATGTTCCAAGACTTCAATGAACAATTACCCCAGAGCTACTGCTGTTTACAGCAAATAATGCAATGCCTGTCATTGCTCATTTGTACAATTACCATTTCATTGTAAATATCTACATTTTGTTTTATTTCTCCCCTTCTCTCACACTGCGTGTGAGGTTGGGGATGTTCTGTTGTAATTCTTTTAAGTGAATAAAAGCGAATATTGAAACTAAGCGATGGCTTCTGATGATTCGTCCGAAAGGGGTACGGGTTCGAATCCCGTGAGGCATGGATGTTGTGTTTGTCTTAGGCCACTGTCTCTCTCCCTTCCCTGGAACCAGTTGCCCTAAATTAGGGACGGGCGACTGCTTATAGCCCATTGGGTTGCTCACGGTGTTCGTTAAACCTTCAAACAAAATAAAAACGGTTAATAAATAAGTGGAAAAGGCAGTTTACCGTCAAAAAAGCAGGTGGTTCTCCTTTCTCTCCAAAAGCTCAAAAAAGGAGGGATTTTACTTTTGCCTAGAAAATGGAAACGTATAACCAAAACTCGCAATATGTCGAACGAATAAAAACAACTGAAATTAAATAACGTTAGTGTACATTGGGAATTGCCGGAACTGCACGAATTCAACATATCAAAGATAAAAACGTATAATTCAGAAACGTATATAACCAGTGCTCTACTCTATATGCATAGCAATTACATAATGAATTCGTTAAGCATTTTAAAATACAGATTTAATCCTTACGTATATGAAGATGATGTGTGTATTATTGAGATTTAATTGTGCCTCTTTCTCCGATTTGAAGATCCTGAACAATATGATTTGAGTGTAAGCAGATAGCATTGTATGAAGGGGATAGACATTCACAGTAAGCATTGGACGAAGATGCAATTCCTCTCGGCTCCAGAAGATTTGTCAAAACTAAGAAATTTCGACTTATTTATAAAACATCAGGTAGCCACGGTGAGTGATATAAACATCTTTCTTCACGATTATGCATTCACGGATAAACATTGAACAGAATTAACACCTATTCCAAGAAGCGATTAATGCGATGCTATAAAATACGAAGATAATTTGTGTGAAACGGACGGTAATGTTTAAATTTTCGATCAATAAGCTTATTTCGGCGGTTGAAACTAAGTGGCCTTCCGAATTTGAGAACACTTTACTCCGAGTGGTTTTCCATCTTGCAAAATAATTCTACAAAAGATGCGTTATCGTCACTTTACTCCGAAACATTTAACAGAAAGGAGATCTGGTAAACAGGACATAATTAATGATATAATAAATGCACGAATGCATCGTGGTGGTTGTTACAGACGAAACCAGAGGCCATTAGTTTCTGCTTACGACAACAGACCTTCAGAAAGTGCGTTGTATATTGCTCAAGAAAATGGTTGTCATTGTCTCTGCTGCAAAGACAGAAGTTGTATTATCTTATTGATGAATTTAAATTTTTAAGTGAATTCCCAGAGTGACCTGTAATTTCTGTGTTTTGCTAAAGCTCCCAGTTTTCGCTTTTTTTTTTATTTTGTTTCAGGATATAGCGACTACCACGAACAACTGCAGGTCATAAGGGGTCACCCGTTCCTAATTTGAGGCTGCTGGTTCAAGAGCAGCACGTATCCAGGCGCCACCAGTTGGGTGCACCGCGGCCCATTGTCTCATCCGAGACATGTACCTGAACCACCTCAGACGAATTGTCAGAAGCCAACACCTCAACTCACTCAGCCACCAGCACGGTCGTTTATCGTAGTTAGAGTAGTTTTAATTAGTTTATTCATTCATAGGTCTTTACAATACCAGTGAACTAACATGTATTTGATCTATATAGTAATTTTTATGAAGTGCTGATTGTAAAGACGAAATTTATAATGGAAGTTATCATAATTCGTTTCATTTGTATGGTTTAAAACATGTGACATCCCGAAAATAATGGGGTTTTTTAATCTTGAAGTAGATTTGGTAGTTGAACGTTGAATTTATGAGTTTAACTGGTGTCGTTCTCTAACTTGTTGATGAATGAATAAATAATATATTAGTCTTTAGTCAACTTGTTGAGCATACATATACAGGGTTTGGCAAAATAATGTTAACATCTGAGAAATAGGCGATATGTCTTTACTAATAAAGTGTTGGGCCACCATTTGTCTTCAATACAGCTTCCAACCTTCTTGGAATAGATTCATACAGCTTTTGAGTTGTCTCCAGTGGAATTTTGTACTATGCCTTTATTAATAAGGTGTTGGACTACCATTTCCATTTAATACAGCTTCCAATCTTTTTGGAATAGATTCATACAGCTTTTGAGTTGTCTCCAGTGGAATTTTGTACTATGCCTTTATTAATAAGGTGTTGGACTGCCATTTCCATTTAATACAGCTTCCAATCTTCTTGGAATAGATGCATACAGCTTTCGAATTGTCTCCAGTGGAATGTTGTACTAAGTATTTATTAATAAGGTGTTGGACTACCATTTGCCTTTAATACAGCTTCCAACATTGTTGGAATAGATTCAGACAGCTTTTGAGTTGTCTCCAATGGAATGTCTTTATTATTAAGGGGCTGGACCACCATTTGCCATTAATACAGCTTCCAACCTTCTTAAAATAGATTCATACAGCTTTCTAATAGTCTCCAGTAGAATATTGTACTATGTCTTTATTATTAAGGTGTTGGACCCCCATTTGTATTTAATACAGCTTCCAACCTCCTTGGAAAAGATTCATACAGCTTTTGAATAGTGTCCAGTGAAATATTGTACTATGTCTTTATTATTAAGGTGTTGGACCATCATTTGTGTCTAATACAGCTTCTAACCTTCTTGAAATAGATTCATACAACTTTCGAATAGTCTCCAGTGTTATGTTGTACTTTGGCTTTACTATTAAGGTGCTGGACCATCCTTTGACATTAATACAGCTTCCAACCTTCTTGAAATAGATTCATACAGCTTTCGAATAGTCTCCAGTGGAATATTGTACTATGCCTTTATCATTAAGGTGTTGGACCATCATTTGCCTTTAATACAGCTTCCAACCTTCTTGAAATAGATTCATACAACTTTCGAATAGTCTCCAGTGTAATATTGAACTATGTCTTTATTATTAAGGTGTTGAACCACCATTTGCCTTTAAGACAACTTCCAACCTTCTTGGAATAGATTCATACAGCTTTTGAATAGTCTCCAGTGGAATGTTTTAGTATCTCTTCATTATTAAGGTGTTGGACCATCGTTTCCGTTTAATACAGCTTCCAACCTTCTTGAAATAGATTCATATAGCTTTCTAATAGTCTCCAGTGGAATATTGTACTATGTCTTTATTATTAAGGTGTTGGACCACCATTTGCATTTACGACAATTTCCAAACTTCTTGAAATAAATTCATACAGCTTTCGAATAACCTCCAGTGGAATATTGTACTATGTTTTTAATATTAAGGTGTTGGACCACCATTTGCCATTAATACAGCTTCCAACCTTCTTAAAATAGATTCATACAGCTTTCTAATATTCTCCAGTGGAATATTGTACTGTGTCTCTATTATTAAGGTGTTCGACCACCATTTGCCTTTAATATAGACTCCAATCTTCTTGAAATAGATTCATACAGCTTTTTAATAATCTCCAGTGGAATATTGTACTATGTCTTTATTTCAACTCAATTTCTCGTGTATCGTTCTTATTATTGCTGTATAGTATAAAATGCAACTAGGACAAGCCGCCAGCGGTAACCGATAACTCGGGTACAGTTGGCAAATTTTGAGCAACGCTATTGCACAATCTAAGCTCATTAAGGCGTCTATTATAACAAATTCTAAAAAACGAACGCCTGAAATTAATGACTTCCAGAACAAAAGTACGAAACGTTCTGATAAAGAAATGCCTAAAATATATCATGAATTACCTTCCTTCACGCCTTCACGTTGGTTGTGATCAGGCTGCATGTAAACAAAGACGAAAGACACACTTAGATCGGGAACAACGGTTTTCATCTTGTATCGCGAAGGAGACACACACACACACACATACACAAACTTCCTTTCATTATCTTACACTGGTGTGCAAACATTCAGGACGAAGAGGAGAAATTAGCATAACAGCGGAACAAGCTGGCAGAACGGACCCAAAGACCACTCAGGAGGTAGACTAGGGTCCGGTATGATAGGGCATGCGCTTGTATGCAGCATGACTTAAGGGGGAGTGTCGGAAGGGTATTAAGCACACGGACGGTGTACGCTCAGCAATTCAGTGAAAGCTATTGCACGGTGTACATCGGTTTGAACGACGTCGAGTTGCTGCCACCGTGTTATACATCCAAAAGGCAATCCAGTAGACGACATTTTGATGACTTTACCCGAGATCGCGTCATTGGGAAGTAGGAAGAAAGTCGAAGTGTGACTAGTGTGGCCGAGGAGTTCATGATCGCTCACAGCATCATTTCAAGAGCTAGGAGAGCATTTCAAACGACAGGAACAGCTGTCCGAGAGTTTAGCAGTGTTCGTCCACGAGCAGCCACGGCGGTGGTAGCCCGGTATATTGTCCATCAGGCGAGAAGAGAAAGACGGAAGACAGGGTGAGAAATCGCAAGGCACATGCAACAGACAACTTGACGCCCGTTATCGCGTTTTACCGCGGCCAGGAGGCTGCACAAAGATGGTCTATTTGCAGGACGACCAGCACGGTGTGTGCCACTAACGCCTGCTCATCGGAGACGGTGGTTTCCGTGGTGCCAGGAACACAAGAACTGCACACATCAGCAAAGGGGCCGAGTTCTCTTCACGGATGAGATCCGATTTAGTCTGACGAGCGATTCTGGACGTACACACATCTGGAGAGAACAGGGAACACGCAATCACACCTCCAACATCATCGAAAGGGACCGGTTTGGAGGTGGTGGAGTTCTCGTTTGAGACGGTATCATGCTTGGTAGCCGTACTGACCTCCACATCTTCCAAATAGGTTCAGTCACTGGTGTCCGTTATTGTACCGAGGTTCTCCTGCTTCCCCTGCGTCTGCTTACAGGTGCTGTGGGTCCTGAATTCCTCTTCGTAGACGACAACGCTACACCTCATCGTATAGTGGCTGTCGCAGAGCTGCTGGAGAGTGAAGACATTCAACGCATGGATTGGCCGGCAATGTCCGCGAACCGAAATCCAATCGAACACGTGTGGGACCTTCTCGGGAGACGCTTGGATGCACGTCACCTGCCGCCAGCAACGATTCAGCAGCTCCGATTGGCGCTACAAGAGGAATGGGCCGCGATGCCTCAACAGCTCCTTGACAACCTCGTCCTCAGCATGGACAGACGTTGTAAATCTTGCAACGCAGTCAGGGGTGATCATATCCCCTACTAAAGACTGGATTTTTCTTGGCAGCCGCCTGTCACATAGACGTTTCTGTCTTCTGTCCAGTTGTGCTGGAAGCTACCTTTTTAATAAAGTGCATTTGTATCCTTTGGATTCCTTGTTTAGACGGTTTTGCTCACTTGTCTCATATTCTTATATCTTGGGGATCTTATGGTACGATTTGGGTCGATGTGGAGCACTTCTGCACGACGTTACATTCGAAAAACTTTCTCGTCCTTAATTTTTGCACGCCAGTGTAGATTAACCCTTTAACCGGCCGGTCTGCGGGAACAAATTGTCGCCAAAATCACCCGAAGCTTGAACGCGTATTGTCTCCAAATTCCCTTCCTCTTTCGAAAAAACTGGTACCATTTCGGCGGGATTTCAGTGTTTCCAACATAGCGATTGCTGTCCCCCTTCTCACCTCAGCGGGTGGAACGCAACCCTGTGACAGGGATTAACGATGCCATCAAGTGTCCTTTATGCTCCGTTCTATGACCCAAGGCGAGAACAGGAAGGCCAGTCTCCTCCAACACAATTCTTGCTGAGTCGGTCGGAAGAAAAAAAATTAAAGGAAAGAATTAACATGTAAAGACAGTGATGCCCACTACATTGAAAAAAAAAAAAAAGAAAACAGTTTTACATCCGCATACATTGGATTTAACCAAAGGGTTGAATCGTATGTAGAACGAGAACACACGTTCCCCTCAACTTCCGTTATCGAGAACACCCCCTGAATTTTTGAATAAAGTTTTTCACATAACATATTACTCTTTCCTAATTTTTTTTAATTTCAAAACTTTGTATGTATAAAATTTCAATATTAATTCAAAATAATTGTGTTCTATATTTTTCTAAAGGTACATTTGTTTTCATACCACTGTGTGTTATCAGTGGCGCATACCCGGGCAAAACCCATAAGGTCCGTCCCCTTTCCCCACCCTTCCAAAAATTCTTGTCCATTGCTCCGATGAAGGAACAAAAATTACCTTATTCCAATGGATCCAGGAAAACTCGTACACTTTCTCATGCCGCTGAGAAAAGTGCAAACGGCGGAAAACTCGTACACCCTTTTGAAGTAAGGGGATATACACAAATTGCGTTTCGGTCCGAGATTTTGACAAAAGTGTACGAGTTTTCCTAGCCGAACAAAACGGAATGTACCAGTTTTCCTAGGGATCTCAATGGGTATGTAAGATCAAAATGGCTCAAGGTTTATGTAGAACGTTTCTGACTCCTTTAATCTTGAGTTATGATTTTAATATCTCCCATGTGATAACAAGCAATAAAGGCTAATTAACAGGGGCTCAACGAATCGATATTCAGGTGCTGATCCTTTTAGAAGATTTTAAATTACAACCTTGATATTCCGTATTTCTAAACATTTTATAAAACCTAATAAAAAGGCACTCAATGGATCACAAGCCACCTAGGCCGCGGGCCCTTTTAGAAGATTTTAAGTTACAACCTAGAAATTTCGTATTTGTAAACATATTATTGAACCTAATGAAAGACACACAAATTATTATTTATCACCTATTTACAAGCCACCTAGTCCGCGGGCCTTTTGAATAGATTTTAAGTTGCAACCTAGATATTCCGCATTTGTAAATTAAACAGTGACAAACGGTATTGATTTGGACATGTCTGCTGTAGTATAAATTCCACAAGAGCCGTAGCTCTTAGATTATGCAAACGATGTACGTGTAAAAATATCTCATTCCCTTCGTCACCTTCCCCTTTAATTTTTTTCTTTAGTGAAGGAATGATGTTATTGTACCTTAATGAAAAAGAAACAGTTCCAACCCTTCTTACGAAACCACAGTATACATTTCAGGGAAACTTTTTTTCTTTTTCTTGTAGGGGGGGGGGATTAATCTCTAGCGGGACTCCGAAGTGTAAGGGGTACCCAGGATTCCCTACCACTCATTACCTATGCTCTTTTTCGGGAAACGATCACACCATATCATATCGGTAAACGGTAAAAATACCCCCCTGAAAATACCCATGAAAATTTAAAAGCGGTAAAGGCAATGTTCCGGTGGGGCGATTTACCGGCAACTCTGCCACACCTCTTTCAGCAACTTGGAAAATTTCCACAGAAGAAAATTGCCACGTTTTTCATTAAAGGGTCGGGTACAAATTGCTGTTCCTCGAAGAACACTTTGAATGTGTGACAATTTTTCCAGTGGGGTAGTTTTCTAAATTTCCGAGTTATGTGTGGCAGTTTTCCAAGGTACCTAAAGAGGGGACGGAACTCTTTTGTTTGTCTGAATTTTTATGCGGGTTCATACGTGTTTAGGGCAACTGGCCACAAGAGTTCAAGTGGGGGGCTATAAAGATTGCCGTTTCTGAACCTATATTGAGAACTTAATTGGGAACTCCAAACGAATTTCGAGAAAACCTTCCATGTAAGCCGAGCGAGAATTGTACTTTAATTTGAAGAAATAAATTGCCGAGGATTCGAGGTACCCTTGGTTTGGGAGGGCTCTACCCCCAACTTCCGTAATATTATATTCTTGGCCGCTGGAGTTTGTCAGTGTATCCAGGATGTTCCTCTTGAAGCGTCCGCAAGGTCCGTGCGCTGGGGGGGTCACCACAAAATGTTAGAATGGACGTAGAGCTGTAAACATCAGTACCATGTTTTATATAATGATTCTGTACACGACCACGAATTTTCAGGAGGGTGGGGTGAATTCAGCCCCCCCCCCCTCATGTGTCTAAGAGCTCTTCATGGATAACATCGAGGATACACTGACCGACTCTAGAGGTCCAGAATATAAAATTACGGAAGTTGGGGGGTAGAGCCCTCCAAACCAAACACCTCGTATCACATTTACAGACTTCACCAACTGACCGGGGCAGCGGGGAAAGGCATACATAGTCTGCCACTAAACACAACATGAAGTATAGAAATTGCGAGCAAATCCCTTACCTTGAACACCTGTTTGCACTCTAAACGGCCCAGAATATAATATTACGGAAGTCGGGGACCCCCTCCCAAACTAAGTGTACCTCGGATCCTCGGCAATTTATTTCTTCAAATTAAAGTACAATTCTCGCTTGGCTGGCATGGAACGTATTCTCAAAATTCGTTTGGAGTTCCCAATTCAGTTCTCAAAATAGGCCCAGAAACGGCAATCTTTATAGCCCCTCCCCCTTGAACTTTTGTAGCCAGTTGTCTTAAACTCGTAAGAACCTGCATGGAAATTCAGACAAATAAAAAAGAGCTTCTTCCCCTCGTTAGGCACCTTGGAAATCTGCCACATATAATTCGGATTTTTTACTGTCACGTATAAATCGGAATATATTTGGAATTTGGAAAAACTACCCCATTAGAAAAATTGTCACACATTCAAAGTGCTCTTCGGAGGAACAACTATTTGTGCCCGGCCCCTTAATGAAAAACAGGGCAATTTTCCAAGTTGCTGAAAGATGTGTGGCAGGGTTGCCGGTAAATTGCCCTACCGGAACACTGCCACACATCAGTGTTCCTGTGTGGCAGTTTACAGTGAACAGTTTGTTCTGGGGGTATTTCCTTCGGGGTAACTTTTACCGCTTTTAAGTTTTGAGGGGTATTTTCCCCGGGAATATTTTTTCCAGGGGGTATTTTTACCCACATCCTATCATATTATATGCAGAGGTTTTTAGGAAAGGAGTGCCTGACCCCAGTTCTTAAACAACCGTTAGAAATAGGAAGCTAGGAGATTTGGGCTAGAGTGCCCGATAGGAAAGTCACACGGAAGCGAGGTAGAAAGAGGAGGAAGACACCCTTATTTATTACCGGGGGTCCAGTACCCGGAGTCTGATGGCTTAACGTGCACATTGACGCGTCCGTGAAGGGCTCGGGTTTAAATCCCGCCCGGTGAGGCATGAACGTTGCGTTTGTCTTACGGCACTGGGCCACATTCTGATTTCTTATCTATTCAACACTGGCATGAGATCATTCTGATTTCATGCCACTGTTCCCTTCCCTGGAATCAGTGGCCTTAAATTTGGAACGGGAGACAGCTTGTAGCCCATCGAGTTGCTCACGGTGGTCGTTAAACCTTCAATCAAAGAAAGAAAGATCAGAATTATCGTTCTTTTGTTTTCGTTGTAATTTACACTTTTAGGACAAACGGCATAGTAATAACACAGGAAAAAGAACTGAAGAAGAGTCTCACATCTCTATAATACACTAAATATCTCAATTAAAAGGAACACAAAATTATGAGGGTCGTTATGAGTCACAACTGGGAATGTTTACATGGAGCAGTCAAATGGACGATTATTATACGGTCCCTTTATATATTTGTGTTCAGTTCTCTGGGTGGCCAATCTCCGGTGGCCACTTCTCTTGCACCTATATCATCATTGTCGACTGTTATCATCCACTGTTGGAAGAACGTCTCCCTAACTATCCTCCATAACGATCTGCCTCAAGTCAGTCTTCTCCATGTCCCTCCCGCATGCTTTCGAATTTCATCTATCCATCTCCCATGCGGTATCCTTCTGGGTCTTTTCTAGTCCTGTGGAGTCCAGTCTAAAATTTTAGTTCAGCGTCGGTGGTCCGTTCCTCTGGCAATGTATCCAGCCCATTGCCATTTCAGAGATTTTGCACTGATCAAGCTGTCTTCCACTCATGTCATTTTCTTCATTCTCGAAATCCTCTTCTTTTCTTTCTTGGTTATATTAAGCTTCTTTTCAGTTGTCCGTATTTTTTTGAGCCTTTATTCGTTAAGGTTCACGTCTCCACTCCATATGTAAGCACTGGAAGGATGCATTAATTAGGCACTTTTCTTTTAAAACATAATAGCGTATTGCTCTTTAAAAATTCACTGTTTTCTTCCAAAAGCACGCCGATCAAGTTTTATACGCAGATTAATTTATTCATCAAAGGGACCATCGCTTGATATCTACTATCGAAGGGGAATGTAGGTATCCGTTATCTCCAGCTTCTCCCTATCAATCAGTAATTCTTTATTTCTTGTAAAATCATTGTACATCATGAATGGAATACAGGATTACACCATACAATACAAATCTGGAAAATGTGAATCCGTTTTTTAGTGTAAATATGGCATGGATGATAAGTCAGATAGTATCCGAAAACTTGAAAATGTCGTCGTCCTGGAGCGGGAATCAAATCCGCGTCTCCCGGATAGACTAGGGCGCTATTAGGGTGACGCGGGTTCGATTCATCAGGAAACGCGGGTTCGATTCCCGCAGCAGGACGACGAATTTTTCAAGTTTTCGGATATTATCTGACTTACCACCCACTTCGTATTTACACCAAAAAAAAAAAAAAAAAGATTCATATCTTCAAAATTTGCTTTGTACATCAGTTTTTTCTTCTGCAAGTTCGTTTTTAATTCCACTTCTTCACTCTTGTCAGCAAGTTATTGGAACATACTCTGCAGTTTTGAAGTGCCAGTTCCAAAAATGACAACGTCTTCAGCAAAACGAAGGTGAATTAAATAATCTCCATTGATCTTTATCTCTTTGTTTTCCCAGTTCAGTGACTGCATGACATTTGCAATGTGGCATTAAAGAGTTTGGGAGATACAAACACCTGATGACTGATATATTGTTTCAAACATCCGATGACTGATATGTTGATATCCATTTACCACTTTTTCTTATTTATTTAAACATATCACACATTATGATTGTAACAAAAATTCTGCTGAAAAAGCCTAGGGAGCTTTGCACGAGTTTCATGTGTAGCACAAATTTTTTATTGGTAATTGTCATTCGTATACAAAAATGAAATATCAAGCATTTAACGGAAAACGTCGTAAAAAAGAGCTTAGAACTTTTTGTTCATGCAGGCATCTAAGGATTGATGTACTACTTCTCCTATCCCAATTTTAGAATGTATATTTGAATACACCTCACCTTAAAACTCCAATGTAAAAGCTAAATTTTGTTGAAAAGTCCAAGGCATAGGAATTTTGTAAGCGTTTTAGGTTCAGTCCGTTCTTGCTTCTTAATAACATTTGACTGCAAGTTCACACTTACGAGATATTAAAATTGCTGAGTTTCTTCTAACAAGACTGTTGTGAAATTTTCAGAACTGTTCAATTTCCTTGTAACGCTAGGTAAAGTTCTGCCGCTCAGCAGAGGAAATGATCTGACTAGTTTTGTCGATTGCTTAGTTAAAATCAAGATATTTCTTAGTGAAATTAAAAATGACCTCTTGTTTCTAACAGACGTAAGAAAACAACACACATCTGAGTATTATCTTATTTTCAAGACGTGGGCATTTTTTCTTATTTTCGAGGAGTCCGATTTTTTCTGTGAGCAATATTTCTGTGTGCATTCGTTATTCACATCGGATTAAACATAACAGACACGAGATTGTGCATTAGGAGGCGTAGGCTGTTTTTAAAATAAATGCAAGTGTTTACATGACTGTATTTATGAAAAATGAATCCTGTCTGATCTCGGGTACTGAGAACTGGTCACCGGAGAACTGGCCACCGAAGAACTGGCCACCGGAGAACTGGACACATTGCAATTTCAGTGCCATGAAATTGTTCTGCATAAACAAATTTCGTGTGGCTATATTCCCCACTACTTGAGCAACTTCTGTTCATATTTTTTTTAATATTTCATTTTCAGTAAGAAATTTAGACATTTCCAAGATTTTCGGAGCTAAGACTAAGCGGAGAACTGGCCACAAAATTTTTCCGTTGCCACGTCTCCCCGAGATTGGTTATCTGACACACATAAAATGTCCGTAATTTCGTATTTTCTTATTCACGATATTTTTCTATAAACTACTACTAAACAAATTCTCTGCGAGTATGAGCAAACCCAGGAAACTTGTCGGGTGGGGGACTTAAAACCTAAAATATGAAATATGAAGAATTTCTGGTTCGATCAGGAGATTTCCAGCCATTACAAGCTACAAAGTAATCGAATTGTCTGAAGGCATCTGCCGCCTCAGGAAACTAGGGGGGGGGGCAATACCAAAAGCGTAAAATACTCAAGTATTTCTCATTTCTTTTCCGATCGGGAGATCTTCAGCATTTACAAGCTGCAACACGACAAATTTTCTCAGCGCATGTGCACTCTCTGGAAACCTGTCGGCGAGATGGGGTTAATACCGAACGTGTAAAATATGAAAAATTCCTCGTCCGATCAGGAGATTTTTGGCATTTACAAGCTACAACTCGACACATTATTTGAAGGCATGTGCCTACTCCTGTGTATGTGGAGGGGGATGGGTTGAAACCGAAAGTGTAGAATATGAAGAATTTCTCGTCCGATCGGCAGATATTAACTATTTACAAGCTTCAACTCGACTAATTTTCTGTTGTGAGCGCATGTGCCTACGCAGCAAACCCGTGGGGGGGGGGATTTCAAAAAGTGTAAAATATGAAGCATTTCTCGTCCGATCGGCAGATTTTGGCAATTTACAACTCGACACATTATTTGAGGGTATGTGCCTACTCAGCAAACCTGTGTGTGCGGGTTACCAAAAGTGTAAAATATGAAGAATTTCTCGTCCGATCGGAGATTTTCAGCATTTAGCAGCTACAACTCGAGACATTATCTGAATGCATGTGCCTACTCAGTAGACCTGTCGGGGGGGGGGGGGGTAGCTTGTAAATGTTGAAAATCTTCGGATCACACGAAGAAATACTTCATGTTTTACAGTTTTTGTATCCCCCCCCGACAGGTTTCAAGAGTAGGCACATACTCAGATAAGATAATACGTCGAGTTGTAACGTTTAAATGCTGAAAATCTCCCGATCGGACGAAAAATTCGTCATATCTTACACTTTTGGTATCAATCACCCCCCCCCCCCCGAAGGGTTTGAAGAGTAGAGCACATGTCCTCAGATAATGTGTCGAGTTGTACGTAGCTTGTAAATGCTGAAAATCTCCAGATCGGACGAGAAAGTTTTCATATTTTACAGTTTTGGTATCCCCCCCCACGACAGTATGCTGAGTAGGCACATGCCGTCAGAAAATTTGCCGAGTTGTAGCTTATAAATGCTAAAAATCTTCCGATCGGACGAAAAATTTTTCATATGTTGCACTTTTGGTATTAACCCCCCCCCCCCCCCCCCCCGGACATGTTTCCAGAGTAGGCACATACGCTCATATAATGTGTCGAGTTGTAGCTTGTAAATGCTGAAAATCTTCGGATGGGTCGAGAAATGCTTTATATTTTACACTTTTTGGACCCCCCCCCCCCCGACAAGTTTCCTGAGTCAGCACATGCGCTCAGATAATTTGCAGACTTGTAGTTTGAAAACCCTGAAATCTTCTGTTGAAATGTAGATCATAAACATTTTTTATAAAAAAATTACATTAATTATCGCAGTTAAGAAAAGACGAAATTACGGAAACTTTATATGACTCAGATAACCAACCTCTGGGGGTCGTGGGCATAAAGCGGTCAAAAACGCAATTTTTATACGACCCCTTAAAAAATTTTGTGGCCAGTTCTCCTGGTGGTCAGTTCTCCGGTGGCCACTTCTCCGGGTGGCCACTTCTCCTACACCCGTCTGATCTCGCTCCTCAAAATATGTAGGTTCAAAAAATCCAACTATAGGCAACTCGATATTAAGCTTTCTGATAAGCATAGCTTGTAATATTATTGAATTCTAAATAACATACAATGAATGATAGTCTGACTGGACTTCTGCAAGGATAGCGCGATTTTTTCTAGCAAACCATTTTCCATCTCTGTGAATCCGAAATCATATGTGTTCAAAAGAATTAGATCAACTGTCTTCGTACAAAGCATGCTGATTGACAACCGACCAACTATTTCCTCCTGTTAAATTAAAGAAAATCGCTTTTGTGTCTTGTGTGTTTTATGTACTTTTTATTGCTCACACTTATATCTAACTATCTGTTCTCACTAATAGTTCAAATCGTTGATGTTTTCATTTAAAATAGCAAAGCACTTTTGAAAAATCCTAAAATAAAGTAATTTTTGAAATTTAAATTTTGTTTTCATTACCACCTAATCAGAAATTTCACGTAAAAAAATATCATGTCATATTATTTCAATTATTTTTAGGTTGCTGTTGCAAACCGAAAAATCAGTTTCACAGTGGATTTCCTATTTCTTTAAATAAAATTGCGTTAATTAAGTATTTTAAAATTAAAAGATTGTGTTCCCGAAAGTAAAATTTTTCTTGCCAAGTTGATTACAGAGAATTACTGAAATACTCTAAAGTTTTCCTTAAGTTTTAATTGTCGCATAACTACAGTTCAAGCTTCGTGAATTTATCTTTCCAAGACAAATGTAGAAACTGCAATGACATCCAAACGTCTCTCCTTTTAGATTCAGTGCCATTGTCCGAACCCTTTTAACAGGTAATCAATCAGAAAGGATTAGTGTCAACAGTCCCCGTAAACGAGCAGTTTGAATAACAAAGGAAAGGGGGAATGCAATGTTCACTGTTAACCGGAGTTCGAGGTCACTCGGGTGAGCTGGGCAGTGGACAGATTGCGTACCCCGAGTTATTTCGTGCCAGCCGCTATGGGCCACTGAAACGTACCCCGAGTTATTTCGTGCCAGCCGTTATGGGCCACAGAAACGTACCCCCGAGTTATTTCGTTCGAGCCGCTTAAAGGGTTAAGCAAGTGTTGAGCTAACAGACGGAGTCTTTCCATTTCTTCGTTTTTCAATTCAAACGATTTTTTTAAATTAAAGTTAGTGAGCCGACTTTCGTGAAACGGTTCAAGTAAAAGGCCATTTAGTTTTAATAGAAATTCCTCATTGACATAGAATTTCGGGAATCGGAAGGCGTCAAAACCTGACCATGGACGATGTCCAATCGCATTTCAAAATTTGCTGTGATCGGATGTGTCATGTCGTAGCTATGTCCGAACAACTAATTGTCCTGAGTCTCGTATAGAGAACGGATTTTTTCAATTATTATTAAACTTGGTCAGTTTTTAATGGTCATTATTTTTATACGACATGATCAATTACCATGATACCAACCCCATGTTACTCATCATGTCCTTCCGTTGCTCTGTGGCAAGTGTCACCGCGATCGGCTGAAGATCTTTGGGGGAGATAGGCAACAAACGACCCCTTCTCAAAACCTGGAAAGACCCCTAAAATGCAAGTTTTTGAACGAATATTCTTCATTGACACGGAATTTAGAAAATCGGAAGGCTTCTAAACCTGGCCATGGACGATGACCAATCTCATGGGAAAAATCACTGCGATCGGATGTGTCATCTCGTACCTATGCCCGAAAAACTAATTGTCTCGAGTCTCGTAAAGAGATCTCGGCTCGGCCTTCGGCCTCGCTTCGCTCAAAAACATAATTTGCATGTTCTTATTATATTAAATTATTACGGTTACATTAAGAAAGCTAGTATTCGTAACAGTCTTATATCTGTACAAATGCTGAAATTGAGGTTTCCGTCAAGCTTGCCCACAAAGGAGAATTAAATTTGCTCTCAAATTTGCACTCCTCTGAAGAACAGACGGGAACTGCATTTTAATCCCAAAATACAGTCTAATTCTCTTTGAACTCTTAATATGTTTCTACCCTTCTCGCTCGCTTCTTTTCGTATACACTGCCGAATGATGTCCTCAGAGGTGCCACGATTGGATGTACTTTATAAGATCAAACTGGGTTAGTGGAAACCCGACAATTTTTATAATAATAATAGGGCTATTGCTGAGATTGACAGGGGAAATCTAGCAGGAGTTACTAACAAATTCATCTGAGGAAATCCCCTTTCTAATTCGCTAGAAGATAACAGCAATGATTTGGAAAGTTCTTTCTGCTGTGAAAGTTGCAAAGGCATTTTTTAAGCCTTAATGAAGTCTTAAGCATTCTTTAAAACCATGAACCAAGCCTTTTCATTTAATTGAAAGATGTTATATGATTTCCTGATTTCGTTTTCGCCATATACACTACTGCTCTTGAAAATTGCAACACCATGAAAGACTGCTGATACACTGGCGTGCAAAAATTAAGGACGAGACGGTTTTCCGAATGTAACGTCGAGCAGAAGTGCTCCACATCGACTTAAATCATACCATAAGATCCCCAAGATGTAAGAATATGGGACAAGTGAGAAAAACCGTCCAAACAAGGAATCCAAAGGATACAAAGCAAATTAATTGAAAAGGTAGCTTTGAGCACTACTGGACAGAAGACAGAAACGTCCATGTGACAAGCGGCTGCCAAGAAAACTCCAGTCTTTAGTAGGGGATATCAGATCACCCCTGACTGCGTTGCAGGATTTACAACGTCTGTCCGTGCTGAGGACGAGGTTGTCAAGGAGCTGTTGAGGCATCGCGGCCCATTCCTCTTGTAGCGCCAATCGCAGCTGCGGAATCGTTGCTGGCCGCTGCTGACGTGCTGCCAAGCATCTCCCGAGAAGGTCCCACACGTGTTCGATTGGATTTAGGTCCGGGGACCTTGCGGGCCAATCCATGCGTTGAATATCTTCACTCTCCAACAGCTCTGTGACAGCCACTGTACGATGAGTTGTAGCGTTGTCGTCTATAAAGAGAAACTCAGGGCCCACAGCCCCTCTAAACAGACGCACGTGAGGCAGGAGAACCTCGGTACAATAGCGGACACCAGTGACTGAAACTCCTTGGAAAATGTGGAGGTCAGTACGGCTAACAAGCATGATACCGCCCCAAAACAAGAATTTCGCCACCTCCAAACCGGTCCCTTTCGATGATGTTGGAGGTGTGATTGCGTGTTCCCTGCTCTCCCCAGATGTGTATACGTCCAGAATCGCTCGTCAGACTAAATCGGCTCTCATCCGTAAAGAGAACTCGACCCCATTGATGAAGTGTCCAGTTCTTGTATTCCTGGCACCAAACCAAAGAAACCGCCGTCTCCGATGAGCAGGCGTTAATGGCACACACCGTAGTGGTCGTCGTGCAAACAGACCACCTTTGTGCGGCCTCCGGGCCACGGTAAAACGCGATAACGGACTTCCAGTTTTCTGTTGCATGTGCCTTGCGATTTCTCCCGCTGTCTGCCGTCTGTCTCTTCTCGTCTGTATGACAATATACCGGTCGTCCGCCACCGTGGTTGCTCGTGGACGACCACTGCTAAACTCTCGGACAGCTGTTCCTGTCGTTTGAAATGATCTCCAAGCTCGTGAAACGATGCTGTAAGCGATCCCAAACTCCTCGGTCACACTAGTCACACTCGACCTTCTTCCAACTTCCCAATGACGCGACTTTGGGTAAAGTAATCCAGATGTCGTCTACTGGATTGTCTGTTGGCCATATCACACGGTGGCAGCAACACGACGCCGTTCAAACCGATGTACACCGTGCAATAGCTTTCACCGAATTGCTGAGCGTACACCGCCCGTGTGCTTTATACCCTTCCGATACTCCCCCTCCCCACGTCTAGCTGCATATATGCGCATGCCCTGCCGTATCGGACCCTAGTCTATCTCATGAGTGGTCTTTCGGTCCGTTCTGCCTGCTCGTTCCGCTGTTATTTTAATTTCTCCTCTTTGTCCTTAATTTTTGCACACCAGTGTATTATAGAGTGTAGCTTGAAACTTACAAAATACGTACAACAGGTTCGAACACGCAAATGATTAAAATACCAGTTAAAATGCGCCTGCGGTTTCGGAGCAGGCACGTCTGAACATTCCGGTCTTGGGTGTAAATAGCTGGCTTAAACAAGACGTTGCAATCGGTGAAGAGCTTACATCGAATTGAAAGGGTTTCACTATGTCTCACCATGCCTCGTCGCCGAAGAAGGTGGCATTATGAACATCTCGCGGACTTTGAGCGAAGAAAGATTTTTCGGACGAGAGAAGCTGTATTTTTGTACCGCGAAATTGGCACTCGTACAAGTCTAAACGCTAGTACAGTGATACGAAAGTGGCGTCAGTGGACAGATGAGGCTCGGATGCACAGAAATCTGGGTAATGAATTGCAAAATTGCACCGAAAGACAGATACCTCTGCCTCATGGCAGTGACCGATCGCACAGCGAGATCCATGGTATTAGTGCAACAGTGGAGCATTGTCACTGGTCAGGCTTTGACCTCCAGCAAAGTTAGACGTCGTCTGCTTAATAGAGGACTGGTCGCTAGCAGCCCATTACTGCGCATTTCTTTGATCCTCAACCACAGACGCCTGAGGCTGCAATGGAGTCTCGAATACATACATTGACACGCTGATTGGCAGCAGGTCTTATTTTCTGATTAATTTCGAGTCAACTTGATGCGCCATGTTGGTATCATATGTGTTCGAAGACATCCTGGCGAACAGCACCTTGCAGCGTTCATTTTACAGCTTAGGTCACGTCGGTAGAGTGTTCACTCAACCATTCGGATACAATTCGGGAGCGATGGCACGGTGCATTGTCTTGTTGCTGGATGAGGTCCCCAGTGGGATGTTGAAGACGCACAAACGGGGGCAAATGGTCGTCCACGATATCCCGGTAACGTTGACCTGTTAGGGACGATATCATAAGTACCAGGGGTCCCATTTCAGTCCACGTAAACAGTCCCCAGACGAGAATGCCACCCCCACCAGCTTGAAGAGTACCCCGCTGGCAAGAAGGATCCATCGCTTCATGTGGTTTGTGCCGTACTCGTATCCTGCCATCCGCATGTACCAAAGTGAATCTCGACTCATCAGTCCAGGCAACATTTTTCCACATGTCTAGGGTCCAGTGGCAATGTTCGCGCGCCCATGCTAATCTTTGCACCCTGTGATGTGCGGTCAGCAGCGGTACCCTTGTGGGACGATAGATTCTGTACCCCATAGCGAGGAGATGGTTCTGGATGGTGTGGCTGCTTACACGTGTTTGTGCACCACCGTTAAATTGCCGAGTGATTGTTTGCGCTGGGGCCCGTCTATCCGCTGTTACAATGCGAGCTAGCCGACGATAACCCCGCTCATACACACGCTGTTGTGCACGGCAGTTGGCCTTTGCAGTGATGGTTTTACCGGATTCGATGTGCTCACGCTGCACCCGCGACACAGTGGCTCGTAAAAATCCCAGTGCCTGCACGACGTCCGAGATGGAGTGACCCATTCGTCGGGCCCCAACAATTTGCCGACGATAAAATGCGCTTAGATCATTTATGTTACCCATACTGCGTCCGACTTTTACTGATTCCCGTCGCATCACTCCTTATATTGCCGGATCGCTATATACGTCATGTCGTTTCCGTTTACAGGGCTGCCCACAGCGCCACATTTGCATAACGTCAACTGTCTCTAATAGAATTGCTCTTCAGTGTAGTAGCTAAGCGACTGGCCCATCAAGCGCCTCCGCCAGTCACCTCAAATGAACTCTGGTCTCTTATACTACCAGCCTGGAAGTCTGTTCCCCATGATGACATCAAAAACCTCTTACATTCAATGCCACATCACGTAGAGGCTGTTATGTTTGCTCGAGGTGGCTTTACACGATATGGAGTTTTAGAGCGAAAAACTTTTTATAGCTGCACAAATATAATCAGGTATTGCCTGCAACATGAGAAATGTGTGATATAAATTTCACATGAATAGCGCGATTCTTTTTTTTTTTTTGTGTGTTTGGTGCAGCAATTTTCAAAAGCAGTAGTGTAGTATGTTTCTCTTTCTGTTCTTTTGTCCAATTATTCGAGTTTATCACTTTGGAATAGCTTCAAAAATCAAAGTTTTATTCTTTACATAATTGCATGTTGTTACATGTTACGGTTGTCAGGTTATTTTAATTAGATAATTATTCCAATACTCAAACCTCCAAAAAATTGTATATAAAAAGAGTCCACGAAAGGCCGATCCGCCATAAAAAATGCTTTGTGAGGACAGACCTGCCGCCCAGGTGGCGCAGAGGTCTAAACGATGGCTTCTGATCATTCGTACGAAAGGGTTCGAATCCCGGTGAGGCATGGATGTTGTGTTTTTCTTACGGCACTGGCTCTCTCCTTTCCCTGCAACCGGTGACCCTAAATTAAGGACGGGCGACTGTTTATAGCCCATTGAGTTGCTCACGGGCGGCTGCTTATAGCGTATTAAGTAACTCACGGTATAATGAATAACGTTTTTGCTACCAAGCTAATTATCGTGAATATAGTTTTTGCTACCACTACAGCTAAGCTAAGCTTCTACTCAGCTAATATTATGATGAATTCAATGCTTGTACTAAGCTTCTAATAGTGAATTCAAATGGTTGTTGTTACTAGTTAGATAAGATCATGAATAAAGTCTCCTGCTAGTAGTGTAGTAATAGTAATGAACAAACTTATAACTGGTAGTAATGTTGTAGTAGTAATTAAGATGAATAAAGTTTTATACTGGTTGTTACTAATAACACTAAATGAAATAAACCTAACAGCCAGACAGAGGTCTGACAGTACTATGAACTGAGAAAGACGTACTTACGTAAACCCTTTTATTATTAACTTCTACTGGTATACACACTTCACACACAGCTACTCAAATAACACGTAGCTCCTTGCACATGAACGAAGCTCTATACTCATAAACAACAGCTCTCCTCTACAACAACAAACGCTCTCTCCGTACCACAACAAACGCTCTCGTACAACAACAAACGCTCTCTCCGTACCACAACAAACGCTCTCGTACAACAACAAACGCTCTCTCCGTACCACAACAAACGCTCTCGTACAACAACAAACGCTCTCTCCGTGCAACAACAAACGCTCTCCGTACAACAACAACTCTCTCTCCGTGCAACAACAAACGCTCTCCTCTTGCATCGTTGAACGCGCCTATTTATACTGGCTACCACCACGTCATGACTTACACTCATTGCCAGATCTCATTCAGCGGGTGAAATAACATCTCGTTCAGTAAGAAGATAATTTACATAGAAAAATAAAATAACCAGAGATAGTAAAATCAAAAGGAAAGTGAATCGAGAGTATACGTTACAACGGGCGACTGCTTATAGCCCATTGAGTTGTCCGCGAAACGCTGATCCGCCAGAAAAAATGCTCCGTGAGGACAGACCTGCAGCCCCGGTGGAGCAGTGGTCTAAGCGATGGCTTCTGATCATTCGTCCGAAACAGGGCCGGGTTCGAATCCCGGCGAGGCATGGATGTTGTGTTTGTCTTACGGCACTGGCTCTCCCCATTCCCTGGAACCAGTGACCCTAAATTAGGGACGGGCGACTGCTTATAGCCCATTGAGTTGCTCACTGTGGTCGTTAGACCTCCAATCAAAAAAATAAACAAGAAAGATGACACCGAAATTTCGGGTGTAATAAGCACGTCTTTTGAATCCGTTCTGATGCAAATTAAATTTATCAAAGCTATTCAAAGTCAATGGAACCGGTATGGAAAACAATAGTATCTTACGGAAGAAAGACGTTTTTCAATCGGGTCTTTAATCCCCCAGATATTGCTGTAAACGGAATCGTGAGCTTACGAACTCTTAAAAAGAGAGTTATCGACAACAATAAGATGTAGACTTTACGTCCCCTGGTGGGAAAACCATGCATTATTTTAGGAAGAAAATTTTCTCAAAAGGTTTATCCATATGAGCGGTATCGGTCCAAGAAAATAAATTTCAGTCGAGTTTTCAGGAGCCCAGATTTTGCTACAAATACATCAGAAGCAGAAATTAACACTTATAACCACTGGTGGCCAAACCATTCTTTACTAAACATAAGAAATTAAGTGAAAAACATTGTCTATCAGGTTATTTATGCGATACAGGAAGAATTTTTCAAATCTGAGTTTTAGAAGAAGAAAACGCAATACACCTTTGTGCGCCCTAGCGGAAAGTTAATGATTTACTTGAAAATTTTGAATTTATAGGAAAAACATTTCTCATCGGAAACACTATCCAACAAAGAAGGAATTTTTCAAATCGGGCTTTTAGAAGTAGAGATATTGACAAAAATAACATATACATCTACGCCCCTGGCGTAGAAACCATGCATTATTTCAAGAAGAAAATATTCCTAAAAGGTTTCTCGACATAAGTAGTATCGGTCAACAAACGACTTTTTTTTCAGTCGAGATTTTAGAAGCTCATATTTTTCTGGAAATACATCAGAAGCGGAAATTAAGATTTACGCCTCTGGTGGCCAAACCATTTTTTTACAAAAATTAGAAATTATGTGCAAACGATTTCCTATTAGGAGCTGTATCCGGTGCAGAAAGAAATTTTCAAATCGAAGATTTAGAAGCAGAGATATAGGGAGAAACGCAATTTACCTTTACGCCCCCAGCGGAAAGTCTATGAATTACTTGAAAATTTTGAAATTATATGAAACACATGTCACACGGAAAACACTATCCAACAAAGAAGGAATTTTTCGAATCTGACTCCTAGAAGTAGAGATATTGACAAAAATAAGATATACATCTACGCCCCCTGGCGGAGAAACTTTGAAATATTTTAGAAAGATAATATTCCGAAATCGTTTATTGATGTGAGTGGCATCAGTCCACGAAAGAATTTTTTCAATCGATATTTTAGAAGCTCAGAATTTATGGCAAATACATCAGAAGCAAAAATTAACCCTTACGCCCCTGGTGGCCAAAGTATTCTTTACCAGAAATTCGAAATTATATGCAAAATATTTTCCATCAGGAGATGTATACGCTGAAAAAAACATTTCAAATCGGAGATTTAGAAGAAGAGCAGTCGGGAAAAACATAATTTACTTTTACGCCCGCTAGCGGAAAATCTATGCGTAAGTTGAAAAAGAAATTATATCTAAACTACTCTTCGACATAAATGGAATCGAAAGATAAAATAATTTTTTCAATCGGATGTTCCAAATATGTGGAATAAAACGTAATTTTGAATTCGACATCATCTGCATTTACGCCCTCTAGCGGCGAAATTGTACATCGTAATAAAAAACGAAATAAAGGATCATCATTCGCATATTTCAAGCTTCCGAATGCAAAAGAATTTTTCAAATCGGACTAATTGTTGCAGAGATACCGTTGGTACAGGCGGACGGACAGACGAACCGATAACATAAGCACGATGTTTTTTTACAAAAGACGTGCTAAAAAAGGAGGACAGACCGTAATCAACAGCTCCACTTGCAAGGCACATGTTAGCACAGTGACGGCTCCATTCATTCATTATTTCCTGACTGTTGGAAGGAATGGAACTGAAAAGTTTTAGGGGAGGTTCTCATTTTAAGAGAGATACGTGACATTACCCAAGAAATGGTGGATCTGTGCTTAGCTAAGGGAACCACACCTCTCTTAAAATGCGAACATCCCCTAAAACTGGTCAATTTCATTCTTTCCAATTGCAAGGAAATAATGAACGGACAATACATTGGACAATTTCAACAGAGTCATCTGATCCGATGGGCTTAGGTTCCAACTCTAACATCCCGATGAGACTGTATTCAACGACGCCGCGTGAGAAGCTGCAACCATACTGACCATTTCGATGAAAACAGCTGCACATTTCAATAGAAACATCGCTGCGACTGCGGTATCATGGTATGTAGATTGTTCTCTTGGATCTATTCATCCTAATTAATACACACTTACTTCCAAGTCCTGCCTAGCCATTGTTTCGATCCAAGTGTTGCCCGACATGATGACTGTGTTTTCAGATAACGTTGGATTCTTTCAGAGACGAAACGCCCGTCATCAAACAGCCATGATTATGCAGAAATATTGGAAGATCATGTTCAATCATTTCGTATGTTCTCTTGGCCACCAGATTCCTCAGTGTTGAATCTTTCGTCCACGCCAGTCCTCGCTCCATCTCGAAACTACGTGATGTCCATCTGTCCAGATGGTACACAATATCTGATGACACATTCTGCGTCCAGAGGAGTCGATGCCACTCTAGGTCCAACTGGTTGTTTCGGCGAAAGACAGCAGAAAAGATTACCTCGTTGGTGGTCATCACGTTAGTGAATATGTGTCTCATACACGGATATTAATTCCTAATTATACAAAGGGCATCCTGAAAGTAATGCCTCGTCCCTCGTAAATTTTTATTTGCATCAGCAAAAATGTGAAACTTCGTAGCAAAATACTTGGGCATATTGTTAATAACGCTAGCCTATTCAAAGTATTATCCATCACTTTCTATACATTTCCACCATCTTTGAACCATTGGTAAAATCCATTTCGGAAAACTTCTTGAGGCTATCGTTTCACCCATGAATTTGCAGCCAGTTTAGCGTCTGTCACATCGTCAAAACGTTCCTCACGAAGGGTGTTTTTCAAAGGGGTAAACAGAAAAAAGTCTGAGGGAGCCAAATCATGACTGTAGGGGGGTTAGGCCATCACCGTTCACCCCATTTTGGCAATAGCTTGTGAAGTCTCTATTGAGGTATGGGGTCGTGCGTTATCATGGTGTAAAACAACGCTATGAATTGGTATGTCACGTTTTTTCCTTCTGATAGCTTCGTTAGCTTCTTCAATGTTTGCACATAGTGAGCACTGTTTATTGTTGCAAATCCTGGATGGTGACATGACGATCAGCTGTGATGAGGTCTTTCACTCGTTGCCTGTTGGCATCTGTCACTGCATTTCCGAGTCTTCCACTCCGTTATTTGTTCGACACTGAACTTTCTCCTTCTCGAAACCTCTTCATCCATCATCGGACATTATTGATATCGATTGTGACAGCTCCATACAGTGCCAGGAGTCTTCTGTGGATTTCTGGAGCCTCATATCCCTCTTTTAGGAATTTAAATACGGCTCGCTGTCCTTCTCTGTCTTTCATGATCTTTATTTCCGATTCTAAAAAAGATGTGTTCCCACATTGGTAACATATGGTACATTGGTACATGTCAGTGCAGTTTCATTAAAATCACTTCAAAATTTCAAAAGTTCCCAGCAAAAACAGTCTTGCTGGGCCATTGCTGGCTGCCAGCATCTATGTTGTCGTTGCTGAACCATCAATAAAATGTGCGGGCGGCGAACAGAAGGGCCAGCAGTTCAGGCCAACTGTTGGCACCCCATCAGTTGTCATATACCACAACAGGGCAATCACTTATCCATCACAGGCAGTAGCTGCTACAAGTGGCCCTTCAAGCACGTGCCAGAAATGATGGCTAGCCTAATGTGGTCCGCTAGTTTGCCGGTAGTGGCAGCCGGCAACCACGTGACGCAACTGATGACTTGCCGAATATTTTCCTTCAATTTCCCAGTAGTAGCCATAAAAAAAAAAAATCAAGGATAACCGCTGTTTCCCAAATTTTTTTTTTCTCCTCTTACGAAACTTGTGAATTATAGCACCGCGCTGGGAAAATTTTCTCAACAGACCGGGAAAACGCCCGTTTGGATCTGGGTGGATATGAACCAGGGCTGTCGGCGTAGGAGGCGAGCTCTCTACCGACCGGACTAATTTGCCACGCACGAGCGTGTGCTTGAATCTGTTTGTTTCGTGCGGGATGGGTAATCGAATGGTTCTCTCTTTCATTTTACAATATAGCAAGGTATTTTTCATAAAAGTCAGTTTCATATAATTCATAAATTTATTTTTTCAACGTAACGATAGTTTTTTTTTACCTTAAGGCAACTTCACTCATTTTCAAGGAGTGTACCAACTTTAAATCGCTTTCCAAAGTTTTGTACTGTCCTTGTCGTCTTAAAAGGCGATTGTTGAATTAATATATATTTACCCGGGTTCATGTCACATTCTGTTACATTTTTAGCGTTGCATCTTTCCTTTCCGTTTTCCAATGCTACATTTGTTTTAAAGAGGAAAGATATTTTATTTTACTTCTCGTTATTTTTAGAAGCTAATTCCTCCCAGTCTTGTGTATTCAACCCATGGATGAGTACATTATATCCACATAGCGTTGCTTTTTTTTTTCAAATAATTAATAAATTTTGTACGCGTATAATTCTTTTTTTTTTTTTCAACAAACGTTTTTTAATGTTTTTCCAGGACATTTGTTTCAAGCGTTTTCAAATTTTTTCTTGTTATTCACCTACTCCATTCCATGAATTGTTATTCATGGGAATGGAGTGGGTGTATTTCATGGCTGCAATCTAATATTTCATGGCTTAATCTGATATCTTCGTCGACGTGTAATTTCATTAGGATTTTAATTCGGCTCTCTATATATGGATTTTTTTTCTTAACATCCACTAAAATCACGCGATGGCGATAGCGTCGTCTTCAACTAACTGGTACCATGAGAGACACAGCAAGTGTTGCTTCTGCGCAGTCCCGTTGCTTCCACCTGCTATTGGCGTTGCATTGGTTGCCAGCAACGGGCCACTAGTGGCACTTGCTTGGAGGTCCACAATTCATGGCGATGCTGCAGGGCCATCAATGGCTCGCCAACTGATAGCGCTGCCACCAACGGACCATTACCGGGCCGTGAACGGCAGATTTCAGCCAGCAGTGACCCATCACTGCCAGCTGGTGGCCAGCAGTTTCCGTTTCGTATTTTTGCTGGGTTATAAAGGAGGAGGCGTTACTTTTAAGATGCCCGTTGTATTATTACATATTAGAAACCTTAGGTATGCGCTTGATGAACAAAAGTTTCCGTTAGGGAACGTTACAAGAAGAATTTCTCTTTTTATCTTTCAGTTTACGTCCTCCTCTTCCCCACCGCATTCCAAAAATAAATTTTCACGTGTAGGTTTGAAAGAAGACCTCTGAAGAACACCCACTTTAAATTCCTGTCATTACTTCTGTGATATTCAGTTCCATTTCGGGGGTCTCAGTCTATTTATAATCACTTGCGTAACAACTTCATAATCTGTTTCAGAAGACTGAAGTCACTGAGTTTAATTCCCTATCCGAGCTGTTGAAGTCATACGGGCATCAATTTACGTGTAGAGGGGAGAGCCAGCGTATGATTTTAATTAACATGCTAATTTTAGACACCCTCATTGAGAAGTTTTAGCTATTTAAAGTGACCTCCATTCTGCGGCACAGTAATATATTGGCTGCTTAAGTAAATTTAACCGCTTAAGTTGAGCAACAACGTTGTTTACAATCCTCAAACCCGCTTGTCGTACAGTAAAATATATATAAACGACAAAACTATTTCATAAACATTACTGTTAAGCTGTAATTTCATCTTGTTTCACATTATAAAGGAATGTGGGCACATCACTATGTGCTATAATCATCAACAGTTATCAATCCACTGCTGGATTGAAGATCTCCCAATTCTTTTCCACAACTTTCTATCTTAAGCAGGTCATTCCAGGATGCTTTCGAGTTTCATTCAAGCATCCCCCATGGGGTCTTCTGGGTCTTTATCCGTCTCTTAGTTTCCAATCTAGTATTTCAGTTTTACAATGCTGGCCAGCAGTATGTCCAGATAAATACCACTCGAGAGTCTTCATTTTGATCATGATGCCATCAACTCTTGTCAGTTTTCCAACCCACATATCCTTCTTCGCATGTTCCCGGTTATACCATCTCTCCATGCTTCTTCCAACTGTCTGCTGCATCTGAACGTCTTTTTAATTGAGGCCCATGTTTCTGATCCATAAGTAAGAAATGGAAGTTTGCACTGATTAAACACATTCCTTCTAACACATAATGATACATTGCTCTTCAAAATTGTACTATTTCTTTCAAAAGCTCTTCAGCCAATTATTATAAGCCTACTAATTTCTTTTTTTCTTTTTTTATGAGGCCCTCTCTTGTAATCTGTTGTTCAAGATAAATGTAGGCATCAGTTGCTTCTAGATTTCCCCATCTAACACTGAATCTTCATTTCTTGTAAAAGCAATATACATCACTTTTGTTTTCTGTTAAGTTCATTTTTGAACTCTTTTGTTCTTCTCATCAGGTTCCTCCATCATACTGCAGCTCTGAGGGAGTATATGCAAAATATACTCAGCAAATCAAAGGTGGGTTAAATAATCTCCATTGATCTTTATCTCCCTTGTCTTCCCTTTCGGTGATTAAATGATATCTATTAATCTTTCTCTCTTTGTCTTCGGAGTTCAGTGATTAAATAATCTCTATTAATCTTTCTCATTTTGTCTATCTAGTTCTGTGCTTAAATAATCCCTATTAATCATTTCCCTTTATCTTCGTAGTTCAGTGATTAAATAATCTCTATTAATCTTTCTCATTTTGTCTATCTAGTTCTGTGCTTAAATAATCCCTATTAATCATTTTCCCTTTATCTTCGTAGTTCAGTGATTAAATAATCTCTATTAATCTTTTCTCTTTGTCTTCCGAGTTCAGTGATTAAATAATATCTGTTAATCCCTTTCTCTTTGTCTTCCGAGTTCAATGATTGAAAGACTCAAACATGTTAGTAAAATCATGCAATGCATTGATTATGACACGCTTTCCAACATACCAGAATTATTACTCAAGTTATGTGGATAATGGCTGTGGAATAAATCTCGCTCCTGTGTCCTGACCTTTGACCCCATTTCGACGATGTTCAACAGAACCGGTTCACTATACCTCCGGAACAACATGATAAAGTTTTGTTGCAATACAAGCAGTTTTACGCAAGTTATGAGAATAATGGCTGTGCAATAAATCTGGCTTTTGTGCAATGACCTTTGACCCCATTTCGTTCATATTCAACAGAACCGGTTCACTATACCTCCGGAACAACATGATAAAGTTTTGTCGCAATCCAAGCATTTTAGGTAAGTTATGATGCACAAGGGCAATGGAATGGATCCCACTCCAGTGTCCTGATCTTTGACCCCATTTCGCCCATTTTCAATAGGGTACGTCCCCAGTGGCTCCTTACCACATACTAAAATTTCATCGAAATCGAACCATCTTTACGCAAGTGATGACGTCCATAGGGATCGTCCGCAGGTGGTTCCCTATGACATACTAAAATTTCATCGAAATCGAATAATTTTTTCGCAAATTATGACGCATAAGAACAATGGAATGGATCCCGCTCCTGCGTGCTTACCTTTGACCCTGCTTCGCCCATTTTCAATTGGGTTTGTCCACAGGTGGTTCCCTACCACATACTAAAATTTTGTCGACATCGAACCATTTTCACGTGAGTTATCGTGCGGACGGGCGGACGGACAAAGCTGGAGCATATACGCTTCTTCATCCTACGGTTGGAAAGCGTAAAATAGTAATTCCAATTTATTGGGGTAGTGATAAATTAGAATTACTATTCAGTGGTTGAAAGACTATACTAGTAATTCTAATTTATTGGGGTATAATAGAAATCAAAGTTTTCAAGCTTTAATTGATTGAAAGACTTTCTGAAATTTGGCATAGAGGAGCTTCGGAGACATGATGTCACCTTTTCTCGCTCCCTTTTCAATGTTATCGGTGCAGTGAGACCATGTGACATCTTGCAACTATATATGGTTTTAATATTCCAGAAGTATATAGACTTTTCAGTACTTTGTTTTTGATAAATACAATGTATATCACCATTTTACCTGCCCACTAGAGACACGAGATTTCTTTTGATAATAGTGGTAAAAATTATTTTCCTATCCGATGGGTGTAAACATGAGAATGATTTCTGTACGGTTTTTAATTTCACATGCAACAATTTTTCCACAGATGCCTAAATTCATATTCATACTTATCACGACATTACTCACTCTAAAGCACGGAATGAAAAAATTATGCTTACGCAGATCCGAGACGAGTCTGTTTAAGGAATTTTATCACACTTTCCGACTTCTCACGGTTGGAAATTTCCACGCTACATTGTATTACTCTGCAATTAACGTGGCATTTCCGTTTTGGAGTGTGAAATGCAAAAATTCTTATTACATTAAAACAGAATTAAAAGAACTCAGATATGTCACGTACCTCTCAACGATTTCTAGGTTCAGAAGTTTCTTGTAATATGACATAAATGCGAATTTGTGTCTTCACATGTGCAAATCTCTTTTCATAGTACACCGCTGGCCACCCAAAATGCACCACCAACAAGGACACGAGATAGCAAAACCAGATTTACTTCACACATAACAACAGATACAAAGATGAAACGATTGAGCTTACAGGCCCGTACGACTAGCGGAACACGCAGACATCAATAGTTCGTGTGGCCCCCATGGCTGGCAATAACCACCGCTACACGACGCGGCATCGAACGAAAGAGGCTTTGGATGTGGGCTTGGGGTATGTCGGTCCAGGCTGCTTCCACCCGTTGCCACAGTTCATCAGGCGTAGCCGCTGGTGGTGCTTGCCGGGCCACTCGGTTGCCGATCAGCGACCAGACGTGTTCGATGGGCGACATATCGAGAGAACAGGCTGGTCACGGCAGTAGTGCCACTTGGTGGGCCGTGAATTATTGTTGCACGATGCGGGCCACGTGCGGGCGCGCATTGTCCTGTTAAAACGTGGCCGCTGGCAGGTCCTGCAGGTGAGGGAGGACTACAGGCTCCAAAACGTAGGAGATTTAGCGGTGGCTGCTGAGTGTACCGGCGATGCGTACCAGAGGGGTGCGTGTGTCATATCCAATTGCGCCCCAAACCATAACGCCAGGCAACGGACCGGTATGGCGATGCATAATGCAGGCGTCATACAGTCTCTCGCCGCGGTGACGCCACACGCGGATCCGACCATCGTGGTGTTGCAGGCAGAAGCGGGATTCGTCGGAGAAGACAATATCGTGCCATTCCGTAATCCAGCTGAGGCATTCAAAGGCCCACTGCCGCCGCCCTCGCCGGTGGTGTAACGTCAATGGTAATCGGAGCAATGGGCGCCGTGCGACAAGTACCCGCTCCTGCAGACGACATCGAACAATACCTGCTGACACATGTTGTTGCGCAACACAACCTAATTCCAGGACTAAAGTTCGTGATGTGGCGGTGCGAGCTGTCAATGCCCGCCGCACAACATGCCGATCCTCTCGTTCGGTGGTGTGCCGCGGCTGCAGCAATCGCTGGCGTCGGTCCGTCCGTCCCTTCTGCACCCACCGTATCCATACTCGCCTCACTGTGGCTGGATGTCGTCCCACACGGGCGCCGATGTCTCGGTACGATAAACCGCTGTCGCGATAAGCCACTATTCGTCCTCTGTGGAACTCCGAAACATACTGGAATGACTGCCGTATTCTGCGACGAGGCATCAGGAATCTTCCCACGCACAGGTACGGCAGCACAACACACTTCCACTAGTTACACCCCGCCTCCTGTGCATCCTTCTTATAGTGCTTCTCGGTGGCGTGCCGGGCGCACATGATTTGCATATCCCCTGCAACGCTAATCGTTTGTATGTCCTCTCGCGGGCGACGCATGCTGCGAATTTCAGGCCAATCGGATGCTTCCTTTGGATGTTGCATTTTGGGTGGCCAGCGTGTAGATGAATAATAAAAATAAATTCCACATTGTGTGAAGTGTGACGTATATTCTAAATTAACTTTCCTTTTTAGTTTCTTTCCCTATGTAAATCTTGAGTTTGTTCTCAGGTATACTTCACACTTAACGTGATATCTTTTCTCTCAAACGAATACTGTTGGCAACACAATTGAGGTAGAATGAATGTGACGTATGCCTGGTATAAGATAAGAACGAGAGATATAAACTACGATACAACAGTTGCTTATGTGGAATGTAGTGTTGGAATGTGGGAGTGTTGATACTGATTTGTTATGTGAAGTGATCTGTGCTGGTGAAATAAAGCATCATTTCCGTAAGTTTGACTTCTGTAAAAATGCTTCGTCTGGCCGTAAGGTTTGATTTATGAACTCTTTCATCGTATGGTGATGTTTTAAAATAACGTATCAGTACGAAAAGACATTTACGGTATAGAAGGTAGATATAATGAGTGCCGTTTTAAAACTTTTGAGGACCCTGGGCCGTCATACCTTTCGGGACCCCTGATGTTATATAAACAGAACATATACAACATATGGTATTATTACAATATTTGGTTACTTTATTGTTCACATATGGTATATCATCATCATCATCATCATTGTCAACCATTATCAATCCACTGCTGGACGAAGGTCTCCCCAAGTTTCCTCCACAACGGTCTGTCTTGTGCCAGTCTCCTCCATGTCACTCCCGCATATTTACGAATTTCATCCACCCATCTCCCATGTGGTCTTTTTCTGGGTCTTTTCCTGTCCCTTGGAATCCAATCTAAAATTTCGGCTGTCCATCTATGGTCTGTCCTTCTGGCAGTATGTCCAGCCCATTGCCATTTCAGGGATTTAACTCTGATCATGATGTCTTCCACTCTCGTCCTTTTTCGGATCCACGAGTTCCTCTTCTTATCTCTCCTGGTTATACCAAGCATGCACCTCTCCATGCTTCTTTGAGTTGTCTGCAGCTTTTGTATGTCTCTTTTAGTTAAGGTCCACGTCTCTGCACCATACGTAAGCACTGGAAGGATGCATTGATCAAACACTTTTCTTTTAAGACATAATGGCATATTGCTCTTGAAAATTATGCTGTTTCTTCCAAAAGCTCTCCAGGCAAGTTTTGTACGCCGATTAATTTCTTCATCAATGTGACCCTCACTTGATATCTGCTGTCCAAGATAAACATACGTATCTGTTATCTCCAGTTTTTCTCCATCAATCGATAAATCTTCATTTCTTGTAAAAGCATTGAACATCACTTTTGTCTTCTGAAAGTTCATTTTTAATCCCACTTCTTTACTCTTGTCAGCAAGTTCCTGGATCATACTCTGCAGCTCTGATGGGGTAGTTGCAAAAATGACTACGTCATCAGCAAAACGAAGGTGGGTTAGATAATCTCCATTAATCTTTATCCCTTTGTTTTCCCAGTTCAGTGATTGAAAGACATTTTCCAATGTGGCATTAAAGAGCTTCGGAGATATGGTGTCACCTTTGTCTCACTCCCTTTCCAATTTTTATGTGTTGTATTTTCAAACAGCCGAATCTTTGCACTTGCATTTTCATAGATGTTATTAATAATATTAATGTATGCATCTTCAATACCACAGGATTTCAGAGCCATTGCAACTGCTGATGGTTTCACCGAATCAAAGGCTTTTTCATAATCGATAAACGCCATGCACAATGGAAGTTCATATTCCCTCGCTCTTTCAATCAGTTCTCTCAGTACGTGGATATGATCTATTGTGCTGTAGCCACTCCTGAATCCAGCTTGTTCTCTCGGTTGAGCCATGTCCAGTGTTACCTTCAAGCGGTGTGAAAGAACTTTAGTGAAGATTTTATAAACCACTGATAGGAGGCTGATAGGTCTGTAGTTCCTGAGATCCTCAATGTCACCTTTTTTATGTAGCAGGATCATTGTAGCATTGTTCCAATCCTCAGGGAATCTTCCCTTCATTAAGGCATCGAGTGAAAATTTGGGCGAGTACTGTTTCAATTTCTCCACTTGCTTCTTGTATGATGTCTATAGTAATTCCATCTTCTCCTGGAGCTTTCCCTCGCTTCATGTTCTTGATTGCATGAGCAACTTCTGCTGGGAGGACTGGAAGAACTCTGGTACCTTTCATGATGTCTGGAGTACATGTATCATCCCTTTCATATAATTTGGAGTAGAAATCTTTCACTCTTGTCAAAATTTCACCTCTATTTCTTGTTATAGAACCATCTTCTTTTCTCAGAGCCATAATCTGTTTTCTTCCCTTACTGAGATGTCCCTTTGCTATCTTAAGGCTTTGGTTGTTTTCAATTGCTTTCCTCACTAGCTCACAGTTGAATTTCCTTACGTCTTCAGTGATACTTTTTCGTGTTGTCTTGCATAGCTCTATATATTCCACTTTGGAAGTCACATCTACTTTAGTTGTCCTCATCTCTCTTCTTTTTTGCATCAACATTTTGGTTTTTCCTGATAATTTGTTCACATGCAACTTGTTCTTAGACCCAGCTAATTTTGTTGCTGTTTCCATTAGAGCTTTGGTTACTTTTCTGTTAACTTCCGAAATATCCACTTCTTCCGATGTTAGGCCTTCTAAAGCAGAGAATCTGTTCTTCAGTTCCAACTTGAAAGTATTATGGTGTTTTTTAAGGTTGGTTATGTCAATACATTTTGTTTGTCTTATGAGCTTGCCACGTTCCAGTTTAGTGTTGAGGTGCATCTTACATCTCACCAATCTATGGTCACTACCTGTGTTGAACTTGTTCAGCACACTGCAGTCTTCGATGACGAATTTTTTGTTACACATAATAAAATCAATTTCACTTGTCGTCCCAATTGGATGTCTCCATGTCCATTTCCTGTGTGGCTTTTTCTTGAAAAAAGGAGTTCAAGATGAAAAATCCTTCTGCCTCTGCAAACTCAACGAGAGTATTTCCACGCTGGTTTCTGTTGCCGTGACCGAATTTACCTACTGAAGTTTCATTCTGTTGCCGTTGCCCTATTTTTGCATTGAAATCTCCCATAATTATCTTCAAGTGCTGCTTACCTTTATTATTTAGATGACGAATTTCCTCATAAAATTCTTCAATTTCTTCTTCAGGATGACTTGTGGTGGGTGCATAAGTTTGAATAATCTGAGCCTGGTATCTTCTCGATAGTTGGATAACGAGTCGTGCAGCTCTGTCAGAGGAACTTTCAACTTCTACCACTTTATCCTTCAGTTTCTTGTTTATTATAAATCCAACACCACTAGTTCTGCCAGTATCTGTCCCACGATAATAGAAGAGATGTCCACTTTTCAGTTCAATGAGATCTTCTCCTTTTCTCCTTACCTCACTTAGCCCGACGATGTCCCACTTGATCTTTTGTAGTTCCTCTTCCAATTCAAGAAGCCTTGAATCAGAAGATAGGGAGCGTCCGTTATAGGTAGCCAAGGTCAGCATCAAATGGCAGCCTAGTCCGGTCCTCCGGGGATTCTTAGCACCCTCTGCCTTCATGTCGCACTGGCCGCTGCCTTGGCCAGGTACATTCCAGCTGCCGGAGACTGAGGGCCAAGATTTAAGTTGTAGAGTCATTTTGGAGGTGTTTGGCCATAACTCACCACGCTGGCCAAGCGGGTTGGTGAGTGTGGGATAGCATTTCCTCTGATCCCGATGGTATAGTTATACCGCTATTGGCGGTCGTCAGAGCCCCTTTAGTGGGAACAGGATGCACCACGAGAAGGCGGGGTTGACATTTGTCAAGGAGAGGCTGTGATGTTACGCATCACCTGACCTTACATCCCTATGGTATATACAACATCAAAATCATCATTGTCAACCATTATCAATCCACTGCTGGACGAAGGTCTCCCCAAGTTTCTTCCACAACGGTCTGTCTTGTGCCAGTCTCCTCCACGTTACTCCCGCATACTTTCGAATTTCATCCACCCATCTCCCAGAACTTTAGTGAAGATTTTATAAACCACTGATAGGAGGCTGATAGGTCTGTAGTTCCCGAGATCCTCAATGTCACCTTTTTTATGTAGCAAGATCATTGCAGCGTTGTTCCAATCCTCAGGAATCTTCCCTTCATTAAGGCATCGAGTGAAAATTTAAGCGAGTACTGTTTCGATTTCTCCACTTGCTTCTTGTATGATGTCTACAGTAATTCCATCTTCTCCTGGAGCTTTTCCCTGTTTCATGTTATTTATTGCATGTGCAACTTCTGCTGCGAGGACTGGAAGAACTCTGGTACTGGTACCTTTCATGATGTCTAGAGTACATGTATCATCCCTTTCATATAATTTTAAGTAGAAATCTTTCACTCTTGTCAAAATTTCGGCTCTATTTCTTGTTACAGAACCATCTTCTTTTCTCAGTGCCATAATCTGTTTTTTCCCTTTACTGCGATGTCCCTTTGCTATCTTTAGGCTTTGGTTGTTTTCAATTGCTTTCCTCACTAGTTCACAGTTGAATTTCCTTACGTCTTCAGTGATACTTTTTCGTACTGTCTTGCATAGCTCTATATATTCCACTTTGGAAGTCACATCTTCTTTAGTTGTCCTCATCACTCTTCTTTTTTGCATCAACATTTTGGTTTTTCCTGATAATTTGTACACATGCAACTTGTTCTTAGACCCAGCTAATTTTGTTGCTGTTTCCATAAGAGCTTTGGTTACTTTTCGACAACATACAGATATATATATACAACGCACGAGAATTATTATACACACCACCATCACATGTTATGAGAAGAAACGCTCAATATCCAGTAACTTTTTAAATACCATTTGAATGAAGAATGGTGCATGACAAAAATTGTAGAACTCCAGCAAATTACAAGAAAATAGGTGCAGAAAGGTATAACATTGCCTCCCAATTCTACAAATTATTCAACGAAAATTAAATTAAAACAGAAGAAACAAAGAAAAAAACCAACCAGCGCCGTTTCCAGACAATATGACGCACCAGACAGAAATGCCGAAACGGAGCGCCCGCCATTTTTAGCACGTCTTTTGTAAAAAGAGATCGTGCTTATGTTACCGGTTTGTCCGTCCGTCTGTACCCACGATATCTCTGCAACTATTAGTCCGATTTGAAAAATTCTTTTTGCATTCGGAAGCCTGAAATAGGCGAATGATGATCCTTTATTTCGTTTTTTTCTTACGATGTACAATTTCGCTGCTAGAGGACGTAAATGCAGATGATGTCGAATTCAAAAATACGTTTTATTCCACATATTTGCTTCTAAACATCTAACTGAAAAAATTATTTGATCTTTCGATTCCATTTATGTCAAAGAATATTTTAGATATAGTTACTTTTTCAAATTACGCATAGATTTCCCGCTAGGGGGCGTAAAAGTAAATTGCATTTTTCCCGATAATTCTTCTTCTAAAACTCCGATTTGAAAATTTTTTCTTCAGCGGATACACCTCCTGATGGAAAAATCTTTTACGTATAATTTCAAATTTTTGGTAAAGAATACTTTGGCCACCAGAGGGCGTAAGTGTTAATTTTTTTGCTTCTGATATATTTGCCATAAAATCTGAGCTTCTAAAATAACGATTGAAAAACTTCTTTCGTGGACTGATGCCACTCACATCGATAAACTTTTTGGGAATATTTTCTTCTTAAAATACTACACAGTTTTTCCGCCAGGGGGCGTAGATATATATTTTATTTTCGTCAATATCTCTACTTGTAGGAGTCCGATTTGAAAAATTCCTTCTTTGTTGGATAGTGTTTCTGGTGTGACATGCTTTTCATATAATTTGAAAATTTTCAAGTAATTTATAGACTTTCCGCTAGGTGGCGTAAAGGTAAATTGCTTTCCCCCTATATATCTGCTTCTAAATCTCCGATTTGAAAATTTCTTTCTGTATTGAATACAGCTCCTGATAGGAAGTCATTTGCACATAATTTCTAATTTTTGTAAAAAATGGTTTGGGCTCCCAGGTTGCGTAAGTCTTAATTTCCGCTTCTGATGTATATGCAGTAAAATATGAGCTTCTAAAATCTCGATTAAAAAAGTCGTTTGTTGGCCGATACTACTCACATCGTCAAACTTTTTAGGAACATTTTCTTCTTGAAATAATGTATGGCGTTGAGGTAAATTGCGTTTTCTGAGTTATATCTGCTTCTAAAACTCCTATTTGAAAAATTCTTCCTGCATCGCATACAAGACCTGATGGAAAATATTTTTCACATAATTTCTAATGTTTGGTAAAGAATGGTTTGGCTACCAGGGTGCATAAGTGTTAATTTCTGCTTCTGATGTATTTGTAGCAAAATCTGGGCTCCTGAAAACTCGACTAATTTTTTTTTCTTGGACCGATACCGCTCATATGGAAAAACTTTTTGAGAATACTTTCTTCCTACAATAATGCATGGTTTTCCCACCAGGGGACGTAAAGTCACATCTTATTTTTGTCGATATCTCTGTTTCTAAGAGTCCGATTTGAGAAATTCTTTCTGTGTTGGAGAGCGTTTCCGGGACGAAATGTTTCTCATATAAATTCATGTTTTTCTTAAGTGTGCAACCAGAGGGCGTAGGCTCCCGATTCCGTTTACAGCAATATCTGCGGGATTAAAACCCGATTGAGAAACTTCTTTTTTCCGTGAGATACTATTGTTTTCCATACCGGTTCCATTGACTTTGAATAGCTTTGATAAATTTAATTTGCGTCAGAACGGATTCAAAAGACGTGCTTATTGCACCCGAAAATTCGGCGTCATCTTTCTTGTTATACGTTTAAACAGCGGCGATAGAAAGAATTTATGTATAAGTAGCCAAGGTGGGCAAACCCCAGTATTAAACATACGTGCACTTCTTCGTGTGGATAACACAAATGACTGTTTAAAAGGAAAAAATGATTCGGAAAAAATGCGATTTGTGCGTGGCCGTCATGGCCCTCGAGGCTCAAGTCTCACTCACACTCGAGATCGGGAAGGAGGTTGGCTTACTTTGTTTCTTATTTTGTCACAAAATGTCCCCCTAACATCTCATTTTCTTCCTGCCACCTCGGCAAATCGGAGCTACGGACAAGGTTTAAAAAAAAAAGGCAGAAGAACTTCCAACACTCTGGATTGATGTTTCTTCTTTTCTTGAAATAGAAAAAAAAACCTGCGGTTCAAAAAGTTTGATTTTTTGTTATCCCATAAGATTCTTGGGACACTGGGCACCGGCCCGGTTTGCCCACCCCTTAAGACGGCCATGGACATGACCAAGATTTTGAAAGTTTTCTGGTGCAGCATTTTATTTTGAAAGTGCTGGAGCGTATAGCATTGCTGAAAAATAAATTCAGCGTATTGTTTGCCCGTCGGCACGGTTTCTCCATTGCCATTAAATTTGCTAGGACCCTCTTTAGAGTTAGAAACGTGATGAAAAAGAAGTATTTTTTAATTCAGTTCTTTTTTTTTCAAAATATGTTTCATTACGTCCAAAGGTAATTTTAAGTTACCTAATATAGTTTTTTTTCAAATATTAAAAATATGAAAACCGAAGAAATCATTTTTCAGATATAGTGTCTTAAAAACAATGTAGGTAAAACGGAGCAGTTCTCCTCGAATGACAAATACGTCGACATGTTTACTAGCGATATAGCTATTCCAAGGAAGAGGTAATTTCCTACGGTTCAAAATAGTTCCTTCAACTTTTTCATTATTAGTATGAAATAAGTTTATATATCATGAAAGAAATCGGATTGTCATCTTCAAAATTTGTAAGTTTATATAACAATGTATTTAATATATTTCTTTGCTTATATACAATGCCCTGCCACTAACATCCCAACATTATTTATTTGGTAGCCAAATCGTAATGGCCAGAGGACCTGAGCAGCGCATTTCCGAGACGATAAGGCTTGTGGAGTGCGCACGGTGAGACGTGGTAATTACTTTCAAAAAATGGTCCGAGGAGGGAGAAAACTACGAATCAACGGCAAGGTGTTGCCTAACCACATTTCATCGATGCCAGAGGTAAACTTAGGCTATTCCCGTATGGTACTGACCAACATAAGGGATACTGTGGCACAACTAGCAGGTAATTTGAATGCTGGTGACGGGAGTAATGTGTCACAACACACGGTACATCGAACACTGCTGAAAATCGGGCTGCGTAGCTGCTGGACGCTCCGAGTGTACCTCGGTTCACGTTCGTAAATGCCTAAAATGTGCACCCGAGCGTTAAAGCTGTACCTTAAATGATTAAAAGAAGGTTAGGTTATCTGGTCCGATGAATCTCATTTCCTGTTGCACCACATGTTCGGGCGTGTACGTGTGCGTCGTTTACTTGGGGAAGTGAGGGCACCAGGATTCCTGTGGAACGAAAACAAGCCGATGGAGAAATTGCAATGTTCTGCTAGGAAACCGTGAGTCCAGTCATACCAGCTACCTAAGCATCATTGCAGAACAGGTACATCATTTCATGGCAAAGGTATTTATTTCCCTCTAGCAGTGCCTTCTTTCAGGAAGATAATGCGCCGTGCTACATTACACAGATTGTTTCAGAATGGTTCGCGGAACATGACGAAGAGTTCCAGGTATTGTCCTGTCCTCCAAAATTCCTCAAACATCAATCTGATCTAGCATCTGTGATTTCAGTTGGAACAGAAAATCCGATCTGGGGCAGCTTCGAGCATCTGTGATTTCTGTTGGAACAGCAAATCCGATCTGGGGCAGCTTCGAGCATCTGTTATTTCTGTTGGAACAGCAAATTGGATCTGGGGCAGCTTCGAGCATCTGTGATTTCTGTTGGAACAGCAAATCCGATCTGGGGCAGCTTCGAGCATCTGTGATTTCTGTTGGAACAATAAATCCGACCTGGGGCAGATTCGAGCATCTGTGATTTCTGTTGGAACAGGAAATCCGATCTGGGGCAGATTCGAGCATCTGTGATTTCTGTTGGAACAGTAAATCCGATTCTGGGGAAGCTTCGAGCATCTGAGATTTCTGTTGGAACAGTAAATCCGATCTGGGGCAGCTTCGAGCATCTGTGATTTCTGTTGGAACAATAAATCCGACCTGGGGCAGATTCGAGCATCTGTGATTTCTGTTGGAACAGGAAATCCGATCTGGGGCAGCTTCGAGCATCTGTGATTTCTGTTGGAACAGTAAATCCGATCTGGGGCAGCTTCGAGCATCTGAGATTTCTGTTGGAACAGTAAATCCGATCTGGGGCAGCTTCGAGCATCTGTGATTTCTGTTGGAACAGGAAATCCGACCTGGGGCAGCTTCGAGCATCTGAGATTTCTGTTGGAACAGTAAATCCGATCTGGGGCAGCTTCGAGCATCTGTGATTTCTGTTGGAACAGTAAATCCGATCTGGGGCAGCTTCGAGCATCTGAGATTTCTGTTGGAACAGTAAATCCGATCTGGGGCAGCTTCGAGCATCTGTGATTTCTGTTGGAACAGTAAATCCGATCTGGGGCAGCTTCGAGCATCTGTGATTTCTGTTGGAACAGGAAATCCGATATGGGGCAGATTCGAGCATCTGTGATTTCTGTTGGAACAGGAAATCCGATCTGGGGCAGATTCGAGCATCTGTGATTTCTGTTGGAACAGGAAATCAATTCTGGGTCAGCTTCGAACATCTGTGATTTCTGTTGGAACAGCAAATCCGATCTGGGGCAGCTTCGAGCATCTGTGATTTCTGTTGGAACAGCAAATCCGATCTGGGGCAGCTTCGAGCATCTGTGATTTCTGTTGGAACAGTAAATCCGATCTGGGGCAGCTTCGAGCATCTGTGATTTCTGTTGGAACAGGAAATCCGATCTGGGGCAGCTTCGAGCATCTGAGATTTCTGTTGGAACAGTAAATCCGATCTGGGGCAGCTTCGAGCATCTGTGATTTCTGTTGGAACAGTAAATCCGATCTGGGGAAGCTTCGAGCATCTGTGATTTCTGTTGGAACAGGAAATCCGATATGGGGCAGATTCGAGCATCTGTGATTTCTGTTGGAACAGGAAATCCGATCTGGGGCAGATTCGAGCATCTGTGATTTCTGTTGGAACAGGAAATCAATTCTGGGTCAGCTTCGAACATCTGTGATTTCTGTTGGAACAGCAAATCCGATCTGGGGCAGCTTCGAGCATCTGTGATTTCTGTTGGAACAGCAAATCCGATATGGGGCAGATTCGAGCATCTGTGATTTCTGTTGGAACAATAAATCCGACCTGGGGCAGATTCGAGCATCTGTGATTTCTGTTGGAACAGGAAATCCGATCTGGGGCAGCTTCGAGCATCTGTGATTTCTGTTTTAACAGCAAGTCCGATCTGGGGCAGATTCGAGCATCTGTGATTTCTGTTGGAACAGGAAATCCGATCTGGGGCAGCTTCGAGCATCTGTGATTTCTGTTTTAACAGCAAGTCCGATCTGGGGCAGATTCGAGCATCTGTGATTTCTGTTGGAACAGGAAATCCGATCTGGGGCAGCTTCGAGCATCTGTGATTTCTGTTGGAACAGTAAATCCGATCTGGCGCAGCTTCGAGCATCTGTGATTTCTGTTGGAACAGTAAATCCGATCTGGGGAAGCTTCGAGCATCTGTGATTTCTGTTGGAACAGGAAATCCGATATGGGGCAGATTCGAGCATCTGTGATTTCTGTTGGAACAGGAAATCCGATCTGGGGCAGATTCGAGCATCTGTGATTTCTGTTGGAACAGGAAATCCGATCTGGGGCAGCTTCGAGCATCTGTGATTTCTGTTTTAACAGCAAGTCCGATCTGGGGCAGATTCGAGCATCTGTGATTTCTGTTGGAACAGGAAATCCGATCTGGGTCAGCTTCGAACATCTGTGATTTCTGTTGGAACAGCAAATCCGATCTGGGGCAGCTTCGAACATCTGTGATTTCTGTTGGAACAGCAAATCCGATCTGGGGCTGCTCAACCACGTAGCTTACTTCAGTTAAAGGATTTGCTGGTAACGTACTGGCACCAGATACCCCAAGACACCTTTAGAAATCTTGTACCGTCTATACCTCACCGGGTAAGAGATTTTTTGGTGGCACATGCAGAACCGACATCATATTAAGCAGGTAGATCTAACATTTTGGATCTTTTGTGTATTCTCGTGTCATGTGACAAAGTACGACTGTGAATGCAAGATAAAAATCATCTTTGCTGATTCAGAAGCCACACAGAAATCTTTCTACTTTGCTGTCAGCAGGACTGTAATAGCAAATTGGAAATAATTCTATTGCGGATTTAGAATATAGTGCTACATAAACAGTTACTCCGAACGTCAATCTCAGGGGCGTTAAAGTATCCTGGGTTGGTGATGTGATGTGAAAATGGATCAGAATAGGTCTGAATCTGCCAAGACACGACTGGGTAAACATTCAAAGCTAACAGAACTTAACAGGAAGGCTCTGAAAAAGGACTGTCTTTCAGAACGCAAATCAACATTATTTATCCAGTTTTCTATGGTCTAGGTTACCCACGGTAGACGAATTTTTCGGATTTTAGTAGAGATAAGTGGTACACGAAGGTGACGTCTGTTTCATAGCCTATTCGCTCCTACATGCGGCCGTCTGCATATATATACTGAAATTCTCCTCTCAATATCGCTGCTTGTACTGCTCGGTTACAATGGAGCTCGTCTTTTACCTCGTACAATGCTCTCTAGCCGCTGTTGCCCTCGAACATCCACCGGTCTTTTCCGCCCATAGAAAGACCGGTGACTGTCTCTTTTGTTGTTTGTGAGCCACTCATTAGACAACACCCTCTCTACTGTTACTCTTGCATAGCCAAGAAGGTTTGTCTTTTCTGAGATGCTTGCACCTGCCCGCCTCGCGCCCACTATCATGCCACTTTTAAATTCGCTTAAATATGAGTCTTTCCCACGTTTTCGCTATCTACCTACTACAAATATCGTTCTACAAAGCTCCGAGCGATACCTCGTACGGTTTACACCACACGGAAGGTTTAGACACAATTACTAATGTTTGATGGGACTTTTGTGCTGCATATTATAAATGAAGTTACCTTAGATCCAACGTACAGGCTCAGATACGACAGAGGGTAGACAGATCAGAGACCACAGGGAACGTTTAGACGCAATTACCTATGCCGCATCGGACTTTTGTGCTGCGTATCAGAAAAGAAGTTATTTTAGATCCAGCCTAGAAGCTCAGATACGACAGAGGGAATGTGTACTGTTGGCAATTCGACAGTTTGAACGAATCCAACATCCAGAAACGTCCAGAGCTCGTTCATCGTAAAGGTGTTGTGTTCCATCACGACAACGCGAGACCACACACAAGTTTGATCACCCGCCAAAAAATTATTGGAGCTTGGGTGGGATGTGTTGCCACACCCAGCATACTCGCCTGACTTTGCGCCGTCAGATTTCCACTTGTTTCGCTCTCTTCAACAGTCCTTGCGTGGTATAACGTTCAATTCAGATGAGGCTGAAAATCAGCACCTTGTGCAGTTTTTCGCCGCGAAAGACAGGTCTTTCTATGAACGAGGCATTCTGTAGCTCACTGAAAGATGGCAAAAGGTTATCAAACAAAACGGGCATTACATCATTGATTGATATTTGTTCTTTCTATCAATAAATGACCTTTCCAAACATGGCTAAAATACGTCATGACTTTTCCGACAACCCAATAACTCTACGCTTTTTGAAGGAAAAGCACAATGGAAAAGTTGAAAATTTGTGAAAAATAATCTTCACGGAAAAAGCTATGCTAAGGATAAAGAAGTTTTAAAATCATCTCCTGGCAGCAGAGATAGCGAGAAAAAGATTTTGACCTCCACATCCCCTAGCGGGAAATCTGTGCATTATTTAAAGATGATAATGCTCTTCATCTCTATTGTAGCGAATGCCATACAGTAAAAAACGAAATGTCACAGTAGGGCTCTTAAAAGAGGAGACACAGCTGCAGACAGAAGTACACAAACATCATGACCTAGCGACAGAACTATGAAATGCAAAACTCCTCAATTACAAACCTAAAGTGCTCCACAAGGGTAAGGGCATCCTGCGTTGAAAGAATATTTTAAATCACACAGGTAGAAACAGAGATTTTGAGAAAAACATAATAAACATTGGTACCCCTAGCGGCGAAATTATGCATTATTTTAAGTAGAAAATATACACAAAATAGTTTTCATGGTCAATAGTATCTGACCGAAAAAGAATATTTTTCAATCGGGTTTTTAGTCCCGCAGATTTTGAGGAAAACGGAAAGGAGAACTCTCACCCTCAGATGGCACACTTGTAAAGAAGAATTTGAAATTATATGAGAAACATTTCGCACCGGTAATGCTCTCAAACGAAGAAAGATTTTTTCAAATCGTAGAAGCAAAGATATCCACAAAAATATGATATACATCTACGCCCTCTGGAGGGAAAACTGTATAAAATTTTAAAAAGAAGATATTCTGAGAAGGTTTTTCGACATGAGCGGTATGAATCCACGAAAGAATATTTTCACTCGAGTTTTCAGAAGGTTAAATTTTGCTGGAAATATCAGGTCGTTTGGAAAATAATGGCCGATTTTCTGAGGTACCACCTTCAATTCGTCCAGAATGCTTGCAGAACAACCCGCTCGTAGCGTCATTCGGTCGACTCAGACGCCACGTACACGTCATAATCGGTTGAGCTGCAGTCGTTGCTCTTCGTGTGAAAGTGGTTTGTACAACATGTTAAGAAGTAGTGAGTTTCGGGAATTCTGCTTCATGAGTTCGTACTGGGTCGTAATGCGGCACAAACCTACTGTAATGTGGTCGAGGCATAGGGTGAGGAGGTGACATCCGAACGAACTGTTCATCGATGGTTTGAAAAGTTTCGTTCCGGTGACACGAGCGTACAAGATGAGGCCCAGCAAAAACACAAGTGCTGGGAAACTGCTGGCCACCAGCTGGCAGTGATGGGTCACTGCTGGCTGAAATCTGCAGCTCACGGCCCGGTAGTGGTCCATTGGTGGCAGCGCTATCAGTTGGCGAGCCATTGATAGCCCTGCAGCATCGCCGTGAATTGTGGGCCTCCAAGCAAGTGCCACTAGTGGCCCGTTGCTAGCAAGCAATGCAACCCCCAACAGCAGGTGGAAGCACCGGGACTGCGCATGCGCAGAAGCAACACTTGCTGTGTCTCTCATGGTACCAGTTAGTTGAAGACGACGCTATCGCCATCGTGTTATTTTAGTGGATGTTAAGAAAAAAATCCATATGTGGAGAGGCGAATTAATTTCCTAATGAAATTTTACGTCGACGAAGATATCAGATTAAGCCGTGAAATACTAGATTACAGCCATGAAGTACACCCACTCCATTCCCATGAATAACAATTCATGGAATGGAGTGGATGAATAACAAGAAAAAATTTGAAACCGCTTGAAACAATATCCTGGAAAACCATTAAAATAGCGTTTGTTGGGAAAAAAAGAATTATACGCGTACAAAATTGATTACTTATTTGAAAGAAAAAAAAAGCAACGCTATGTGGTGTACTCATCCATGGGTTGAATACACAAGACTGGGAGGAATTCGCTTCTAAAAATAACGAGAAGTAAAATAAAATATCTTTTACTCTTTAAAACAAATGTAGCTTCGGACAGCGGAAAGGAAAGACACAACGTTAAAAATGTAACAGAATGTGACATGAACCCGGGTAAATATATATTTATTCAACAATCTCTTTTCAAGACGGCAAGGACAGTACAAAACTTTGGAAAGCGACTCTAAGTATGTACACGCCTTGAAAATGAGTGAAGTTCCCTTAAGGTAAAAAAAAACAAAACTATCGTTACGTTGAAAAAATTAATTTATCAATTATATGAAACTGACTTTTATGAAAAATACCTCGCAATATTGTAAAATGAAAGAGGGAAGCATTCGATTACAAATTGCATACCAAACAGATAGCTTCCAGCACATGTCCTTGCGCAGTGAATTAGTCCAGTCGGTAGCGAGCGCGGCTTCCACGCAAATGGGCCAGGATCGAATCTAATCAGATGCAAACGGCGTTTTTCCGGTCTGTCGAGAAAATTTTCTCAGCGCAGTGCGTTAATTCACAAGCTTCGTAAGGGTAGAAAAAATTTGTAGCTTTAGGAAACTGCGGTTATCCTTGCTTTCTTTTTTTATTATTATGGCTACTAATGGGAAATTGGCGGACAAGATTCGGCAAGCCACCAGTTACGTCACGTGGTTGCTGGCTGCCCCTAACGGCCCACTAGTGGACCACATTAGGCTAGCCATCATTTCTGGCACGTGCTTGCAGGGCCACTGAAGGGCCACTTGTGGCAGCTACTGCCTGTGATGGACCACTGATGGCCCTGTTGTGGCATATGACAACTGATGGGGTGCCAACTGTTGGCCAGCTGTTGGCCTGAACTGCTGGCCCTTCTGTTGGCCGCCCGGACATTTTATTGACGGTTCGGCAGCGGCAACATAGTGCTGGGCCATTGCTGGCAGTGCTGGCTACCAGAAATGGCCCACTGCTGGCCCAGCAAGACTGTTTTGCTGGGGGAGGCCTGGGGACGACATTCTGTTATTGGTAATGACGCTCTGAAGGCAAATATGGAGGCAGATCCTCACGTCACTGTCAGAGAACTCGCCAAACAGTACAATGTGTCGGTGTCAACCATTTCCGAACATCTCCATATTGGTAAAGTCAAGAAGCTTGATATATGGTAGTCCCACACGAACTGACGTAGCAACAGAAACAACGGTTTGAGAAGCAACATTCTGCTTCGCAGCGAAAAGGAGCCCCTACTTCATCGCATTGTAACCTGTGATGAAAAGTGGGTACTATACGGCATCAGTAAGCGATGTGGAAAGTGGCTGAACGATGGTAAACCACCGAAACATCCTAAACCAAGGTTGACGCCAAAGAAGGTTTTGTTGACAGTGTGGTGGAGTGTTCACTGTGTCATACATTACAGGTTCTTGAATGCTGGTGAAAGAGTTACCTCAGTCCCACATTATGAAGAAATTGACCGAATGCACCAGAAGTGGTGTTTCAAACTTTGGTGAACAGGAAGGATAACGATAACGCGAGACTACACATGTCACAAATGACGAAACAGAAACTACACGAACTGAGATTCGAAACCCTTCCACATGCAGCATACTCGCCTGACTTGGAACCTACCAATTTCCACCTGTTCATGCATTTTAGCAATTACCTCAAGGACAGGACCTTCAGAAACCGACAGGAGGCCGAAATTGCATCCCGGGACTTCCTTGAATCGAGGGAGCTAGATTTCCTCTGGACTGGCATTGAACCACTTGTCACTCGCTGGCAGGCATGTGCATCTGCTGAAGAAGCCTATTTCGGATAAAACAAGATTGCGCGTTATGAGGTATGTCTCTTTTATGTTTACCCACAAAATCGGCCATTATTTTCCGAACAGCCACATCAGAAGCAAAAATAAAATCTTAAGCCCTGGTGACCAAACCATTCTTTATGAAAAGTTAAAAATTATATGTAAAACATTTCCCATCAGCAGCTGTATCCGATGTAGGCAGAATTTTTCAAATCGGAGTTTTAAAAGCAGAGATATTGGGGAAAACGCAAGTTACCTTTACGCCCTCTGGCGGAAGATCTATGCGTTTCTTGAAATTTTTTAAATTAATGAGAAACATTTCTCAGCGGAAGCGCTTCCCGACAAAGAAAACATGTTTCAAATCACACTCTTAGAAGCTGGTATATCGCCAAAAATAAGGTATACCTCTACGGCCCCTAGCGGAAAGCTATGCATTATTTTAAGAAGAAAGTATTCTGAAAATGTTTTCCGAGGTGAGCGGTATCACAACGCGAAAGAATGTTTTCAGTCGACTTTTCAGAAGCACAGATTTTGCTGAAAATGCATCAGAAGCAGAAAAGGACACTTACGCATCCTAGTGGCCAAGCCATTCTTTACCAAAATTTGAAATTTTGATCAAAACATTTTCCATCAGGAGCTGTATTCTATGCAGGGATAATTTTTTAATTGGAGTTTCAGAAGCAGAGATATCGTGGAAAACGTAATTTAGCTTTACGTCCCTATTGCAGAAAATATATGCATTACTTAAAAAAAACTGTGCCTGAAATATTTTTTGTTATAAATGACATCGAAAAAAAGAAAAAATGTGTTCAATGGCATATTTTGAAGCAAATAAATGGAATAAAATGTATTTTGAATTCCATATTGTCTGCATTTACGCCCTTTAGCAGCAAAATTGTGCATTGTAAAAAAAACCGGAAAACAGATATCATTATTCTCACATTTCGAGCTTCCCAATGCAAAAAGAATTTTTCAAATGACAAATAGTTGCAGAGATATGGTGTCCACAGACAGACCGATAACATAAACGCGATCATTTTTACAAAAGACATACAAACAAAACAAAAACAAAGGACATCTCTAGATTACGATTACGTAATTGTGCTTTGAACTGTTGTCAGGATTGCCACACTCAAATTCGTTGGACATGAGTCAGTATCGTTCAGTTTGGACAAACGCATAATAAATCAGTTTGCATAAGAACAGAGGAACTCAAGCGGAAATTTAAATTAGAATATACCTCACAACTGTCAACATATTTAAATGCATATTTTAAATCATTGACAGATGTAAGTTCGTAAAACTTCTCATTTCATTCGATATGTTTGCCTGCAATAGACATTGCTGAAACAAACACAAATGTCGTGGCAACACCTATTCCTTTACACTGTATTATATTTCACTCCCGTATGGGTGAACCCTTTCAGCTGAGAAATACTTTTAGAAAGATTCGCGTGTCTGTGTTGCATGGTCTTGCGGCCATGTCGATGATATACACACAGGCCCAAAGCATTTGTTGTTATAAATTCCAACAAATTTATGACTTCCGGCAATAAACACTAGGGTAAGGCACTTATCGACGATTTTCTGCGTTTAGTTTTTATTGATTATGGTGTGTAGGGATGCTTCTTTTTAGCACCGTTGCTGAAAAGGAAGTACAGGCCTTGTTTGCAGAAAACGTAGAGACTGGCTTCCCTGCAGTCTCCGTATTTCAGTTTTTCTATTCCTTTTATTTCTTAGATGTCCCCAAAAGATCGATGCATCATTTGAAAAGACTGCGCAAAGTTTGTTTCTTTCTTTCGCCCTCCAAAAATAAGATAGAAAAATATATTTGACTGCCTTTGAAGGCTCAAGAGAGCAACCATTAAAATAAAATGCACAGAGGAGAGTTTTTCCATCACTCGGAATACTTTACTAAACAAATAAATGTCTCAACTGAAGTGATCCGATTGAATTCTTCCGGATTTATGTTTCCTTGATCGCCAAAAGCACTCGTATTCAATGCAGTAACGAGGCTTTTCCTCTTTGGCTTGCAGTATTTTATTGTCTGCTTACTGTATGTGTTCAGAAAGGCATTACTTCAGAGTGCTTAAATCGTTTTCAGAGTAGATGCGCAACGGAACCAAAATAAATAAAATAATAACAACAATAATAAAGAATAAGCTTGTAAAACCAGATGTAATATCTTGGAATATCTGCATTTTATGATACCGTGGGGAAAAATTCATATCTAGTATAAATTCCTAATAACTTCGTACAATCATGGTTGACATAATTCCTCTCCTTTGAGATGCTCGAATTCTTTTTGTCCGTCGTTTCCACCCCTCCTCTCTTTTTTCGGGGGAAGGGGGAGGGTGGATGTATCTCCATGCTATTTTCTTTCGTTTGGTTATTGTTTTATGTCTCTCTGTTTCTCTCTCTTCCTATCACTCTCTTTTATTCCTTTGCATCTCTGCCCGTCTGCCATCTCCATTTCTAGCAGTCCATCTATGTTTCTCCACGTATCTCTCTCTCTACATGCATTATATTGACAAAAGTCACCGGAAAACCCTTCAAAAGCAAATGAACGGAGCCTCTGCGTTGCTAAGACGCGTGGTACATCTGCAAACGCTATAAAAGCAAGGCTGCAGCAGACCGCGATCATGTCGCACTGTGAAGTTGAGTGAAAATGTCGCGGCGGTATGGAACTGACTTTGAGAAAGGACAGCTTGTTGGGTGTTATATTAGTGGGTTGTCCATGGGAGAAACCGAGAGGCGTTTAAACATACCCAAGTCAACTGTTTTGGATGTACTGAAGAAACATGGTGGGCCCGAAGCAGCAAGCTTACCGGCAGAAAAACAGTGATAGAGGATGTCGAAGCCTCTGGATAGTCGTTACAGCTAATCGACAGAGTACTGTACAAGACCTCAGTGTACAGGTGAGTAAAAATGCTGGAACCTCGGTATGTACACGTACATACCATTCGCAGAGAACTTCATTCCATGGGTCACCGTGGTCGTGCGGATGCCCATAAGCCTTTCATCTCGACTCGGAATGCTACTCGTCGTTTAGCATGGTGTAAAGAACATTTATCGTGGACCGTAGATCAATTGAAACGGGTCCTATGGACTGATCAATCCAGATACACGATCCATCAGTCTGATGGCCGAGTGTGGGTATGGCGGCAGCCGGGGGAACGCTATTTACCAGAGTGTACGTTTCCTACGGTCAAGTTTGGAGCTGGCAGTGTACTTGTGTGGAGGTGTTTTTCGTGGTATGGTCCCGACCCATTGGTTATGGTCGGCAAACCTGTTGACTAGCACTTCTACTTTGATATTCTGGACAATTATGCCCTACCAACTCCGTGGCAATACCATGGAACCGAGCCTTGTTGGTACCAGGAGGATAATGCACCGAGCCATAAAACAAGGACTGTCTCGGCGTGGCTTGACAATAATTCCCTATCGTGTGTGAACTGACGATCACAGATCCCTGATCTTAATCCCATAGAGCACCTATGGGATGAATTAGAGCGCCGCATAAGAAGTTTGGAGCCAAGGCCTACTACTAAGCAACAGTTAGCGGCAGTATTGTGTACAGAATGGAAGCGCATACCTATCGCTGTGTTCCAAAACCTTGTCGAGAGCATGTCTCGAAGGGTTAGTTTTCACACAGTATTTATTACAAGAAAGATACAGGAGATGTGCTTGAATATATCACCTCAAATGATGTATGACAAAAAAATATATTTACAGATGCTTGTAGCTTGCGCTACTGCTTATTTACACGGTTCTGTACATTGATGATAGTAAAAAACAGTTAGTTACACTCGAGTGTCTGGTGAGGCAACAAAAGTCTCTGACAAAGCAAAGAATAGGAACAATTCAGCTTGAAGAGCGTTATACAATATTAATTTTGCACAGTATTGATGCAAGGAATAATACAGAATTCGAGCTTGCAGACATAGATTCAAAAGACAGGTGATGAGAAATTAACAGATGTATGTAGCTTGCGCTACGTTAATTAGAGGATTCTGTGCAACGTTGACATGACAACAGTTAAGTGCAATAGAAATCTGGCGAAGCAATATGAATCTCTGGTAATACAGAGAGTAGAATCAATCCAGAATGATGAGCACTATAGAGTATAAATTTTACACAATATTGATGAAAAAAAAAGTTCTAACCGAAAGGTGATAAGTTGTGGGTGACCTGGAAAACCAGGAGGTTGCAGGTGATCAAGGGGACAAACATGATATCAAAAGTTCGAAAGACAGATGATGAAAAATTTACAGATGAATGTGGCTCGCGGTACTACGTGTTACATACAACGGTGATATGAAAAATAGTTATATACAATAATTTTCCTGAGAATACAAAAGAAAAAATAATCTCTGAAAATACAGAGAGAAGACACAACTCATCACAGTGAGTATTGGAGAACACAAATTTACACACTTGATAAGCAAAATTACAGAGTTGATATAGGAATTGAAGATAAGAATATACTGTAAAAACGACAAAGAAGAGAAAGTTTACAGATGTCTGTGGTTCGTGATACGACCTATTTACATGATTCTGTACAATGAGAAGTTACAATTTCTATATATTGGTTTGTCAGAGGTGGTAAAAAGAAATAACCTCTGACATCGCAGAGAGAATACACAATTCAGCATGATGAGCAATGAAAAACAAAACAATTTACACATGAGTTATACACGAAATAGAACATGTGAAGAGGATGAGAACTGAGTCTTAAGAAAGCGTGAAAAGAAATTGACAATTATAAGTAGCTCATGCTTCGAACAATTCATAGGATTCTATACAATAATTGATCTACTAAAAGTGATGTACAATAGTGAGACAAACAAAAAAAATCTGATAAAATAGAGAGTACAAATAATATAGTACAGTGAATGTTGAGGAACAAGATTACACTCAGTTGCGAAGCAAGAAAAAAACAGGAAATGTGTATAGAAAAATCGTCTCAAAATGACATATGAAAAGAAAATTTACAGGTGCTTGTAGCTGACGCAACGACCTATTCACAAAGCTCAATACAGTGATGAGAGAATACAATTTATGTATGATAATTTGTCGGGAAAAACAAAAAATAGTCTCTGGTGAAGCAGAGATTGAAAACAAATCAGCAGGGCAAAAATTGTATCTATCAGGAGGTAGGTGAAACAAAAGTTCCGACTGTGAGGTGAAGCGTTGTGGGCGACCCTGCAAACCAAGAGGTTGCTGGTGACCAAGTTGATAGGAACTGTGGTTCACTGCAGCGTGCAACTGCAGTGGTAAGTTCTAGTCAAAGGCGGGAGAGCAGGCGATTACGAAAATGACAAAGTAACGCAGTACTGACTTTATTTATGTCAGTAGAAGCTTCAGGGGGACGCTGAAGATGATACACGTGAATTATATGTTTTACAAGCACGAAGATGTAGGAGCAGACTGCCGGAAGGTGAATAGGGCGAGAAGAGTTCAGAAGTAGTGTTCGGTAGGCGCTGAAGGTGAGGACGGTCTCACAGGATCGTTGCGCTAGCGTGAAAGCGATATGGAGTATTGGCAATAATACTGTGCAATACATGAAGACATGCTGGACGTCAGCCTCCTCGCCACAATACGGACAGGAGGGTGAAGATAAAATCGTCATGCGATGTAAAATCGACGGCACAGGGAGGCGGTTGTGTAAGAAAAGCCAATGTGAATTGACTTCAAGGGGTGCTGAAAGTGGGGAAAGAACAGCGGACCACACTGCGGAGGTAGAAGAAAGTGGAATGCCAGAAATGGGAAGAGGTGCAGAAGAGCGAGAGAGAAAACGGTAGAGATCAGTTGTTGAGAAAGAGACAAGAAGAAGAGGTGGGCCATTGGACGACAGAAAAAAATGGGAGAGGGAGAGAGGAAGAGTGGACAGAGATGAGACCTGAGGGAGTAGCAAGCTCAGGGAACAGGGAGATTATAGTAGAAATAAGAGAGTTGTGAACAAAGTGAGCGTTGGCATTGAAACGGGGAGCAGAGGGTAGAGAAGAGAAGGGGAGCCAGGAAAGATCGGTGTTAACAAGATCGCTGACTGTAACGACTCCAGCTCGGAGCCATGAAGGAAAAGCAAAACATGGGAGATGGGAAGTGTGTAGCAGAGAAGAAAAAAAGAGGTTCGAAAGTAGGTCATTTGTGGAGGCAGGGAGAGAGCGAGAAAGAGGGAGGGAACGAAGAAAGGAGATAGCCTCTTTGTAGACAGGAGGAAAAAGTGTGAGAAGGGGACAGTGGTCCATGAGTAAGAACGAAAGGAGAGTAAAGCGTGGGTTATGCGGAGAGACTATGACATCACGAGCAGCAACTGCAGAGGGAGCAGGTGCCGCAAGTAATCTTAAAAACGTAGACACACGATAAGCCTTGTAATAGGATCTGACGTCGGGTAGACTAATGCCTCCGTTGGAAGGAGACAAGCCGAGTTGAGGTGCTCCGACCCAGTGATGGCCGGTCCAGATAACCTGAGTTTGACAGCGGGTGAGTTCAAGAAGACGTAGTGCTGGTTGCTTCGAAGCCAACCAGGAATACGTGCACATTGAAAGCAGGTAAGTGTGCGTTAGACGTACTCTTTGAAAGACGGAGGTGCAGAATTGTGCGCGCCGCCAGATTCCGACCGAGCGATGTAGGCATGGCCGGAGAGTCGTCCAGGTGACGAGTGAAGCAGTTGCTTGTTTTCCAAGGTGGACTCCTAGGAATCGTTGAGAGGTGTTGGACCACTCTGCTCCCCAAGGAGAGTCAGTGCGGTTAGACCACGAACCGGTCCATAAGCCTGTGCTTTTCGTTGTGTTTAGCGCTGCTCCGGAACATGAGGCGTAGGTATTGTAGAGATTGTGGAGATCGTGAAATTGTGAGTCTTGCCGAATGCAGAATTTGATATCGTCGGCGTAGGCAACATAGGTAACAACATGATGACGTGTGCTGGCTACCACCGGTGGTAGTGAAGCAAAGAAGGATCGATGGACAGCGCGTAAAAAAGGTTCTATTGCGAGGGCGAAGAGCTGCCCGGATAAGGGGAAATCCTGACGCACGCCGTGACGAAAGGGTATGGGAGCTGTGAGAAGGTTGAGCAGCTTGACGGGGAAAACTGCGTCCCGGTAGAGGGAAATGAGAAGAGAAGCAAAGGAAGGAGGAACGCCGAAATTTAGTAATGTAGTAAGAAGGTAATCATGAGAAATATTATCGAATGCTGAGCGTTGATCGAGGGAAAGAAGAGCAAGGGGTTCTGAGCGAGAGCGGGCGAGGTGAATTAGATCCTTAAGAAGCTGAATATTATGGGAGATGGAGCGCCCGGGTACAGTATAGGTTTGATTAGTGGAGAGAATATGAGGGAGTATAGGGTTAAGCCGGCGGCACAGAAATTTAATATAGAGTTTATAATCAGTATTTAAGAGTGAGATGGGACGCCAATTCCCCAAGTCAAGCGGATCACAATTCTTGGGGAAAAGTACAACATGTGCGAGCGTGAAACTCCTCGGAAGAGATGTAAGATGCATGGCAGTAGACAAAGCACAGAGGAGAAACGGAAGGAGGGCAGCAAAAAAAGCCTTACAGAAAGAAACGCCTTATAGAAAGAAACAGGGAGACCGTCCGGGCCAGGTGAAGGCCGATGGTTGAGGGACGAGAAAGTGTCAGAGAGTTCAGTTAAAGTGGGAGGAAGAAGGAGGCTGGCTGAAAGATGAGAAGGGACCTGAGGCAAAGAAGAGAACAGAAGAGCAGAAGCCGTAGGGGAGGGAGGAGGAGTTTCACAAAATTTTGAAATGTAGTAGTTCCGTACCATAGAACAAATTGGAACTGGTTCGGATGATACTACTCCAGTTGGAAGACGAAGGTGCTGTAGAACAGAAGAGGCTCGGCGAGTTGACTCAAGTGACGTAAGGAATTCGTACGAACAAGCATCAGGTTTCAGGTGTTGTAGTTTAAGGCGTTGAAGGGCTTGTTTTGCAAGCGGCACCAAAAGTGAATGCAATTCTGCCTGGTAGACTTGAAATAGGGGATCAGCAAGATTGAGAAAAGAAAGCATTTGCCTAGTATGATCAAGTCGTATCCTCCGTTGTGTCATGATCGAGTATGACAGGTTTCGTACCAGTAGTATGAGGTGGCGTTTTACTTCCAACCAAAAGTTGAGAGGGCACGGTGCAGAATGAAGCCTTGGACGCCAATCCGTGAGAAAATCTCGCACTGATGAGCAGAAGGCGGGGTCATCTAAAAGAGTGTCGTCAAAAGTCCAAGGCCGGGTTGTACGTGGCTGTGTTGAAGTAGCAAAAACTGTTATGGCAATGGCGCAATGATCCGAGGAAGCTGTGGGTGTACAGCATGAATCTGATATTGCTGGTAGAAGAAGAGAAGTCGCATAAAAGCGATCCAATCTTGCTGTATGAGGATCAATGGCTCTTGGTGCACGCCATGTATGTGTAGTCTGGGTTGGTGATAAATGGCGTTGAACATCTACGAGTGAGAAGTCTGAAGTGATAGACTGCAAAAGATGTACTACTTCCGTACGGTGTTTTCTGGAAGCAGAAGAGCGATCAGTTAGGGGATGGAGAGTGCAATTGTAGTCACCTCCGATAAGTACCCGGTCGGTGATGAGAATACGGGACAGAGCCCGTCGAAGTTTTGCAAACAGCTCTGGCACGTGAGTAGGAGTGCAAGGAACATAAATGTTGAATATATGAAATTTTTCAGCCGCGACGGTGAAAGAGACCCGTTGCAATAAGTCTCGACATAAGTTTTTCACTGAGAAGGAGGAAAGAGTTGAACGAAAACGTCAGTTAACACCAACTGCCATGCCACCACGCGACAGTTGGCTGTAGGCGTGATGGAAAGTATAATCCAACTGACGCCATTGATGAAATTGAGTGGTGGAAGTACAGTTTGTTTCCTGCAGAAGTAATATATCAGCATTCAGCGGAGCAAGATCCTCTCGTACCAGCGCATTTGCAAGAGGTGTCGCAAAACCGCGACAATTAAGTGACACCACCCTGAATGTCTAGGTTAGTTGTGGGATGCAGTAGGAATTGACTGGCTGTAGTGATGGAGTGGAGCCGACGGAGAAAACAAGCACTCCACGGGACCTCGTCCGCAGTGCGCCGAAGTGTGTTTTCAAGTGAGTGTGATTGAACCAGCACTTGTGGTAGAGCTGCTTCATACTGCGGAATGGAAGTGCGTGCTGAGGAAGGGCTAGAGTACCCTGAAAGGCAATCCAGCACGTCCTCGTATGGCAGAGGCTCAGCAGGGAAAGCATTTTCAGCAAGAAAAGTTGTGAATTCATCTAGGAAGGGAAAGGCACCCTCACATGCTGTCTCAGAGGAAGTGTGTAGAGGCGACTTGGAGAACGGTCGTCGAGAGCTGACGGAGCGAGTGGATGAGCGGGTAGAAGAGCGAGATGATCTTCGGGACGCCAGAGTCTTTGACTTCTTCGTCTTGGGGCGAGAAGCACCACTGTGTTTTCCAGCAACCACTAAAGCTTCATGATCGTCTGGAGAGTCTGAACCCGAAGCATTACCTGTGACTCGTGTCATGGAGCCAACGGTAAAAGCTGAGGAGTGGTCAACATGCACATCAGCAGTGGTTGTAAAAGTACTAGGCGGAGTCGATTTTGGAAGCCTGGGAAAATTCTTAGGATCAGCAGGAGGTGGAAGCATCAAAGTCGTTTGTTGACCAATGGCAGTAGGCTAACTTTTGGAAGATCTTGGTTCCGCGACTTTCCTCGAATAGGAAGAAGTCTGTAAAAGCGTTGGTGGACAAAGTAGAAGAAGATGTAGTGTGTGGAGCTGTTTGCAGGGTGGCACGTGGGAACTGAGCCGTCATGTGACTTTCGCTCTGACAGATAGTGCAAACTGTGAAGTGATTATCTCAACTCTTCGGAGTTGCCGTCCACAGCGGATGTGCAAAACATTCGGAACCGCTTTCAGCTGAGCATCAGATGAGAAGAGGACTCGAGCAGTGCGGCGGAAGCCCCGAATTTATTTGTCTTCGGGGTCCCTGGAAGCCGCAGAGAGAGTTGTTATGGAGCCAACAACTCTGCCGTACCTGCTGATCAAGGTGAAAAGTGCAGCGTCGGATACTTCTGGTGGTACGGGGTAGAAGGTCACCTACACCGGGCGGTGCGTAACCGGTTGTGCTAACAGATGCACGTCATTGATGGTTAGACCTTCCGTAAGGACCTGGTCAGCATGCGCTTTATCCTTAAAATAGACCAAGACAGATCTGTGTTTTCGATCTACAAAATCTATAGCATCCTTTGGTAAGATAGTTTTGAGGGCTCGGCTATATTGCCACAGCTTAGTGTCGGGAAGCGCATCAAAATAGACGCCCCATTCCATAGTGGAGGAAAAAAGGTGACCAGCTCGGGAATCCTCTGTTATGTCAATTGTAGTAGTAGAACCGACGACAGTGACATATGATTCAGGAAAAGGCATAGCAGATGAAACTGGGGGTGTGAGGACCCCAGAAGTTGCAGAAGCATAGGACGCTTGGGCAGACATGGGTCGAGAAGTCGATGGAGCGGCCTCTAGCAGTAGGGGCGGATCAGGAAGTTGATGAGAAGTGGAAGCTATGAGCTCAGTATCGCTGATAACGGAGACGTCATCATCTGCTGAGATGTAGATAGGAGACTTGGCACCACCGCACTTGGTGGGAGTTATAGCTGGAGAAGAAGAGGTGTCCATGACGTCGCAATGACGCTCGGGAGCCGCCTCATTAAGCTGAGCAGGAGCTGCAGCGGTAGAAGAAGAAGAGGGAGCTGGCTGATCTGCCAAGATAAGTATGTGGGCGTCACCCTTGTCTGCCTCCGCCACCGAAGCAACGCCACCGAAGCAATGGCGAGACTTTAACGAAAAAAGACCAGCTCAGTTTAAAAATAAAACAGTGAAAAATGAAAAAAATATGGCACTCACCAACCTAGGAGATACACAAACGTAAAGTGTAGATCTTCAACTTGAAGATACACGCAACCACAGAAACTAAAGCACTCAATAAACACCTTATAGCAACGAAAATCACGGAGCTCAAAACCCAACCACTGAGCTTCGAAGGGTCCGTGCATGCATTAAGTCCAAAGATGGGCCGACACATTACTAATGCATGTAAATAAATGCTATGTTGTGTGTCTCTTCTAGGTGTCCGGTGATTTTTGTCAATATAGTGTATATTGCATCCATTATACCGGTCTATCAGTTCGTGTTTCTCAATTTATCTGGATATTGTTCTTTGTTTGGGAATTTAGCAACTCTAAGGGCGTTATAACGTATAACTTTCTGCTGGTGGTGGGATTCGAACGTACATCTCCCCTACCACAGAGTGGTTGTTTTCTGAGTTGAACTACGTAGACAGGCTTTTTGCTACTTCATTGTCTCATGAGTCACGTCGTCTACGTTGTGCCGCAGTACGTTACATCTTCTTCCCCTTGAGAAAGGCGGATGGCACGAAATCGTAGGTTTCGATTTAGCTAACAACCACGCTCGAAACACCATCTCATTGTAGAAGTCTTAATTTTTAGTAATTACTGGGGTGTCTGGAAAAAAATAGTGATTCTGTGTAGGACAGTTGTAAGATGTAAATATTCATATTTTCTGCGGGGAAGTTTTTCTGTGCTGTAGCCGAATGAACGCGCGTACAATGGAGAATCAAACTAGGCTTGAAGCACATATCGCGACACATACCATGAAGTTGTACCGCGGTCGATTGCAATGGCTGCAAAGTTTGAAATATTTGTTCTTATTTGACATTACTGGAAACAGGAGTTTAAATCTGCTGAAGCAGTCCAAAAAAATTAACGAAGTTGTAGGTAAAGGCCGGGTGGCTACTCTGATCGTGCAAACATGGTTCAAGAAATTTGGGGCTAGTGACTTGAGATTGAAAAGAAATTAAATTTTGGGTCGGCTCTCTGCCGTAAAATCAGACGCCATTTGCAAGCTGTGAAACACAATCCCTGAACAAGCATTTACAAATTGCCAGAAGAACTGGGAGTTTCTAAATCTACCATCGCTGAGCACCTGAACAAGATTGGAAGGTCTACAGAAGATGCAATGAGGTGCCTCACGAGCTCACACCAGTTCACGCTCAACACTGTGTCGAGGTACGTAAGGAACTGTTCAGAAATCCACGTTATACTCGATTTGTCAAACGAATATTACTAGGAATGACAATCGGATATATCTGCGTAATCCATATTCTTCACAACAGTGGTTGAATAGTGGTGAACCAGCTTTACCCACCCCCAAACTCTGACGTTTTGAGAAAAAGTTCATGCTGTGTGTCAGGTGGAGTTATGAAGGTGCAATCCACTTTGAACTCATTCTGAATAGTCGGCCTATAAAAGTCGAACTGTACACTGAAGTGCCAGAAAAACTGGTACAGACGACATTATCCAAAATACATAGCAACATCCCCTATGCGCGTACTCGGTTGCGTCCGCCAGTGCGTATATAAAGCGATAGACATCCTTGCCAGCTGTTAGAGCTGTTTTCGGCATGAGAATGACACCTAATAACGATTTAAGCGATTTTCAACGCGGTGTCATAGCTGGCGCTCGGGAGATTGGCATAGTATTTCGGAGGTAGAAACCTAGTTCGGATTTTCACGGACGACCATTGCAAGGGTGTACCGTGACTACAAGAATTCCGGCAAAACCTCCAACCTACGATACCAGTGTGGTCGTAAAAAGACATTGGGTGAACGTGACCATCGTCGGCTGTCAAGAATCGCTTCACGCGATAGGCGTGCAACACTCTCGCAGGTATCATCGGAATTCAATGCTGGAGCCTCAACAAGCATCAGCGTCCGGACTGTGCCACGTACCCTGCACGATATGGGCTTTGGGAGCAGACGCCCAACTCGAGTCGCCTAGATGGGTGCACGACACAGAGCTATGGCCTCTCTTGGGCACGGCAACGCTGCCACTGGACACTTGATGACTGGAAACAAGTATCCTGTCTGACGAGTCGCGTTTCCAACTGTATCGGGCAGATGGAAGGATTCGTGTATGGCGCAAACCCCATGAAACCATGGATCTCACCTGTCAACAGGGAACTGCACCGGCTGGTGGGGGTCCGAAATGGTATGGGGTGTGTTTAGCTGGACTTCACTGGGACCCCTGGTACATCTGCAAACGTCTGTGACCGGCCAACGCTATGTGTGCATCCTTTCTGACGAGGTACACCCGTTCATGTCCTGCATTCATGCTGATGGGCTGGGCCTGTTCCAACAGGGCAATGCGCCTCCACACAAGCGTCGGGACGCCACATTAAGGTTAGAGGAGCATTCATCTTAGTTTAGGTGTTGCCATTCCCACCCAAGTCCCCAGATCTGAACGTGATAGAACACATTTGGGATGTCATGCAACGCGCTATTGAACACAGGAATCCGACACCTCGGAATACACCCGAATTGTGGAACGCAAAGCTAGTGGAGTTCATGACCCGTTGTTTCTGCAGTCCTGCGTTCCCGTGGGGGACCTACCAAGTATTAGACTGGTGTACCAGTTTTTCTGGCACTTCAGTGTATTCTCAGCAAGTGGACAGGATATATGACAAAACTTCAGTAGAAGTGTCCTGCTTTAGTCAACCGAAAGCGAGCACTGCTGCGAGAAGACAACGCAAAACCTCATACCGCTAATCAGACCCAAGTTTTGCTTCGAGAACTGCATAAAATCGAGCAGCTGCCTCATCCAGCATAGAACCCCGATCTTGCTCTTTCAGACTACCTCTTGTTTCATTTTCTCCGTGGCGAGCAGTTGACTACTTTGGACAATGTCGAACGGAAGTGACAAGAGTTTTTGGCCTCTAAACGAAAGCTTCGTACCACGCAGGAATTGAACAACTGGCAAACAGATAAGTTCAAACTATTGTACACTCGGTTTGCTGGTGCTGTTTGTTGGTGTTGGCTTTGTTTAGCTAGAGAACGGAACTTAACGTTAAGCTTCGTGGGCGACTCATCGTGGCTTTCGAGAAGATAAATCCGAGCAAAAAAATCAACTTGTGCTGAAACGTTTTTGATTTTGTGTTTATTAACTACAAGTAGTTTGTATCTCTTGGATGGGTGAAATATCTGACAATGAATCGTAAGAATAGGTTAATTAATAAAATAAAGAAATTTTATTTTGGATTATTTGAAATGAATAATTATACGTGAACTGTAATTTGATGAAATGTAGTGAAAAGAGCTTGTCCATGCCATCTGTAACGTACCAGATGTGACGTACCTGCCAGAAGGACGCACACAACATAAAGGCAGATAGGAATCAGAATAAAACGTCCGCATAGCTCAATTGGTAGAGTGACTTATTCCGGAATGAGGGGACCCGGGTTCGAATCCTGGCGCGGATGAAAATGACGGAGAAATTTACTTCGTTATACATCTTGTGAGAACATTCTGAACACCATTTTTTAAGCATTTCATAACCATAGCTAGACGTTAGTAACAATGTAATTCAAAACTGTAACTTCAGGATTGAATGAAGTAACGTTATTAATATCTCACTTTCCTTGACAAAAATGCTAATTAAATTATAAAAATACGGCTGTACTACCGAATCAGAACCCTTTCAAGTAGTTTCCGATTTCCCGTGTATCGTTCGCTTTGTTTACATACAACCTGATCACACCCAACGTGAAAGAAAGTAGTTCACGATAGTATACGGATTTTTTTTCTAATCTCGAAAACTACTGAACTGATCTGGATAATTCCTTCACCGTTGGGAAGCTTATTTCTTTCCAGTGGGCATAGGCAATTTCGTTTATTTTTTTATTATTTTTTACTATTTTTAATTGTTTATGGATGTACTACCGAATCAGAAAGCTTTCAAGTAGCTTTCGATTTCTCGTGTATCGTTCCGCTTTGTCTACATACAACCTGGTAACACCCAACGTGAAAGAAAGTAGTTCACGATAATATACGAATCTTTTTTATTATTATAATCTAAATAAATCTTATTGTAATGGACATAATCATAAGCATTTACTTTATTATGGACAATAATACATTTATTTTCATATCACAAATTTTATGCGTCATAATTCCTTCTCGTGCCAGCAAAAGTTCGAAATAGCTTCGCTTACAGAATACGCTAGCTACGGATATAACTAAAAAACACGTAGTACTGTTATTCGATATATTTCCATCATGAAATATATTTACAAATAAAAATAGTCTTAAGGCGTTTATTATAAAAAAAATCTAAAAAAGAAACACGTAAAATTTATCGGGAACTACTTTCCTTCAAGTTGGGTGTGATCTGGCTATTTGTAAACAAAGCGGAACGATACACGGGAAATCGGGAACCACGTGTTTTTATAAAATTCGAAAATCTAAGCCCGAGGTGCTCATCCTTGGTATGTAAGCTACCTTCGTGCAAAATTTCAGGTTTCTAGGTTGAGTAGGGTTTTTTTGTATCGCGAAGGACATAAACACACTTTGTTTTATTAATATAGATAATGCCATGTACTTGAAATTTAGCTTGGATTCTTCCGAGGTTCTGGGTGAGTGAAACTTGTATCAAAAGCGCCATTTTTTCCGGACACCATAGTACGTGCGTTGTGTGGAAGGATGATCACACAATTTTTTCAAACTAACGGCCATTAATTCAATTTTGTTCTGGAGTCCATGTAACATATAACGTTTTTCCGGTGGTGGATTTCAAACTTGCATCTTCCTGCTCCGGAACGATCGTTCTCCCAGCTGAACTATGCCGTTAAGCGTATTACTGCTGCGTTGCCGAATTGTCTAGTGGCTCAACCTCAGTAGTATGTCATGTCACGTAATATGTAACACAGTCACTCGTCCCAAATTTAGGGTCACTGGTTCCTTGGAAAAAGAGAGCCAGCGCCGTACTACAAAAACACTGCCTCAATCGGAACTCGAACTCACACCCAACTCGGACGACTTGCCAGAAACTAACGAGCCGGCCATCGAAGCAGCTGTTTCTTGGATTTCTTCTGATTTCCAAAACAAATTTTAGTCCATTAGTATAATAGAAAAATATAAGGTATGGAATTAAATTCAATAACTGCACTTACAGCTGACATAATATCACTTTGCTAGTGTAAAGACTTTTCTATCCGACTTGTATTCGTTATCGCCAACTATTATTCTTAATGTACGTCTCTATTGCTGTTTTGTTGCTTTCCCTGCCTATCGTTCTCTGTTTCTCTTAATCTGGCTTTGTCACTATTTCCGCTTGTCTAGCGTCCACTGTTTTCCCTTTTGCTGTCATGTCTGCCTCTATCATTGTCTGTTTTTTCGCTCGTGCATCTGGATCTCTCATGGTTCTTTTTTTACTTTGCACCACATTTCTTCGTTTATCGTTGTTATGGTATACGGTATTAATTATGAGTGCCATTCCCTATCACACACTGGAACCTAATCCTTGCATCGAATGTGATAGATTGTTAACCCTGCAAGCTCTAAGTTCAGATGATTAGAGACGTTTCCTCTTATTATGTTGCATAAAACTTTGTGTGTCCAAAAAGACATGTTGTCGTTATTATTTAATCCTTGTTCGGTGAACACATTATCACCAGCTTTACGAGTCGACAGGGTCCCTATGGTTTTTTTATTTGGAGTAACCATGACAAAAACTGCCCTTCCTCTGTTGCACATTTTCCCGCTGCTTTATGTAAGTATATATTTGTATTTTTCATGATATACACTATATTGACAAAAAACACCGGACACCCCTTCAAAAGAAAATGAACGGATCCGCTGCGTTGTTAAGATGCACGGTACAGCTGCGAGCGGTATAAAAAACAAGCCTGCAGCTGACAGCGGTCATATCGCACTGTGAGGTTGAGTGAAAATATCGCGGCGGGAGAGAACTGACATTGGGAAAGGAAAGATTGTTGGGTGCTGTATTAGTAGGTTGTCCATAAGAGAAACAGAGAGGCGTTTAAACATACCCAAGTCAACTGTTTTGGATGTACTGAAGAAACATGATATGCCTGAAGCAGCAAAACCTACCGGCAGACCAAAGAAAATCAGTGATAGAGGATGTCGAAGCCTCAGGAGAGTCGTTATAGCTAATCGGCGGAGTACTGCACAAGACCTCAGTGTACAGATGAGTAAAATTGCTGAAACCTCGGTACGTACACGTACCATTCGCTGACAACTTCATTCCATGGGTTACCGTGGTCGTGCGGCTGCTCATAAGCCTTTCATCTGCACTCGGAATGCTGCTCGTCGTTTAGCATGGTATAAAGAACATTTATCGTGGACCGTAGATCAATGGAAACGGATCCTATGGACCGATGAATCCAGATACATGGTCCATCAGTCTGATGGCCGTGTGTGGCTATGGCGGCAGCCGGGGGAACGCTATTTACCACAGTGTGCTGTTCCTACTGTCAAGTTTGGAGCTGGCAGCATACTCGAGTGGTGGTGTTTTTTTGCGGTATGGTTCCGGCCCATTGGTTATCATGGACAAACCTGTTTACTTGCACGTCTACCTCGATATTCTGGACAATTATGCCTTACCAACTATGTGGCAATACTATGGAACCGAGCCTTGTTGGTACCAGAATGATAATGCGCCGAACCATAAAGCAAGGACTGTTACGGCGTGGTTTGACGATAATCCCGTATCGTGTGAGGACTGGCCAGCAGATAGCCCTGATCTTAATCCCATAGAGCACCCATGGGATGAATCAGAGCACGGCATAAGAAGTTTAAAACCAAGACCTACTACTAAGCAACAGTTAGCGGCAGCATTATGTACTGAATGGAAGCGCATACCTACCGCTGTGTTCCAAAACCTTTTCGAAAGCATGTCTCGCAGGGTCAGTAGTAGTATAAAAGGCCGGGTCCGGCCCCAAGGAGTAAGGGGCGTGGCTTGCGGCAGAAGGATGGGGGCGTGGCATGTGACCGAAGGATGTGGGGGCGTGGCAGATGACGCTAGCGTGTTGGGTCGATGCTGCCCCCTAGCGGTGCTTCTTGGAACTTTATTATTATGTTAGATCTTTGTTTTTGAGAGATGGCAACGACCGAGTCGGGGAAAGGAGATGTGCTGCCCCTAGCGGTGCTTCTTGGAACTTTTAATGGACCTTTGTTTTTGAGGGATGGCAACGACCGAGTGGGGGAAAGGGGATGTGTACGTTGCCCCCCTAGCGGTGCTTTTTGGAACTTTTCTCGGGAGATTTATTGGACGTTGACAAATTTTTAAGAAGTCTTTCCAATATTTATTTTTTTAATTTTCTCGGGAGATTTACTGGATTTTGTCAAATTTTTGAAGGAAGTCTTTCCAATATGTTTTTTTTTATTAAATTTATATTTTCAGGAATTCCCTGAGGTGTTATAATTTTTATAGACGTTGCAGTATTTTTTTCCCCTCAGGTTCATAAAAAATGATCTGGTGGTCCCAGCGAGACCATTGAGAAAATATGTTTGAAAGGGGAAGCATTTTTAATAAAATTCTTGGAATTTTATTTAAAAATGCAGTGTGAGGGGGAGTGGACGTTATTTGAGTTGTGAACGAGTTGGTGTGAACATGAATTTTTCTGTTACGGTGGAACATCTCTCGTTGAATTGTTGTAATGAAGGATGTAATGAAACAGGCGTATCTTACAGCCGTAAAAGAAGGAAGTCTCGGTGGGGTGAATGCTTTATTCCATGTTGTCAAATTTTTGAAGGAAGTCTTTCCAATATGTTTTTTTTTATTAAATTTATATTTTCAGGAATTCCCTGAGGTGTTATAATTTTTATAGACGTTGCAGTATTTTTTTCCCCTCAGGTTCATAAAAAATGATCTGGTGGTCCCAGCGATACCATTGAGAAAATATGTTTGAAAGGGGAAGCATTTTTAATAAAATTCTTGGAATTTTATTTAAAAATGCAGTGTGAGGGGAGTGGACGTTATTTGAGTTGTGAACGAGTTGGTGTGAACATGAATTTTTCTGTTACGGTGGAACATCTCTCGTTGAATTGTTGTAATGAAGGATGTAATGAAACAGGCGTATCTTACAGCCGTAAAAGAAGGAAGTCTCGGTGGGGTGAATGCTTTATTCCGTGTTGTCAAGAAAGAAGGCGTCAAGAAAAAAGACGTGGAAAAATGGCTGAAGGGGGAGAAAACGTACACCCTCCACAAACCGACGAGACGTCATTTTCCGAGAAACAGAGTGTTGGTGAATAAAATAGATCAACAGTTTCAAGCAGACCTGGTTGACCTTCCCAGTTTGAGTCGACATAATAATGGATTTCGTTACTTGTTGACGTGTATTGATATATTTTCCAAATATGCGTGGGTGATTCCCCTAAAACAAAAGTCGGGGTCCCATATCGTTCAAGCGTTTTCCAAGATTTTCGAACAGAGAAAACCTTTAAAACTGCAAACTGATAAAGGAACTGAATTTAAGAACAAAGAATTCCAGAAGTTTTTATAACAGCACGAGGTGCATTTCTTTACGACGAACAACGAGACAAAAGCAAGTGTTGTGGAAAGATTCAATCGCACGTTGAAAACTAGAATGTGGCGCTACTTTACAAGTCCAAACACCTTCAGATTCATCGACGTGCTCGACGATTTAGTCCACAGTTACAATCATTCTCCCCATCGAAGTATAAAAATGAAGCCTGTGGAAGTGAACGAAAACAATGAAAAGCAAGTGTTTGACAATCTATATAGTGGTTTCAAGAGGGAAAAACCCTCCTATAAATTCCAAGTCGGCGATCACGTAAGGATTTCTAAAACCAAATTAACGTTTGAAAAAGGATACGAATCAAATTGGACGGAAGAAGTGTTTGTGGTGAGTGACCTCATTCCAAGATCCCCTCCCGTGTACAAAGTAAAAGATTTATTGAACGAAGAGCTGGAAGGGACATTCTACGCCGAAGAGCTTCAACAAGTGACACTTTCCGAGACATTTTCTGTGGAACGTGTTTTAAAGAAACGCAAAAGAAAAGGAAAAATGGAATACTTTGTCAAATTTAAAGGCTACTCCTATAAATTCAACGCATGGATCCCCGCGGAAGACTTGACCTCGCTATAAAACCGACCTTATTTTTAAATGAAACGTCATTCGTCAAGATGAGTTTCTATCTGACACTACCGAGCGACAGCTCTCTCGGATACTTTTTGGACAACAAAATATCCCATTTTATAACACGTCTTCCTTCCCCAATCGAACTGAATGGAGACTGGGAAGTGGGACTCGTCGAGCTCATCTACCCCCATTCGTGGTATAATATCACGGAAAATTCCAACCATTTCGAATACGATTTGGGAACAGGTCAGTTTAAGACGGGAAGAATATCTCCAGGTCATTACGAGTCTATAGCGGACATTGTTAAATCCATGAGCAATCATTTTGCCAATAAAATCTTTTTGAATTATAATAAAGCGACTCAAAAGGTCAAGTCAACTCTTCTGAAAGGTACGCGCTTGGTTTTCCCCCCAGGGATTTCGGAAATCTTAGGATACCAACCCATGCAACTTTCAGCCGTGAGTGGAGCTGTCTCGGTAAATGGTGAATTTATCGCAGATCTAAACGGTCGGTTTTCTCTGTTGTATGTGTACAGTGATATTGTGGAACCGCAACCGGTAGGAGACATTATTGCTCCTCTCCTTCGCATCGTTAAAGTGAGTGGTGTGGATGGAGAGATGGTGAGCGCTTTGTTCGATCGACCTCATTATTTGTCTCTTGCAAGAAAAAATTTCAAACCATTGAAATCGTTTTAAGGAATCACATAGGCCAATTAGTGCCATTTGAACGTGGAACAGCGATCGTGAAACTTCATTTTCGTCTCAAGCATCTCTAATCATGTACGAACCATACCGCTGCTGTACGAAATCCTTCGAAGATTATTACGTCAGTCAAACGGGAAAAGGAATAGTTTACTATCAAGGAGTACCACTACAAAAAGGTTATAGACTTGGAGGACTTTTTCGTTCATTATGTAGAGCGGCGGTACAGTTATTTAAACAAGGTGCTAAAACGCTCGGAAAACAAGTCTTACGAACTGGTATGGATCTCGCCAATGACGTCATTCTCGGTAAAGATGTGAAAACGGCAGCCAAACAACGAGCTAAAGAAGCAGGACAAATTCTCACTGATAAAGCAGCTTCTAAAGTGAAGAAAATGTTGGGGGAAGCGTTAAAAGAAAGAGAAAAACGAAGAAACGTATCATTCGTTCAAAGAAAGCCAAGAGGACCGCACGCGATATTTTTGATCCGTAAACCATGGCTATGATTCACAGTCATTCTTCCGTATGTCTCAAGTCGGAATTGGATTTATTTGCTTTACCGCCTACCCAAACGAGCATAGAAAAAGGACAATGGATCGAATATCACCCCTTGGCCAACATTTGAGATGGAGGACCTCTGGAATTTAATATTTCTGGGAGTGGAGAAGAATACATGGATTTGTCTTCCAGCCAACTCTATGTGAAAATTAAAATTGTGAAAGCTGACAATTCTTCCCTACCTGAAAAAGAGCCCGTGGGTCCCATTAACTGTTTTCTTCATTCTCTGTTTTCTCAAGTCGACATCAGTTTAAACGAAAGAGTGATTTCCTCATCAAGCAACACGTATCCCTACAGAGCTTATATCGAAACTCTACTGAATTATGGAGAAGAAGCAAAGAAATCCTATTTATCATGTGAAGGTTTTTACAAGGATACAGCCGGACATCTACACGAAATTAATCCCACGAATGATGCAACAAACAAGGGATTGCATCAACGCTACGAACTCATAAAAGAAAGCAAGACGCTGGATATGATTGGAACCTTGCACTGCGATTTATTTTATCAAAACAGACTGCTGCTCAATTTAGTGGATATGAAAATCAAACTGGTTCGAAGTAAACCTGATTTCTGCCTTGTTTCCTCCTCCGAGATCCCCAGTTACAGAGTTCTCATCGAACACGCATCCATTTTTGTGAGAAAAGTGAAAGTCAACCCTGGAGTGGCCATCGGTCATGCAAAAGCATTAGAAAAATCTCCTGCCAAGTATCCCATTGATCGAGTTTTATGCAAAGTGTATTCCGTCTCTCAAGGAAGTATGTCCTTCGTGCAAGACAACGTATTCCTCGGACAAATGCCCAAAAGACTGGTTATTGGATGTGTAGACAACGACGCTTTTAATGGTACATATAAATCCAACCCATTTGAATTCAAGCATTATGATGTCAACTTTATCGCCGTGTACGTTGACGGACAGCCAGTTCCTCATAAACCTCTAGAACCCAATTTTGAAAAGGGAAGCACAATTCGTTCCTTCCACAGTCTATTTCAAGGCACCGAGAAACTGGGTCAGGACCGTGGAATATTTATCGATCGTGCGGAATTTTCCGAGGGATACACTCTTTATGCATTCGATCTCAGTCCGGACCTATGCGATGGAGGACATTTGAACCTGATCCATCAAGGAAATTTAAGAGTGGAAATCAAATTTGGAAAAGCTTTGGTAAAAACCATTTCTGTGCTAATCTACGCAGAGTTCCAGAACATTATTGAAATTTCCAAGTCCAGAAATATTCTTTGTGATTTCTCCAATTGAAGAAATGAACAGTATACAAATAACCAAGTCCTTAAAGCAAGATCACGTGACCCGACGTTCCTTCCTCGGAGTGTTTGCCTGTGACCGCCTTCCCAAGAGAATTGTCAAGTTCCCAGCATGCCTTGTTGTGAATACAGACCGACATGGAAATCCTGGAAAACACTGGTTGGCTATGTATATGTCAAATCCAAAAACAATGGAATTTTTTGATTCTTTCGGACATTCTCCAGAATATTTTCAAGGACCTATTGCTCAATTTGTCTCCAAGTTTGAAACTATGAATTTTAATGATGTACCTCTTCAAAGTTTGTTTACGACCGTATGTGGTCAATTTTGTATTTTCTTCCTTTATTCTAGATGTCGCGGAAAAAGCTTGTACTCCATTGTAAGAAATTTTCGATGGAAATCTGAAACAAACGACGTGCGTGTCTATTATTTTGTTCGAAATAAATTTGGAATTGTAACAAAATTTAGAATTTAAAATAAAAATTGGTTTCAACTCTAATTTATGTGTCTTTAAATTATTTTGTAAGTTCTTGATTGAATTCAGTTGACAACATGGAAGTGCCCAGACTACAACATCCTTTCACAGCTCTGATAGCGGGTCCTACGGGAAGTGGAAAGACCCAGTTTGTAAAGCGCTTACTTCAGCATCAAGGGAAGTCATCTCTCCCCCTCCCGAAGACGTGGTGTGGTTCTATGGGGTTCACCAAACATTGTATGATGAAATAGAAAACGTGACATTTGTGGAAGGCATCCCCTCTAATTTCCGTGACTATGTGAAAGGAAGAACGCTGTTTGTCATTGACGATCTCATGACTGAATGCGGAAGTGATAAAAACTTGACTCACTTGTTCACTAGAGGGAGTCATCATTTCAATGTGTCCGTGATATTCATTACTCAAAATATTTTTCATAAGGGTAAAGAAATGCGAGAAATTTCCTTGAATGCTCATTACTTGTTTCTGTTTAAATCACGAAGAGATGTGAATCAAATCACTCATTTAGGGAGGCAGTTGTACCCTAGCAAACTTAAATTTTTTCAAGAAGTGTATATGGATGCCACAAAATCCCCTTACAGCTATTTATTGATTGATCTAAAACCTGAGACAAAGGAAGAATTAAGATTACGCTCCCAGATACTTCCGGGAGACATTCAAGTAATATATCAATCTCGGTGAAATGAAATAAGTCTCAGTTTTCATCATGACGCTGTCTAAGCAGCAGGTCCAACTTTTATGTATGATTCAACACTGTCCAAAAAAAGTATTAAAAGACCTAATAGCGAAGTGTAGAAAAAGTGGAATTAAAGCACTATGTGAAGTTTGTATGAATACGTTAAAAGGAAATGTTCCGCTTACTCCCACCCAGAAACATTCATTGCAACGGCATAAGCACACCTTGCGAGCTCTCTCTCGAAAAAGACACCTCTGTATAAAAAGAGGAAACTCCTTATTCAAAAAGGGGGATTTTTAGGTGTGTTGATTCCCGCTGCTTTCAGTGTATTAACGACTCTGCTTACGAAATAATGGAATTTGCCAAGAAAATGGTTCTGATTCCCGAAGAACGGATTTCCCGTCATATGCCCACAGACGAAACGCTAACGGACTTGGACAAAGAAATGAAAAAAATTCTCCTAAGCAAAGAGTCTGACGAACTAAAAGTGAAATTATATAATCAAGTCTTGAATAAGCGCATTCATGTTTCCAGTTTTAATCCTCCAGTTGCATCTCACGAAACCCCATCGAGAACTGAAGAACCAGTGAAAGAAGAACATGTCAAAGACGAGAAAGTAAAAGATGTTGTGGAAGACCTTATCGTTCAGTCCGTTCCTTCTAACTTGAAACGAAATGCAAGAAATGTGCTGGACGTCTTTAAAACGAACTCTGATATTATTGACTGGAGTCCCAAGGCCGAATTTAAATATAATGGACGCATTGTAAAAAACACGAATATAGTAGACCTCATAGACTCTATGTTTCGAAGCAAGGGATCTAAGCTGTACATACCTCCTGAATTTGTAAAAGCATTAAAAGACATTAATTTGCCCAAAAAGTACATTAAAAATAAACAAATGTTGAAAGTTCCTATACAAGAAGGAAATTCTGTTGTAACTTCTAAACGAAAAAGACAAATTCTAAGAAAATATGTAAAAATGTTCATTGTATTCCATATTAAAAAATTTAGTTGAACAAAAGTGTCATTCTTTTTTTCTTTTTTAAATGTATGCACTTTCGGAACAGTTCATTCTTTCTTAGGGTTAAAAATGGAACACTTCATTTTTTCTTAGTGGACAGCTTTGAGAAAACACATTTCATTAAAAGCCGGGAAATTCTCATAGAATAACATGGGAAAACTAGTATACATAAAAAGACTGTTTCGAAACGAGTAAAAATCTGTTGAAGTTCGTTTTCGAAAAAGTTGGAAATAGAATATAGTAAAAACAGTCACAGCAAGTTCCTGAAAGTTGAAAATTGTATGTACTAAAAATGTCTAAGGAAAGAATTTTTTATAAAACACAACTGTTTTAGTTTTCCCAGGCTAGAGGGGTCTTCAGTGAGAGCGCTTCTTCTTTTTCAACTAAAAGAATAAAGCGAGTCAGTTTGAAACATTTCAAACTCCCCGAAAATAAGCCGTGTACTCTGGTTTCGGCTCAATACTGTAAAGCATTGCTCTCAGACCAGTCGGAAATCCCCCCGATTGGCCGCCTGATGGAAAACATCAGGCCCATTTCATTTAATAAATACCCAAATATCCTTGAGAAAAGTCTTTGGCAAAAAAATACTAGTTCCCCATTAAATCAATTCATTCTGTTACTATTTTAAAAAGAAATTTCTTTTACTTTTAAAATTCTTGAAAGCTTATTATTTTGACTCATTTCAATAAAAAAACATATATTCACTTAAATTTAGGTTAATAAAAAAAAATAATTTCACAAAATTTATATCTTAGAATGAATAAAATACTTACACTTAAATTTAGGCTCTGGAAATAGAAAAAAATTACTTTAAACATTTCCAAAAAAATATTTACTTTTTTTTTAAAAACTTGACTTCTCACTTTTTTTTTCAGTAATTTACCTCCCTCCCTCCCCCTTCCCTTACCCAAATTTTTAGGAGCCCTAAAAAGGACTTTTTCAACAGCTGCTGTTTCCTCCAACTCAATACAAGTCGTATTGGGCTACGTGCATGTCGTGAACCGTTTTCAACAAGTTCGTAATGTCCAGAGATTCTAAAAATTCTTTGGAGATGAGTCCCTTCGAAGCAGCAACGAAAGATTCCGCTACAACCACAGGCTGCAGCATAGAAACGGCGCAGTGAGTGCTAAACTTAATATTCTTGGAATCAGAGCAGGCATGCTCCATGATGTTGTTAGGCAATTCACGATAAGGCAAGAGACATTCCGGACATTGAAACAGTGGGCTGAACGTTCTTTTGCCACGGTAGACCATGACTCCAATAAGAATTTGTTGGCGGAAGCATCTGGAGTAGAGAACCTGATCTCAGAGTTAATGAAACTGGCTTAAATCCGTTTCTCTTAAAAACAAAATCTCTTTCTTGCCCGAGAGCAATGCACGACAAAGGTTCTAAATCTGATTCATTGTCCATATCCGATGCTATCTTTTCCAGTTCGGTATTTGTTTATTAAAACAAAGTTGAAAGTCATTCTTTCTCAACAGCGAGCTTGATTTCTTGAAGCAATGGGGTCCAAGGGTGAGGTTCTAAAGTCAAACCGCTAAAAGTGTATTTCAGATTGGGGTCCCCGAAGGCAACATGCTGTCTAGGAATGTTATAACACGTTCCGAAAATTTTTATTTTTGAGAATTCACCACTCAAATATTCCACTTCATCTTCCAAACGAGAATAGTAATGAATCGCTTGAGCAGGGGAGAAGAGCTGAAAGTAACGAAAATTCAGATTTTCCTTGTTATGACGAAGAGACATTTTTTTCAGATCAACACACTCACACCAAGCACCGAAGCGATAATGAGTCAGGCAGGCAGGCAGGCAGGCAGGCTTGCGATAAGGCGTATGACGTCAGGTTTCCGAGAGATGAGTAAGCAGCTTTTCCCCCTTTCCCCACCTGCTTGTTCTGTCAGAAGGTCCTACCCAGCCGCCCCGGTGGCGCAGTGGTCTAAGGCGTTGGCCTCTGATCATTCGTCCGTAAGGGGTCCGGGTTCGAATCCCGGTCAGGCATGGATGTTGTGTTTGTCTTACGGCACTGGCTCTCTCCTTCCCTGGAACCAGTGACCCTAAATTAGGGACGGGCGACTGCTTATAGCCCATTGAGTTGCTCACGGTGGTCGTTAAACCTCCAAACAAAAAAAAAAAAAAAAAAAAAAAAAAGGTCCTACCCTTTTGAAATGTTGGGGAAAAATTACTCCCCCCCCAATTACGTTGACAAAGAAATTTTCTAGAAGTGCGTACATGAAGACACAATATTAAAGTAACAACATTCCTCAATTTATATTTAAAAAAAAAAACTCTACTGGTTTTAAAGTTCCTTCTCTTGTAATTTTTTTCTCGCTAAATGCATCTTTGACAACCCCGAAAGCTGAACTTCTGTTCTTTTCAAAATGATTTGTTCCGAAAGGATTTCACTCCCTGAGGAATGCAGATTCAAAGCAACGTGATCACTCGTTATTTCTATACAGGCAGTTAAAACTATGATCAGCAACAAATTTGAAAAAAAGAAAAACATTGGACTGTCTCCACACATTTTTAAAATGACGTCATTTGAGAGGAGGTTTTTCATGACAAATTTCTTCCAACAGGAAAAGAATGTATGCGAGCAGAGTAAAAATTTTGAGTCTTCGCGTGAGCAAATCGAGACGAAATATCTTCGCATGAGAAAATTGTGACGAAATATCTTCGCATGAGCAGAGTAAAAATTTTGAGACGAAATATCTTCGCATGAGCAGAGTAAAAATTTTGAGACGAAATATCTTCGCATGAGCAGAGTAAAAATTTTGAGACGAAATATCTTCGCATGAGCAGAGTAAAAATTTTGAGACGAAATATCATCGCATGAGCAGAGTAATAATTTTGAGACGAAATATATATGCAACTGAGATGAAATATCTTCACGTGAGCAAAACAAACATTTTGAGACGAAATTTTTTTTCTATGAATCCAAGCGAGCAGCAGCAAAAATGACGGAGGCATTTCATAGAGCAGAGAATTTTTTTTTCTTGAGGGAAATTTTCTCGAATAATGAGTGAAGACTTGAATTATTCATTCTCTTCCTGGGCAAAGTGTGCCGTGTGGACCCCCATGCCAAGCAGTTTATCGACATGGAGTGGTTCGAATACAGGCAGCTATTTGTTTTAAATTTCTTCCGGGGAGGCTCTTCCGATTCTAACGAATAATGCCCATAAGGAAGAGAATGAATATTGTCCTGGGATACGACTCGCTTGTTGTCATATGGGCTAAGAGATGTTTTGTTTGTGGCAACAGTGAAAACCGAATGTTTCATGCTTCGAATGCAATAGCTCATGTTCTTCTTTTCTTGCATATGAATGAGTGATGACTTGAAATCATTCAAACGAAGCTGTTGAGAAACTACTGTTTTGCTCACGCCTTTAGCTTTTTTGACTTCTTCTTCTTCTGTAGCAAAAGCATACATCTTCTGTCTAAGACCAACAAATTCTTTTATGGCTCTTCCTTGGGTCTCGTCTTTAAATTTCCCAATTACTTTTTTATTTTTTAGATAATAGAGCGGGTGGCTTGTGCAAAAATCACTCGTGTCTAATTCATCTTTAATGTTTTCCATATCTTTATATAGATCTTCTGTCTTGATGTGATAGAAGAAACTATCAGTATCCATATAAAGAATGGAAATGTTGTCACGATATAAAGGCCTCATCACTTCATAATGGAAGTCGTACATTCAAGTTTTAGAGATGTCTAAAATGGCGACTCCCAAATAAATGGGTTTGTTGAAGGTGAGGTGAGTGACATTAAAATGCATAGACACAAGAAAATTTCCATCAGCTTCATCTTTTAGTATGGAGCGGTCTTTAAAATTGGGCTTACTGAGCAGTTTTTCCAGTCGATTGTCTTCGCACACCAGCTCAACTTTGGTTCGGTTGCGAATGTTTTCCATTGTTTTGCCAAAAACGGAATTGTTCATCAATTTGAAAAAATCTTTCTCAAACTCAGTTTTTGCCCTCTTTCTCATTTCAGTATTAAGCTGAATATAAGGTTGCAACCACTTGCTTTGATCAAAGCTTATTCCTCGATGCACTTTTGTTATGACGAGACCCGCTTTGACTGCCTGTTTGAGAAGACTATAATGAGCCACGTACCTGGATTTTTTATTTAAAGTAGTTAATAATTTGACCTGCCTGGTTCCAGGTACTACTTCCGTTTCCGGACAGAAAGGCAAATCCGAATGAAGATCGTGAAGGGAGTCAGGATAGCTGATGTCAACATCGAGAAAGTATCCCGTGCTGGCATCGTCCGCTATACACGTGACATCCAACTGCTTCAGTTCTTCATCGGAAAGCCACCGGAAGTTATTCACCGGAAGTGACTCATGCATTCCAAACCCATAAAGGTTCGTACAATCGAGATAAGAGATGAAGCTGGTTTCTTTGGAGGCATCAAAAATTTTCAGATACTTATTATTGGCCTGAGCATGCCGCTTCACACACATACACAAGCCACCCCGCTTTCCGCTCTCCAGAAAAAGTAGCATATCGTAGTCACTTAAAAGCTGGAGAGAAACTTTAGTACATTTGAGCATGGCGGACCAACTTAAGCCAGGACAACTGAAAAACCAGGCAGGATCTAAAGTATAAGTGTCCTGGCAAATATTTCGGAAATTTTCAAACACGTCGGCCAAAATGAGCACATCTGTTTTTAAGTACACATCTGCATACTGGCCTAAATTCTGAATCTTCATGGCCGCCCATACTTTTTGGCATGCTCATATTCTTCATCTGTTATATGACAATTCGTTAATTTGTTGAAGAAATCCTTTTGGGGAGGTAAAGAAGTTTCTCCTAACTTGTTATACGACGAAATGTAGTCATAGGGAAAAATGCCTTTCTGCGTGAGGAGATTGAATTCTTCATCATGAGGAATAAGCTGTCGTGTAATTTTAAAATGCGTTCTCGGAAGATTATTTGCTAATTTCGATAAACTGCTTGGAATGAATCGAAAACTGTCCAGGAAACGAACTTCAAGCCCACCCATCCTTTTAGAAAAAGAAATAAATTTCTCGGTCGACTCGGGGATCACGCTAATTTCTCCTGGAAGGCAATCTAATTCCTTGATGATAAAATGCGAGTCGTATCCCGAAAGGTTGTGCATCAGAACTGAAACAAAGGAAGGATTTTTGAAATTGATATTGCAGGAAGCATGTGCGGGTCCTCTGAATTTTCCAGTACGATGATCGTGGTCCGCCACTTTCTTTTTGGATTTGCTGCATGAATTATATCCACCTTCACCACAAATATGACATATGCTTGCTTTCCGATAGTCATCTTTTTCAGCCTCCGTCAATGTAATCATAGGGATCAGCCTCCGTCAATGTAAGGGAGAGAGAGAGATTTCCTATCTAAGGTTGAGAGACCCGAACCCACAGCGCTCTGCGCCTTTTGTCAGGTGAAAAAGAGTGAATATTAGATATTTGGGAACAGATTTCCCTGATAGGATAGTACGAAAGAAAAGTATGGAAATATTAGAGGAGAGGGAGTAGACGGTTACCCGTTAAGAAGTGAAGTTGTAAGCTGCCCTACATACTTACCTGTAACAACAAGCCATTTCAAATGATATTTCTCTCCGCAGAAAAATGCCCGGTACACCTGTGCCACATAGTACAGGGGGAAAGGAAGGAAAGGACACGGGAAAGGGGAACCTGAAAAATAAAACATCACACACAGAACATCTTTCCCAGAGAAAAATCGTCTTGAACACCGGGTAAGACAAGACCAGCCTTTTGCACAGTGTTTCTCGCCAGCCAATGAGAAAAAAGATTCTTTCCCATTGGTTTACAGGATTTTTACACAGGTTTACTTTTATTGTTTCTTGACAGGCATGTCAGAGTAACCATAGCTGAGGTGGTGTGATCACATGTTTGAGAAACAGAGTACGGCCCTTAAAAGAGCCTTTTTTTTTTTTTTTTCCTCATTTTTCATTTCACATGGTGTCTTCACATGTGGGCATGTCAGAGTAACCATAGCTGAGGTGGTGTGATCACAAAATTACACCGATCGAGGTTCAAGATACTCATTTTGAGTGAACAACCGAGAAATAAAAAAAAAAAGCCACATCCATGGGTTTTATTTTTTTTTTTTTTTTTTATTCCTTATTTAGGAAGCCGTTAGTTTAAGGGCCAATCATTCATCATCATCATTTTTTTCCCCTTCGCTACTTGCCTGCTTGTTGCACACTTATGTGCAACAGCGGAGAAAAAAAGTAGTCCTGTTTTGTTTAAATACCTTGTTTTGTAGGGGCAGAGATATTTGGTACAAAAAAAGATAAATCTTTTATGCACATTTTGCTCGGCCCCTAAAAAATTTTTTTTATAATTAGGACATGATACTCAGCCCACTGTTTGTAAGTGGGAGAGGTATGCAGCACAAGAGAAATAATTCCTTTTTGCAAAATTTTCTCTGGCCCTTAAAAGGGCCTTTTTTTTTTTTTTTTTTTTTTTTTTTTCCTCGCATTCACAGGTCTTATAGTAATTGCCTTTGAAGGGAAGACATGAGGTAGGAAGCCAGCTGCAATTTCTTTTTCCTATCATCCAGCTCTATGGGTAACACCGAGCTGGATGGATTCCCCATCAGAGTAAGAGTAGGTGGTTGCTGAGGTGCAGCCACCTGAGCAAAGGTTTGCTCACGGATGGGGTAGGAAGAGGGTGGTGTTGGTCCCCTTCCTCTAAATCTTCCTCTACCTCTGCTGGGTCCTCCCCTCTTGTGCTGCTTATTCTGTCTGGCTTGCATGGGGGTGGAGTCTCCTTCCATGAATACTTCTAACGCCATCCTGAAGCCTAGGATGGTGATGGGGCCAACAGTCACTTGGTCCTCCGATGAGAAGGTCATTGCCTCCTCGATGCCCCGTTGCGGTATTTAGTTCTCTCAAGGTTCCGGGTATTAATACCTTTCTCCTTGAGCGCCGCAGACACCTCTCCTCTATGGTGAGTTGGGGATGCAACTCCCTTTAGTAAGTATTTTGCCGCCATTCGCTTAAATTTTTTGGCTGCCGACTCCACCTCCTCCGCCAATCGCTTATGAAGCTTGCCGATCTCCTCCTTTACCTCAGTTACAATAAGTGGCTTGAGGATTCCACAGATTTTATGCTGCACTACTGGAGTGTCCAAGAGTGTCAGCATCGTATCTCTGACGGTAGATTGAAGGAGGTTGACTGCGTCAGGCAGAAGTAAAACCTCACTGCCGCTGCCTGCATCTCTCCTATTTTCCTTGGCTCTAGGGTCTTTAGGGGTAGTCATCACTAGCGGAGAGGGAACAGTCAACAACAAGTAATTTACAGAGAAGGCACTGGATGCTTAAATAGGCGCGCAATTGACTTTGCGTCGTCACTCATCAGCCAATGAGAGACAAGATTTTTCCCCATTGGTTGCCGTTGACTTGGTAAGGGTAGCCATCATTTGGCTCCTAAAAGAGCCTTTTTATTTTTTGTTTTGTATTTAGCCAGGAAAAACCACAACAAATTTTAATAAAAAGGCATGACCAACAATACCTTGTTTTATAGGGGCAGAGATATTTGGTACAAAAAAAAGATAAATCTTTTATGCAACATTATGCTCGGCCCCTAAAAGAGCCTTTTTTTTTTTTTTTTTTTTTTTTTTTTTACCCGAAATTGCTATTCAATTTTTTGCTTTCGTCCTACGTGTGAGGAATAATTTCACTTTAGTCCCAGTTATTTTTTGTTTTTTTGGAAGTATAACTGTGAAGGAATTTTATTTAAAATAGCCTTCGGTCTTTTAAATTTGTCAGTGTCATTGACAACATAATTAAGGGCCTCTTTGACAAGAGGATTGGGATGTTTCTTGGCTTTCTCGTAATACCTTTGCGCTAGATCATACATAGTATAATGTATAGAGCTGATGTTAAGCATACTACGGATAGCATTATTGGATGTTTTTCCATCTAGTCCTACCATCATACGAAGAGTTTTATTTTGAAACGAGGTAATATTATTTTTTTGCTGCTTTCTGCAGTTACCCCAGATAGGACAGCCATAGGTAATCACCGGGCTGAAGCATGCTTTCCATAACAAGGTTTTATTTTTTTTGCTAAGCCTTTTATTTTTAATTATGGGTTGGAGTCATAGGGATATTTATTTTATAATTTTTTTCAATAACTTCCACATCTTCTTTGAGAGTGTGAAGGAAATGACTCACAACTCTCTGCTCTGCTCTATGAGTTCGGAAAACATCATAACGACCTTCCACATCTTTTATGAAATAAGCATATGATATAACTTCATGAGATTGGGTTGGCGTGGTGAAGGACTCGCTTGGATTCGGGATCGGACCTTGAACTGGTTTTAAGATGCTCTCAAAATCAGCGTAGACAACAAAAGGAACCCGCCGACTGAATTGGAAATCTTTAAAAGTTAATTCCTTGTCTTCTGGCATCTTGATGAGGACAGTTTTGTTTTTATTGCATAATTTCTTGTGCTCATTTAATTTTTGCTCTCCATTGTACCTCGTATCATAAGTTTTAAAACATTTTTTGCAGATGTGTACTTTACTTTTATTGACTGACAATTGACTGGAAATAAGCCGCTCAAAATTTGTAATGTAAGCAAAGTGGTTGCAACCTCCGTTTTCTAAATACAACAAATCTCTGTGGTCCGCCAGCTCTTCTTCACATACTTTAATGGGAAATATTTTACCAGCTTCATCTATCCCGTAAATGTTGATGTTCATGTTGTTAGACTTTTCAAATTTTGGAATGTCAGAAATTTTGACGGGATAGTCCACGCAATCCCACTTGTAGCCGCCTTCAAAGTAAGGATCGTTTAGATAGGATGCTACCCTTTCTCGTCTTTTCCTTTGATCTTGAAGACGTAGGGTCCACACGGCATATTTGAAACAGAAGGCATCTGAATTTTTAACGTTCACGACAGCATATTTCTTCTGAATATGGCTGGGAAGCATAATAAAGGAACCTCCTCTCAAAGGCCTAAACCGATTAACCCGGAGTTCGAACCACTCCACGTGAGAAAACATCCAGCCTGATCCTTTCAGTTCGCATTCAGAACATTCAGTGAGTAGTTTCCTGGACATGATATCGAAAAATTCCCCGAGATTTGTCGACCGATACACTGGCTTATTAGTTGTTTTTAAATTCCGAGAACATATATCAAATTCCTCCGGGTCATCGGGTTTAGGCTTTTTAAAAGCTGCCTGCATAAATGCATTTACTTTAATGGATGGGTGGGCTGCCAGTGCATGTTCTAGAATGCTTACAGAAGAATTTTGGATGCCATTCAAAAATGTGGAGAGACAGACCGCTGTTTCCCCTTCCGGAACAATCTTAAATGTTTGTAATCGGTTCTGAGCCACCGACTGCACTTGGATGTAAGCCCCCATATTCAATGGAGGAACAATGGGAGCTTCGGAACTGGGGTCCTCAACAACGTGGCTGGGGCCAGCAACAACTTCATGACTGGGGCCTGCAACAACTTCTTGACTGGGGCCTGCTGTATTTGAAGGGTCTACAGCATTAGAGGGGCCCGCTGCAATGGAGGGGCCTGCCGAAGACGCATTTAACGAGTTCCCCCACCTGCATTCTCGAATGACATTTAAGAATATGTATCTGCAAGTACGCATTTCTAGAAAAACCCTTCCTACACAGCATACACGGAATAAGTGCCCCAGAATGAATTTTGACATGTCTCTGCAAATTTTTTTCAAAGTGAAGACCTTCTGACAGATCTTACAAGTGAAAGGTTCAGGGGGTACGTCAGACACAAATGAGGAAAGTAGGTCTTGCGACATTGGAATTTCCTCTAATGCCTGAAACACTTATGAATTTTGCAAAAATAGCTGTTCATCTTCCAGCCACCATTCTTTCTGTGAAAGAATAATAAAAAAATTAACCCTCTCCCCTATCAAAGCATTTTTCATGAAATAAACATTTAAAAGGGATATTCCTACGTTGAGAATACATTTTTATGAGAGCTATCGTAAAAATATGAATTCCTAAAATATTTGAAAACAAAGAACTATGTTTTAAACGATTCCACTAACATGAATTTTCCTTCCTGAAAATCTAACTTAAATCGTATGCAAAAGAACTCACATACCGCTAACATGTTTTTAAACCCCTATCAACGCATCTTCATGGAAATTAAAATGGACAATTCCTACGTTGAGAATAAATTTTTATGAGAGCTATCGTAAAAACATGGATTCCTAAAATACTTTAAAAAAAGAACTATGTTTAAACGATTCCACTAACATGAATTTTCCTTCCTGAAAATCTAACTTAAATCGTACGCCAAAGAACTCACTTACTGTTCCTAATACACTAGTATATTTTTTCCTTAAGGGAATCCTCTCACGAAATTCTAACAACATTCTAATTCAAACAACTTTGGGGACCTAACAATAAATAAAAACATTGCATGCTAATAAAAGAACGCTTACCTCTTCGATTTCAGAAACTGATGAAAAAATGTTTTTAGATTCCATTCCAAAACACGCCACAATATTCAGACAGCGAGACAGTCGATAACTAAACGCAGTTGAAAACTAAACGTACGTACTAAACCAAAGCAGCAGAAAAACTGAGGAGGAGGAATGAACAACGCCAGTTTTATAGCAAACAGGATGCCTTTTTGACCCCCGACAATGGAAGAAACGCCATTGGTTCGAAGTTGAAACAGTTTCTGAAATTCTTTTGGCATCTGTTCACAAAGATGACATCACGAAAAACCCGTCACCGTGCGTCATCGCTTCAAGCAGTATGATGACATTCCAAGTTCACAAGGATGACATCACGACGTACCCGTCACCCATGCGTCATCGCTTCAGGCAGTAACTGCACGGATACGTTATCTGGTCACAAACATGCTATTGATGAATCACCTCTAACCAGACAAAGGCCGCCCCGGTGGCGCAGTGGTCTAAGGCGTTGGCCTCTGATCATTCGTCCGAAGGGGTCCGGGTTCGAATCCCGGTCAGGCATGGATGTTGTGTTTGTCTTACGGCACTGGCTCTCTCCCTTCCCTGGAATCAGTGACCCTAAATTAGGGACGGGCGACTGCTTATAGCCCATTGAGTTGCCCACGGTGGTCGTAAAACCTCCAATCAAAAAAAAAAAAAAACCAGACAAAGCGAACTATAGCTCAGGACTTATTTTAAGGTAAATTCTTAGCGATAGAAAAGTGAAAGGATTTCGTTATAATTAATTTTCATATCTTGAGAGAATAAACTAAAAGATTCTTCATAGACAGAAAAAATAAAGCCTCGATAAAAGTAGTTGTTAGTTTGAAAATAAAATAATGTTGGTACATCGAGAAATTTAACGAGTATGCAAGCATTTAGTAAAAAAAGATTAAGATAATGCATTAAAGGGTACATTTCACTGAATAATCATGAAGAAATAAAAAAAACGTTTTAACTATGCCTAAAAAATTGTGGCTTTGTACGGTGGAAAAAGGTACAACGTTAAAAAATTGCCATGAACACGTAAATACGTTAATAAACAATCGTGTTTTAAGATTATGTCTGCAGCACAAAACTTTGGAAAACGTTTTTATGTTGGAACGTCCGTTGAAAATGCGTGAAGTCTCCTCAAAGAAAATAAAAAAATCGTTACGTTGAAAAATTATGAATATAAAATGGGAAATTATGAGGAAAAAATAAGGAATAAATTCGTTGCAAAATGAACAAGTTATTGAAAAAAAATCAGTCTTGGAACTTAATGTGGCTACAGAATCTCAAATGACGTCAACCGCCGACCCCGCGGAGGAAATGGCGTTGGCTGATGTCATGTCTGCTATCACGACATGCGTCATCCGGCATAGTCACTCTTCCCAAAACACGTGTCATACAAAATTTTCTGAGTCAAAGAGAAAATGATGACTCATCCCAAAACACATGGCTCACAAAAGATAGCGGAACATGAATCAACGGGAACGAAATCTTTTCAAACAAAGCCTTTCCTCGCCTAAATAAAAATTGTAGGGAAGAAAAATATAAGAATGAAAAAAATAATGCAACGTCTATAAAAATTATAACACCTCACGGAGTTCTAAAAATATAAATTTAATAAAACAAATTTGAGGAAATGCTTCGATTGAAAAAACTTCCTTCAAAAATTTGACAAAGTCCAGTAAATCTCCCGAGAAAATAAAAAAAAATAAATAAAGCCGACCCCGCTGAGGAGAAAACGACGTTGGATGATGTCATGTCTGCTATCACGAATGCGTCACTCATCATAATGACTCATCCCGAAACACGTGTCGTACAAAATTTTCTTCAAAGAGAAAATTGTGACTCATCCCAAAACACATGGCTCACAAAATGACAACGTGGTGAAACTAAAATGGCGGAACATGAATCAACGGGAACGAAATCTTTTCAAACAAAGCCTTTCCTCGCCTAAATTAAAATTGGAGTGAGGACAAATATACGAATTAAAAAAAAATAATGCAACGTCTATAAAAATTATAACACCTCAGGGAATTCCTGAAAATATAAATTTAATAAAAAAAAAAACATATTGGAAAGACTTCCTTCAAAAATTTGACAAAGTCCAGTAAATCTCCCGAGAAAATTAAAAAATAAATATTGGAAAGACTTCTTAAAAATTTGTCAACGTCCAATAAATCTCCCGAGAAAAGTTCCAAAAAGCACCGCTAGGGGGCAACGTACACATCCCCTTTCCCCCACTCGGTCGTTGCCATCCCTCAAAAACAAAGGTCCATTAAAAGTTCCAAGAAGCACCGCTAGGGGGCAGCACATCTCCTTTCCCCGACTCGGTCGTTGCCATCTCTCAAAAACAAAGATCTAACATAATAATAAAGTTCCAAGAAGCACCGCTAGGGGGCAGCATCGACCCAACACGCTAGCGTCATCTGCCACGCCCCCACATCCTTCGGTCACATGCCACGCCCCCATCCTTCTGCCGCAAGCCACGCCCCTTGCTCCTTCTCTAGAAGGAGCTGCTCCTTGGGGCCGGACCCGGCCTTTTATACTACTGTCAGTGCATACATTAAGGCCAAAGGTGGACAGACACCGTATTAATGTATGTCAATAAATGCTATCTTTTGTTTCTCTTCTATGTGTCAGCTGATTTTTGTCAATGTAGTGTATATTTTTCTACTTTGTCCCTTACATAAAATTCCATCACTGTACTCGAATGTTTGTTTATTGTATGAAACAGATGCATTCTGAGATATTTTCCGCTTTTCGAAATTAGAAAATTCCCTGTAAGTGAAGTTCGTATCTACATTGATGTCTAAAATTAACGTGACAAACACAAAATCATGAATATCGCAAAATCCACAAGACAGAGTTTAAAGTTAGTTGGACGGACATACATGTATCGATAACGCAGCCATACACAAATGAAAAGGAATACCATCATCGAATGAAGAAGAAGCATGTGTATGACAGCATGACAGTCGAAAAGTACCCAGCAAAAACACTCTTGCTGGGCCAACAGTGGCCCAGCACTATTTATTGCCGCTGCCCGAACTTCAATAAAATGTCCCGTCGGCCACCACATGTTCCAGCAGTTGAGGACAACAGTTGACACCCCCATCAATTATCCATCACTGGCAGTGGTTGCCACAAACGACCCTCAAGTGATCCTGCAAGCACGTGCCGTAAATGATGGATAGCCTAATGTGGTCCGCCAGTTTCCCGACAGTGGCAGCCGGCAATCACGCGACGTAACTGATGGCTTGCCCCAAAAAAGAAAAAGGTATCCACATTTCACATCTCCTCTTTCTTTGGCAACGAAACACATCTTCATGACGTCACGGAACTGGGGTAATTTCCTCAAC